>JAVJIF010031867.1:0-36116 GCA_038442645.1 Agave tequilana | reverse complement strand
ATCAAGAAAAACAAAGAACAATCCATAATCGAGTTTGTTGATGAACCCAATCTCCTCTTTATGGTTTGAAGATGAATCCTACTAATCAATAAAACACATCAAGATATCGAGTCCTCCAGCTGTCAAATAGTGGAGACTTTCTGAAGCAAACGGGGAAGCGAAGAAGACAAATAATGCGGGCTAGATCTCATTCTAGCGTTGACGAACCTTGAAGAAGCCTTCAAGTAGAGGTAGATACTCGAATCCACGAGTAAGAACGATCCGAATCCACGAGCCAAAGAAAACAACTCGAATCCACGAGAAAATATGAGAAAAACCCAAAAGATATTGATTAAAAGTTGAATAATAGTTGAATACAAATACAATAGATTCAAGGGCCTTTTATAGGCTCAGAATAAATCCTATACTATCTATGAAACTAGATTCAATACAAAGAAAAAAAATAAACTAAACCAAATCCTAAACTAGTTCGGATACACTGATATACACTTTGGGCTGTCAATAGTTGAAGTATGCTATTGACAGTCAAGCGAAAAAACTGATAAAACCCGACTTTCTGTAAAAGCCTGTCAATAGGCCAGAAGGGTGTTGTCAATAGATAAAGTTAAATTGACAAACTTCTTCCTTTCTGCAAAACCCTATCGACAGAACATAAGGGTGCTGTCGACATGTAGAGTTAATTTTAGCCTGGGTTGTTTTGTTTCTTCATCTCCTACATTTGTCCCTCCCTCTTCAAGAAATCTCATCCCAGAGTTAATATCTAGATACAGCTGCTCGGGTGGGTGATAATCATATAGATCTTCCACATTAAATGTCTTTGATATCGCCATATCGCTTGGAAAATTTACAGCGTAGGCGTTATTATTGATCTTCTTCACGATTTTGAACGAACCATATTCTGTGGCTTCAACTTTGTTGTATGTTCCTGCAGGAATCTTTTCTTTTCTCAAATATACCATCACCATATCTCCTTCTTCGAAGACTTTTTCTCTCCTCCTTTTGTCAGCAGTGGCTTTGTACTTTACATTGGATTTCTCCAACCTCGTTCGAATCTCTTTTGTACATCTATTGTTTGTTCACCTATGGCACTAGCTGCACTACTAAACTTTTCACCAATAGGCAATTTAGCCAAGTCCAAGAGATGATGAGGCCAAGTCCAGGAGATGCTGAGGTACCTTCCGATAGATAATAAAAAAGGGTGACATACCTGTTGAGCTGTGGATTGCATTGTTGTAAGCAAACTCTGCTTGAGATAAGCCTGATCCCATGCTCTTGGCCTGTCTTCACATATGCTCCTCAGTAAGTTGCCTAACGTGCGGTGATAACTTTCATTTGGTCATCAGTTTGCGGGTATGCCGTGCTACCGTGATTTAAAGATGTGTCAAAATTTCTCCATAGAGTAATCCAAAACATCGCCAAGAACTTGTTATCTTGATCTGAAATAATGAAACTTGGTACGCCATACTGTCTCACAACCTCTTGAAAGAACAATTTGGCTACATGTTGTACATCGGATGTCTTCTGGACAGGAATAAAGTGTGCCATCTTGGAGAATCGATCAACTACCATAAAGATAGAATCTATCCCCTTTTTTGTGCGAGGAAGTACCAAGATGAAATCCATGCTCAAATTTTTCCAAATATTCTTCGGGACAGGCAAAGGTGTACACAAGCCTATATCTTGAGCTTGACCTTTAGCAACTTGACAAATTGTACAGTTCTTCACAACTGTAGTCTCATTCTATCCCAAGTTGAGTCCAGTAGTATCTTCCTTCAAGACTTGCCATCGTCTTGTCCCTCCCAAATATCCTGCAGGTCCGCTTCCATGCAAGTCTCTATTAACATTTTCCCTCAATTAAGTCCTTGGTACACATAGCTGGCTTTCTTTGGGAAAAAATCCATCTAAGATATGTAAATCTTATCCAGGTTATCGTGATGAACACTTCTCCCAGATTTGAGTAAAGTCTTCATCCTCTTTATATAGCTCATTCAAACATTTGAACCCAATAATTTTGCTTTGTAATGAGACAACAACGAAACTCTTTGACTCAATGCATCGAGAACTTTGTTATCTACTTCAGCTTTGTGACAGATCACAAAATTTGAGTTGCTCAAAGTAGGATGCCCATCTAACATGCATCTTATTTATGTGCTTTAGTTCTTGAAGTATTGGAGTGATTGATGATCTGAAAATAATACGAAGTCACTAGTTATAAGATAGCTCTCTCATGACTTCAATGAATGGTACACTGCATATAACTCATGTTCAAATAATGTTGTACCACTTTTGTTGTACCCTCGTTCAATTTTGAAAGACAACAGGTCTCTTTTCTTGCGAAAGCACTAGTCCATTGCCAACCCTGCAAGCATCATACTTTAGCTTGAACACCTTATCGAAGTTTGAAAAGGTTAAGATAGAGGCATTAGTAAGCTTCTCCTTGATAAGTTCAAAAGCCCTTTCAGTTTCATCAGTCCAGACGAAAACACGCTTCTTCTTCAAACAGTCTATCATGGGTGCTACCAAGCTACTAAAATTGCAAATGAAACGTCGATAAAAAGTAGCTAGGCCATGAAAGCTTCTTACCTCGGTAGCACCCTTAGGTACGGGTCAATCTCGAATTATCCTTACTCACTCCTCATCTACATGGATTCCTTGCGAACTAAACATAAAACACAAGAATATCAAGCTTGTAGTCATGAAGCTGCACTTCTTCAGGTTGATGTATAACGCATTGGTTTGTAGTACTTGAACATATCCTGTAGATGTTGGAGATGCTCGACTTCACTTGAGCTGTAGATTAGGATGTCGTCAAAGTAGACAACCACAAATTTTCTCAAGAAAGGTTTACACACTTGATTCATCAATCTCATAAAAATGCTTGGTGCATTGGATAGTTCAAAGGACATGACCATCCACTCGTATAGTCTTTCTAGAGTTTTGAACGCCGTCTTCATTCATCTCCTGAACAAATACGAATTTGGTGGTAGCTGCTTCTCAGATCAATCTTTGAAAACATGCACGACCATCCTACTCAATCCAACATATCATCAAGGCATGGTATCAAAAATCAATATCGGATAGTGATCTTATTGATGGCTCGGATGTCCCCGCACATGTGCCAACTTTCATCCTTCTTTGGCGTCAAAAGGGCCGGTACCACGCATGGACTCATGCTCTCTCTAATGCGCCCCTTTCGAATTAGCTCTTCGACTTTCTCTCTTAGAATTTCAATCTCCTTTGAATTCATCTGGTAGTGTGAGAGGTTGGGCAGACTTGCTTCGTCAATGGAGTATAAGTCTTGGAGATCCACACGCTCCTGAATGGGTATTTTAACCTGTGAATGTACTTTATAGTCTGCTGCTCCTCCGTCAGTGACAAATCACATCGCGACGTGAAGCGATAGAACTCCTCCATGTATGTTGTCACAGTTCTCGTACCTTGCCTAGATTGCTCAAATTAATTGTAGAGGATCTATTGATAATGGGTGAAAGAAATCTACCTTATAGAAGTTACTTCATGTGCCTCCATGTCATCACATGTTGCTTTCTTTATCGCCTTAATGAGACTTGCAATTGATCCCACCATGCGGCTGCTCCTTCCTTGAGTTTGTATGCCACAAATTTTGACTTGTTTCTTCAAGGGAACGTAAGCTATATCAAGGAATTTGTCCACCTCATAGATCCAATTCAGAAAGGATTCTTTGTCAAGATTTCCGCTGAAAGAGGGGATGTCAACCTTCCTCCTGTACTCTTGAGAATTTGGGTATCCTCATTTCCTACCATGATTAGAGTAAGGAATTCTAGCCTCCCTACTTGGGTCAGAAACCCATCTCTCTCCTATTTGGATTAGGATTAGCAATCTCCCATGCCTTCCATAGGCTAGGCCATTATCTCCAAAGTTATACTAAGAAGCGGGGTTGTTGAACTCCTCGTCGGAGAAGTCATCCATTTGGGGATGTCGTAGAGGGTAGTTTGGTGGTGTAGGGTATTGATATGGGTGATTTGGGGGTAGTTGATTTGGATATGATTGATATGAGGGTGGTCAACATGAGGGTGATAGTAACGGGGGTGGTTGAATTGGTGATGGTTGCTTTAGTAGTGGGGATTGTGGGTGAGGATTGTTTAAGATAGGTGGAGGTGGTGGATGAGGATGACCTTATGATGGTGGTGGCAGAGAGTTGTTTGTTATATGATCCAACCCGCTTCGGTACATACCATTGACTAGGTTTTGATCATCAAGCTTAAGAGAGATCTTCTTGAGCTCCTGAACCACAACGTTCATGGTTGATTCAAGAGTGCTGAGCCTCCCTTCAAAAGTATCCATCCTTATGGACATGTTTGTTGCTCGTCGTCGTTCCTGACCATCGTCAAAGCATTTGTCGAAACTCTATACCACTTGACGTATGCGAGGAAGCGAAGAAGATAAACGATGCGGGCTTGATCTCGTTCTAGAGCTGACAAAACGTAAAGAAGCCTTCAAGTAGGGGTAGATACTCGAATCCACGAGGAAGGGCGACTCGAATCCACGAGCCAAAGAGAACAACTCAAAACCACGAACAAATATGAGGAAAAACTCAAAATATATTGATTAAAAGTTGAATAATTGTTGAATACAAATACAATAGATTCAAGGGCCTTTAATATGCTCAGAATAAGTCCTATACTATCTATAAAACTAGATTCAAAATAAAGAAAGAAAGTTTAAAAATAAAGAAACAAAAAATAAACTAAACCAAATCCTAAGCTGATTCAGATACATGTATATATGCTTTGGGCTATCGACAGCTGAATGGGGCTGTCGACAGTGAAGCAAAAACTGACAAAACTCGACATTCTTTAAAAGCTTGTCAACAGGCTATAAGGGTGCTATTGACATGTAAAGTTAAACTGATAAACTTTTTCCTTTCTGCAAGCTAGAAGGGCGCTGTCGATAGGTAAAGTTAATTTTGGCCTGCTAATTGTTTTGTTCCTTCATCTCCTATATCACATTCTAATAAACTATTGAGAAATATGAGACTCACTATTTTTCATTTGAAGTATGAGAAAACTTACAAAATTGTTGTAGAAATTACAAAAATTAAATAAGAAAATTACAAAAATCTTCTATTAAAATTCTAGGAAAGTGTGCCGGCGGCAGTCTGGTCAGCGCACGACCAATTTGCTCCGTTGATGATGCGAACGATCAAGTCTTAGGGATTTTCTTCTCGCTGGGTTCCAAAATTCCTCGAAAGTGAAAGATCATAGGGAATTAGTGCGCAGAGATTAGATCACTAGGTCTCTGAAAGCTTGAAAGTAAGAGAATGATTTCTTGCTTTGTCAAAACTCTAGAAATTTTCTCTTATCAAAATTCTTTCTAAAGTGCTACCAAAATGCTGCCCAAGCTCATCTCAAGAATGAGTTATTTATAAGCTCTCAGGGGTGTAACTGCCCCTAGATTTCAACAAGACTGAAACAGTTTGCTAGCCTCGCACCCAAGGCTATTGTAAGTTTCGCACAAGGATACAAAGCTTCATGCGAAGCTAAATATAGGCCTCGCGTGAAGCTAGACATGTTCGCGCAATCCTATTCAATTGCAATTTTTTCTGGCTGTCTCCATTTAATGTGGGACGAAGTGGTTGGGTGTAACCGCCCACTTAAAGTGGCATTAACCTACTAAAGTAGTGGGGTTAACCCACTAATAATTGGTTAATTACTGAGTAAATCTTCAAACGGAGCAATCAATTAACTGCGCATGAAGCTAGACTTAGCTTCACACGAAGCTAGCACAAAGCTTCAGGGGAAGCTGGAATTAGCTTCATGTGAAGCAGGAATTAGCTTCAGACGAAGCTACAAGTTAGCTCTTTGAGAAGCTTTGAAAAGCTTCGTGCGAAGATAGAAACTCAGCCCTTTAATGAGGCTGTAAAGCTTCAAGCGAAGCTATCCCTTTGGGTTCATGTGAGACTAGGTGTTGAACTGACGTAGCCTCATAGGCCTGCTTAGGCCTCTTTAAAGGAAATATTTAGCTTAGTATCTGCTTCATTGAATCAGTAAGGTTCGAGTCATTATTTTGACTTTCGAGGATGGCAGAAACTAGTCGTCAGCTTATTTGCAACTCGACTTTTGTAAATGTCAAAAAATTTAGACATCGTTCGGATTGGTTAAAATACTGTCTGAGAGTTTTCTTTTCAAAGTGTCAACAAAACCCCTTCAAAGTTGTCATAAATCTACAATGGGATGGTTTGGATTTCGAAATACTTTGAATTGCTTTGGGTGTTCACACCTGTTTGAAGCATGATGATTTGATTGTTAAAGAAAAGGCCAAAAAAAATGGGTTTAGCTTCGCCTTTGTGGCGAGACTATGGTAGGCGAAGCTAGTTATATTCTAGTTTCCCCTCATGGATGAATAGCCTCGCTGCTGCTAGAACCCTTCTGGGCAAACTTTGCTTGCAAAGTGTAGCTAAACTACTAGCTTCATCGTTAGGCACTTTTACAAGAGAATTACAATTGTGACTGAAACTATTTAGAGGTTAAGAACATGATAAAATAAGTCAAATATGAGAATCCACTGGAGATTAAAAAGGTAGATTTAAAAATTCATTAGGAATCACTAGAACCAAAGGTTCACTGTTCAGAGGTGACAGGCTAGACATAACAACGAAAAAAGAGTCCTTACTGGAAAAAAATTAGATCTGGACATCTGTCAGTTCAGAAGTGGCAGATGGGACATAACTGATTAGGAATCACCAGACACGAAATTTTGTCATTCAGAGGTGACGAAATTGACATAACGACAAAGAAAGGTGAGATTGGGTATTCATGGTTCAGAGGTGACGACTGGACATAACCGATTAGAGATTACCAAACTCAGAGTGTTTACTGTTTAGAGGTAACAAACTAAATATAACAATAAACGAAAAGTTGTATTCGACTTTAGAGACTCGTCTACTCAGAAGTAATAAACTGGACATGATAGACTAAGACATACTAAATTTAAATTTGCTTCTAGAGGTAGTCACATTAATTTTGCAGCTAGCCACTGAGGACTACAAGGGTGAATTGAATCTGGGCACCCATCTGTTCATAGATGGTTGATGTGAGTCGAATATCAATTGCACCAATCATTTGCAAGTAATAAAGTGATAGAGTAGAATGTCGAATACACGAAGATTGTTATCTAATTAAGTACCAATGGTGTATTAACACACAAAGTTTTATTGAACGAAAGATATAGATTTGAAAGTGAAATAAACAAGACAGATATTGGCTTTGGATAGGAAAATCACTAAGGCAATTGATTTCAACAATTAATAATCTGAATTAACAAGTTAATTATGCTAGTAACTATATACTACTCATGTTAACTATTGAAAGTCCCTATCTTAACTAATATTCTCTCTCGAATATTAATTCTAACCTACAATTTCTCGATCTAGTAGATTTATAAGTTAGAGAAAGTATTAAGAAAGGTTAATTTTTCTATAAGATTGCACAACTTTTACGTCTAAACTTATCAAGTTGTGATTTCTATTATCATGAAGCATTACTAAATTATCTCCTCTCGGTCTCAAACCTAACCTTCTATATAATTGTGCACATCAATTAATAATATGAAGAACGAGAATAAAAACTTAACATGCATCGAATCAAACATGAAGAACGGAGTAATAACATAAAATAATACAAAACAATAAGATTAAATCTTCATAATAATTGCTTACATGAACACCCTAGCTATGGAGATTTAGTGCATGATAAATAAATTGTAAAAAATAATAAACATGATTTCTATCTTCATATAATAAATTAAAAGAGCAAGGGAAAGGATAACATCAATTTGAGGATCACGTCTAATCCTTAGTTGCCGCTTCTGCTCTAATCTTCTTCTTCTAAAACACCAGAATTTCTTCTCCAAAAGCCAGAATTTTATATAAGAAAGAAAAAAACTAAAACCTAAATTACAAAGGTTATTTCTATATTTTTGTCTTGTGAGATTTTGCATTGAATATACCCACAATTCACAAAATTAAAAAAAAGAATATAAAGAGATTAAGGAAAAAGGATAAAGAAAAATAAGGATAACTGAAAATAAAGAAAGAGAAAAATAAGTAGAAAGAAAAAGAAAAATATTTTTAAATCAATAAGCATCACAAGAAAATAAGTTCAATAGTTATCTTAAGTAATCTTTTTCAAGTTCAATCTCCTATCAAAACATCCTATATTCTTATCCGAGAGATTTCATATTCTAGCATACATTACCATCCTTCCTAAGTTTTCTAATTCTATGCATCTTTGTGAATATGTGATAGCTCTTAACTTGGGACTTTGATTCAAACATTTCATGCTTAAACTTTTTTCTTTTTTACAATATAGAAGTTTCGATGTATTACCACTTTGTTGCCCTTTAAGCACTTCTTTTTTATATTTTTCAACTTACCTAACTATCTTTTGTGTAAATACGAAGTCTTCTTGAGACGAAAGTATCTAGCTAATCAATAAATTTTTCTCTTTTTTTTCAAGTATTAAGTAATTCTCATTATCTCAAGCTTAAACCAATGTGTTAGTGCAGATAAGATGCATATTCACGTAAACAAATTCTAGATGTTATTCAATTTTCAAAATTTTCATCTCTTCTTAAGGAATTAAGGAATCTATCAAATTGATATCTCTATCTATTCAAACTATATGGTCACTAAATCCCTTAAAACTAGATAAACTTACTGAAATTTGATTTTTTTCCCAGTTAGTAAAAAAAAATGAAAAATCTAGAAAATTCTAAAAAGAAAAGAAATAAATAAAAAAATTCTAACCTAAAAATAAAGAAAAATTAAAATAAAAAAATCCTAGACCCCTCCCCCATACCATACCTTGACATGTCCTAATATAGTACAAGATGAATCAATAACACATGTAAAATAACAAATAAATATCACTCTAAAAATCAACTTATGCTAATTGAAACTTGTAAAAGCAATAAAAAAATCATGTATATCAATTTGCAAAAAATAGTCATATTCATATATAACCCACTGGAGAAATACTTATCTGGAAAAAAATTTAAACTTGTAATTCTAAAATTGTTCAGCTACATAGCCGTAAATTCAGCTACCCAGCCGTACTTTTGACTCTTTTGATCCTCAAAAAAATTTTGTTTTTTTGGCAACTTTGTTTTGTCAAGTTAGTTCATCTTATAGTTCTATTTATAATTTAAACTCTGGTTCTGGGATAGGATACACAAAAAGAAAAAAGAAAAAATAGTTAGTATTCATATTTACAACAAATTAATTTCCTTACCTTTATTCATCGATTCTGTCTACGAGAATGCTTTCTACTTTCCCAATGTGCTCTCTTCAGAGGAGATTTAGATGTACTCAACCTCATTGTCAACTTCTCATTGAGTCTATCCACTTTTTTTTTGTTTTCTTCAATTTTAGTTTATGTTTCTTTTGATATGTCCTCTTTGAACTTTCATGCAATGGATCAATTCATCATCAGCAACATCATATGGTAAAGCATCTTCAACCTGCAAAGAGACACATCCAATATCTTTAAACAAATACTTGAAATTGTAAAAACTTGCAATGCATGGAGTAAAGTCTCTTCAAAAGATTGCTGAATTAGTGTCTCATCAAAGTATAGATACTCAAGTCAAGTTTATTCTTTCGAAAGGAACTCTAGCTTTGAGCACAATTTTTTCAACTTCAGCTTCTTCATTGCTTGGTACGAAATCTGGAGGAAGTTCTGGAATAAACAGAAACTTTGGTTTAATAGGAGAACGACTGTCCAGCCGAAAGTTTTATTGTGTAGCCGAATTTTCTTGGCAGATGATGTTGAAAGTTTTGCTCCAAGTTTCCGTATCCTCCTTCTGGCATGCGATCTCGGTTGATGTCTCTTGTGTCTTCTGTATTGATGAATCTGAGATAAGTTTCTTCTTATAATAATCAATCAACCACTTGAGATCCTTTATGTACTTTATTCTTCCTCATTATATGCTTAGTCTCTTTGATGCTCGATCCTTCATCCTCATGTGCTTCGGCCTCTTCAAAAATTCTTGCAGTTGCCCCGAGATGATTTCCTCTTTTTGCTCTTTGTAATCTACCTTGAAGTTACTTCGCAAGTAACGTGAAAACACCATAAAACTTTCAAAAGTTCTATTTAAGCTTTCTATAGTTTCTTCCAAATTGGACTCCTTTTCTAGAGTCATCTTATTTTCCATAGATTTGAAGTATGGGAAAACTTACAAGATTATTGTAGAAAATTACAAGTAATTAAACAAGAAAGTTGCAAGAATGTTCTACTGAGATTTCTAGGAAAGTGTGCCGGTGGAAGTCTAGTCAGCGTGTGACCAGTTTGTTCCATTGATGATGCGAGCGACCAAGTCTTAGAGATTTTCTTCTCGCTTGGTTATGAAAATTTCTTGAGAGTGGAAGATCGTAGAGAATTTGCGCCCTGAGATTAGAGAATTAGGTCTCTGAAAGCTTGAAAGTTAGAGAATGATTTTTTTATTTGCTAAAACTCTAGAATTTTCTCTTGTCAAAATTCTGTCTAAAGTACTGCCAAAATGCTGCCCCGAGCTCATCTGAAGAATGAGCTATTGATAGGCTCTCAGGGGCGTAATTGCCCCTAGGTTTCAGCAATATTGAAATAGTATGCTAGCTTTGCGCTTGAGGCTATTGTGAGTTTCGCGTGAGGCTACAAAACTTCACGTGAAGCTTAATATAGGCATCATGCGAAGCTAGACAGGTTCGCGCGAGCCTATTCATTGGTCGTTTTTCCAGGCTGTCTCTATTTAATGTCAGACAAAGTGGGCGGGTGTAACCGCCCACTTAAAGTGGCTTTAACCCACTAAAGTAGTGGGGTTAGCCCACTAATAATTGTTCAATTACTGACTTGGCAAGCACCCCGGCAGGGCTAGGTAAAGTTTCAAACGAAGCTATCAAGTAACTTCAAGTGAAGCTAGACTTAGATTTGCACGAAGCTAGCACAAAGCTTAAGGCAAAGCTGGAATTAGATTCAAGCGAAGCTGGAATTAGCTTCAGGTGAAGGTACAAGTTAGCTCTTTAAGAAGCTCTGAAGAGCTTTGTGCGAAGCTAGAAACTTGGCCCTTTAACAAGGCTGTAAAGTTTGAAGTGAAGCTATCCCTTTGGGTTAATGCAAGGCTAAGTGTTGAACTGATTTAGCCTCATAGGCTTGCTTAAGTCTCTTTAAAGGCAATACTTGATTTACTATCTATTTCATTGGATCAGTAAGATTCGAGTCATTACTTTATCCCTAGAGGATGGGCAAAAACTAGTCGTCAACTTATTCACAACTCGTCTTTTGTAAATGTCGACAAGTTTAGGCATCATTTGGGCTGGTTAAAATACTATCTGGTAGTTTGTCTTTTTAAAGTGTCAACACTCACCTTTATATCTTACCTTTTTTAACTCAACTTCATGTTGGTTTCAGATGGAGTGCCATTATTTATGATTTTCTATCTTGAACTTCTCTAGAGTTTCATGAGTATATTCTTTTCACAAATAAAAACTCATTTACGCTTTAGGATACTTCAATGTCCTAATATAATAAGACATATGATCCATTTCTTTAGGAGTGACCATTAATGTTGGTAGTGTTTCTTATAAGAGTCATCTCCATAACTCCATTCCATTTAGTATCCCTTTTTCAAGTAGTCGGGGTCACATCATATTTAGTCCTCTAAATTTGATCATTAATACCTAGTGGCTTAAAAATTTTACATAAAAATTTCTTATCATTAAAAATTTCTAATCGTTAGTATTTTTAGGATGAACGAAGCAAAACAAAGAATATTGTTGGATATTTTGTATTGAAAAGTTTTAGTTCCCACTTGATTTTGAGGGGATGTTGCAAATTTCAAATAAGTATTGTACTTCATTGAGGTAAACATAAAAATATTTTCTCTTTAATTGTCTTGATCACCCAATTAAAGTGATTTTAATGTCCATCATAATTCGTTAATTAAGATGAGATTTCAAATTAAAAAAATCAGATTTAATTTTCTAATTAATAGAAATTTAATTTTTCAATTAAAACATGGTTTATAATTTTCAATTAATATTTGATTTAAAACCTAAATTAATTTCTTCCTGTTTCATTGTTCTAATTTAGCTATTTAATATTTTTGTTTATTTGATGTTAATGGTAGAATTCTTAGAACCTATAAAAGGAGCTTCAACCCTTCATTCTCAACAAGAATAAGAGCTCTCTTCTCTCCCTTTATAAAATTCTCTGAGGTTGCTCCTAGTGAGAAAACTTCAATTTTAAATTAAATTCTTTTCTTTCCTTACATTCTATGGGCAATTACTTTTTCATCTGAGCAGAGGCTTGCTCTCCCGACTCCCGTCCAATGGCAGGTGCTGGTGATCTACCGGGGAAGTTTTTATCACTAGGATATGAGGCTGATTCAATGTCTGGATAGAGAGATGGGCTTGTCCTCTGGGGCAGTGTTTCACGATTGCATACCCCAGGCCAGCTTTTCTTTCTTGATTTATTATTTTTTGAAAATATTTTATAATAAATAATTCATGTCTAGGAGTTTTTTGAATGCTAGTTTAATTGCATGTATAATTTTGAAAATCGATCTCTAAAATATCCAACAATCTAGAAGACAATAGATAACTTTTGGTTTTAAATATTAATTATTGTTTTAACTTCAAATACTTCTTATTAAATTTGATTGTGCATGTTCGAGTTTATATTCAGATTTTTCAATCAATAAATAAGTTATATATTTTGTTAGCTAGATTAATTCAATATCATTTGCATTTTATTTAGCTCTTGATATTCCATGTACCTTTTATATGCCAATCATAAATTGAGTTTGTATTCATTTATTGAAATCTTAGTAGGCTAAAAATATTTAGTTTAAATACATTTTTTAATTTGTCTAATAAGTGGATCTTTTATATATCCTAGTGATTAATCCTTTTGACAAGTTTACTTTTTCAATTTATTTACTTTTAATGCATAATTAAACAAAAGAACATGTCATTTTATTGAAAAAAAAAAAAAAATTAAGGTGTGAATTAATTTCTTCTTTTGTTCCTTTTACAAATACAATATGAAAATGGAAGAATAATTATGCTCATTTCGTGTATTATTCCAATTTGCATTCAATTCTTTATGCCGCATGAAATTAGTTGGATCACTGGGTCAAACTATTGTACCTCAATTAGCCTATGATATTTTTACATTATTTTTATTATTAAATACTTATTTTAACTTGTGAGTAAATTTATTTACTGATTTCTAACTTGGAGTTAGCAAAAGATTTTCATATTCTGTTATAGTTTACTATATACATGAAAGATAACTTGAAATAGGAAGTAGTCCATATAAAAGACTAACCGAGAAATTTCATATAATTATTAAAAAAATTAAATCTGAACATTTTTCTTCAATGATATAAGTTAACTTTTATTTTCTACATTTGTTTAGGTATTTTTTCTGTACTAACATAATTGTTTGTGACTATGACTTATGAATTGAGATAGCTAAATATCAGTATCATATTAAATCTTTTATAAATGGGAATTTTTAAAGAGGAGATTACTTTAATTTTTATCAATTGTATGTTGCCAGAGATTTAGAGAAAATGCATATATGATGATAAATATTTATCGTAGATTACTTATAATCATTTAGCGACTTCTTTGAAGAGTTTTGTTGAAAGGATAAATATGGAATCCAACTCCAACTTCAACAAGAAATAATATATTCTCCAATCAGGTATATTTTATCTAACTTTATATCTTCATTCAAATTTTACAATCCTGATAAATTTCTCATCCATGAAGAGGTATGAATTAAATTCATTTATGACTTTATGAACATATGATGAAATAGTCGATCCTCTTATGCTTTCATCTTGTAGCAAATACACATCATTTGTATACACTACATGTAGCTGGAATAGAAGTCTCAATAAGACAAGAAAATTGAAAGGTAAATTATTTTTTCAAAATTCTGTACGATTAGTATCAAACTATGGAAGGGTATTCAATGTGATTCTTTATTTAAGGAACACCAAGAGCGAAAAATCTCCTACCTGAGTTGTGCCAACCTGGCCAATTGAACTAGAAATTACGGTTTGACTAACCTAATAATTGACTTGGTACAATTAGGAATTGAGAATCAACTTGAAAAGAAAAATCTAGTCCTAAAATTTGTATTATGTATCTGAACTGCTAAATTATCCTAACTGAGATTATAAAGAAAATTTGATTGCCTTATGCAAACTCTTAAAATTCTGACATGTGCAATAAAATCATGTAAATTATAATGAAATAAAATAATTTGAGCTGTCATATATCCCTTACTTCTTTAATCTCATTGTTTAGTGTATGATATTATCCAATTATCATTGTGTGGGTTAGCCAATGAGTAAGATATCACCACTATGCATATTATGCCAGTATGCAGAATTTGATCTTAGTCATCATGCAAATTAAAGCCGATTTGCAGATTTTTGACTATTGCAAATCAAATGAACTGTCATTTTATGTTTAGAGATATAATAGTGAATTATTTAAAACTATTATTTATTTTAATAAATATGTTCTTGGATTTAGGATACTCTCCTACCCATGTTACTCCGAGAAAATTTTATTTTCTGTTAAATTATATTTATTTTAAAATAATATTAGTCGTTATAGGAGCTATATTGAAAACATGAATTGTTTACATATTCAACAAAAAAAATTTATTTATTATAAAGAGAAATTATTTGATAAATCAACTAAAATTCTATTATTAAATAATTTTCTTTAGTCATTCATCTATCTAAATTCTATAAATTTATATAAACAATATCTATCTTCACTATCAATCTTTACTTTTGATTTTGTTTCTAAAACATATCTTCTTTTATGTAAACCAAAAAACTTATATAATTGTTAGTTTAGTTTACTAAATTTTATTTTGTCATATTTACTTCATGTAAAGTGATTCCTTACTATTGTAGTAACATTACCACATAAATTCTTTTTAAGTATTCAACTTAAGATATATATATATATATATATATATATATATATATATATAATATATATATATATATATATATATTTGTATATATATATATATATATGTATATGTATATGTATATGTATGTATGTATGCATGCATGCATGCATGTATGTATGTATGTATGTATATGTGTGTGTGTGTACATAAGTTTGGATTTTGAGCTATGGAAAAAGAAATTTACCTTTGTTTATCATTGTATAATATTCTCAAAAATCATAATGATTACTTACAATTTTTAAATCTAAAGAACTATAGTTATTTATTAAAACATGAACTATTTGCATGTACAAAGAAAAACGAAACTCTATTCTTTTCACTAGATTGAGGCAATAATGATTTGTCCAAAAATAAAAATATAGAGACTATTAAGAAAATAAATCGTGAGGCAAATTAGGATGCTTTGCTATCCAGCAAGGAACCAATTTGCAGCTATTTTATAAGATAAAAAATTCAGTCTTTGACATCATCATTGTTTTCTAATAAAGTGAGTAGAATAAATGATAAAGAATTTTATCTCAAGTACATGTTCAGTTGCTAGAAATTTTATGATTTCAGTATTGACTAGTTTGATCTATTATTTGCATGGATTAAAATTATAATTTTTATAAAATAATATTCATACTTGTTGCATTTCATCCCAATGGGGGGGCCTACGTAAAAATGATAAATTATTATTGCATCAAACTCAAAAGCTCTTAAGATACAATGTCACCCAGGGCTCTATAGGTCCACTTTGAAAGGGTGTCAAGATCTATAAGTATGTGGTTGTGAAGAGTTATCCTTTGACTATCACAACTTGAAAATATAAAAGTTGTTAAGCTTATGTTTAATCATGGACATTATAAAGTTCATCTTAATAGAGGAACTCTTTCTAGGAGTGTGGTCCTAGGATCATCAAGGGAGTTGGAGTTAAGCCCATAGTAGAGTTCACCGACAGTAGGAATGCAAGCTACTTGATTGAGAGCTGATTCCATGAAAGAGGTTCAATGTGGTAGAACAAGCTAGACTGATATCACTCATGTGGAGCATCAATCTGGATATGTTTATATCCTATATGTAGAATTATAGTTACTGTCCATTCTCTATGGTGATGATACTCTTATAATATAACTGGTAAGGTTGAGTTAAACTCTTAAACAGGTCCAACATATGCAGTGTGGAGGGTATAACATCCAGCTATAGTAGCCTTTGAGGACTTACCTACACGAGGGAACCGTGACAACTGCGGTTGGGGGGGCAGGGCCGACCCTTAAAAACTCTTATGAGTCAGTTATTATGAGCATGACCATTAACGCTCAACCCGTTCGCTTAATGGATGGAGACTTACTATGCGTGCCTTTTATCAATATCTGGAAAAAGAGGCTAGTTTCAAGCGTAGTCCACTATGTCTCTTAGATGACGATGAATTCATAAAGGAAGGATCCACGCATAGTCCACCTGTCCCAAATTCACAATTTGATGTTGCCCAACTTTCATTGTTTTATGATTTGATGATTTGTTTTATTATACATTATTTTTGTTTTATTTTATCTTTCTTGAAACTCAAGCTTTTGGGGGGGCTGTTGGATATTTTGCATTGAAAAACTTGAGTTCCCACTTGATTTTGAGGGGATCATTGCAAATTTAAATAAATATCGAACTTCATTGAGAATCATGTTTCTTAGCTTTGGTATTTGGTATTTTGACTAAACATAAAAATATTTTCTTCTTTAATTGGCTTGATCACCCAATTAAAGTGGTTTAATATTCATCTTAATTGGTTAATTAAGAATAGATTTCAAATTAAAAAATCACATTTAATTTTCCAATTAATAAGAATTTAATTTTTCAATTAAAACATGGTTTAAAATTTTCAATTAACATTTGATTTAAAACCTGAATTAATTTCTTACTGTTTCATTGTTTTAATGTGGCTATTTAATATTTTCATTTATTTGATGTTAATAGTGGGGGTCTTAGAGTCTATAAAAGGACCTTCAACCCTTCATTCTCAGCATGAATAAGAGCTCTCTTCTCTCCCTCTCTAAAATTCTCTGAGGTTGCTCCTTGTGAGAAGACTTCAATTTAAATTAAATTCTATTTTTTTTACATTCTATGGGCAACAACTTCTTCACCTGAGCAGAAGCTTGCTTTTCCGTCCAAGGGCAGGTGCAGGCGATTTACCGAGAAGACTTTTACCGCTAGGAGATGAGGCCGATTCAACATCTAAATAAGGAGACGGACTTATTGTCCTATAGGGCAATGTTTCACGACTGCTTACCTGAGGCCAGCTTTTTTTCTTGATTATATTTTTTTAAAAATATTTTATAATAAATAATTCATGTCTAAGAGATTTTTGAATGCTAGTTTAATTACATGTTTAATTTTGGAAATGGATCTCTAAAATATCCAACAAATACTACCCTCATTGTGCCGCGTTCTGGGCTACTCACATTTTTCCCCCCCTGTTTTCATACTGTGTACTAAAGCGATTCATATACTAGGTAACAATGATACTACATTTTAGTGAAACTAAAAGCACCATTGTTTGGTCGGAAAAATAATGCGAAGTAAATTTCTTTGAGTGGATGAAAATTATAATGGAATAATTTCGATTACAAAGGAGGGGAGAATATCTAGATCTCCTTTTTGCTTAGGGTAGGGTTCTTGATGTGGCGATGGAGAGTAATTTTTGTTCTCTATTGACTGACTGAATGACAAGCTTCTCTCCGAGGTGCTCTCAAAAAGTAATCAGAAAGGAGCTCTGTTTTTAACACACTAAGTGTTTAGAGTACACTAATTTCTCCTTTTCACTCTTTGAACCTCTGTGGTTGACAAGTAAGAAACTTTTAGCTTGAGAATTCTCAGCTCTCAATCTCAGAAAAACCACCTATCCTCTCCACTTTTCTCCCCTATAGCTCTTGAGGCTATTTATAGGGGGTCTTAGGGGCATAATTGTCCCCTAAAATCCCTCCATAATGAGGATTAACTCTCCCATTATATGAGGAGTTAATTGACCCAGTAATTGGGGTTAGTTATAACGAAAATGCGGGTCTCACGGTGGACGCGGACATTGCATTGTTGTTGTTGATGTGGCACTCAAAGTCCGTGTCTCAGTCAGAACGCCGAGTTAGTCAGACCCGCGTGAGACGCGAGATGCTCAGACCTGCATGAGATGAAAGACGCAGAGTTGCTCAGACCCGCATGAGATGCATAGTTACTCAGACCTGCATTTGAGGTGACATGCAGAGTTACTTAGACCCGCATTTTGATGTTCGCATTTGTCCCCATGGATGCGAGGTTCACATTTTAGTTAAAATGCGAACTTCACGTTGGAGTGAGGTCCGCGTCTTTAGGATGTTGAAGCGCGACCTTTGTGTTGGAGTGAGATCGCATCTTGAGAACTTGTCTCTTAATACTTTTTAGACAGCTCACAGAACCCCTCCAAAGTTTTCGACACTTCACGGTTGATTGGGACGTATTTTAGAATATTTTAACTTCATGTTGATTTCGGGCTCCCCCTGATTGGATTGGCAATCTTTCGAGATGCCCTAAGCTTGATCCTATCTGGATTCTCGTCTTCATGAGTATACTGTCGAACTGCTTGAAGCCTCCAGAGAAGATCATCACGAGTGTCTAAAAAACTCAGTCTGGCACTTGTATGAGCTCTGGTTTGTTTGTTGGTGTACATTGAACCGGCAGAGTTGTCGATTATTTTTACCAACGTACTATTGAACTGATTGCAGAAGTAAGGACATACTCTTTGTATGGGGGAGAGAATACGGCTCTTATTTGATGAAGACGTGACTGTCATCTTGGTCCTCTTTGGACGCGAACTTCTATGAAGACGAGGCCCTCAATTGATGTTGAGACGCGACTCTCAGTTGATATTGAGACGCGAACCTCAATTGATGTCGAGACGCGACTCTCAGTTTAAATGCGAAGATCGCATTGGATGCTTCTAGACGCGGGTGCGAGTGCCGCATTGGACGCGTGTCTAGCTCAGATTGAAATTAAGATATGCACCGGGTATCTTAGCCTTTGAGAGCCGATAATAGACCCGGGTCTTTCAACAATCAATTTCACTTAACTGTTCGTCTCTTCTCATCATACCCGTGTTTCAAGATCAAAAGCTTTTAAGCTTTCTCAGAACCCATAAATCTTCAAGCTTTCTTGAATCTTCTCACAGATTTTCACCATGCAAATGGCCCCAAAAGGTAAGCATTCTGCTGCTTCTTCAAGCATCGACACGCGCGAACCACCATGGGTGGTTTTCCTCCTCAGGATCCCCCATTTTTGAAGTAGAATGGGTTTTACCATTAAGAATACGAAGAGCTTTGTCTCTTAAACTTCTTGTTGAAGTTGAACAGTCGACGCAGATCTCGCAGGTCCAAATTTGATTTTGTGAATACGGTTCTCGCATTGATGAGTGCAAAGTAGGTCTGGTAATCCTGACACTTTTTTGCTTTATCAAAGTGAGCTTCGCATCTACGAATTGAATGCGGGTCCAAGGGACTCCACGTCTTGAGATTTCTGAATGCGGGTTTCGTTTGTGAGACTTGCGTTTTGAGTCTCAAGACCTAGAAAATTTTCTAAGTGCGGAGTTTAAACGCGAGCTTCATGCGAGCCTTGCATTTTAGTCATAGAATGCGGGTCTCATGTGTTAGCCCCACTTCTGAACTTCAACACTTAGTGTACCTTCATTGTTTTCAAAATACTAATTTTGTATTCTTTTCTTTGTAGTAAGGTATGTTGGAACTTGCTTTTGATGATATATTTGTGAAGACATTTCATTGGAGCTCTATCTCAAAACCTATTCAAGAGTTCTACATGCTCAAAACTTCCCAAAGAGAGTGGCTATGAATGTGTATTGTATTGATTATTAGTATGTTAAAAGTCTTAGAATACACACACACATCTTAGCCATATTAGTCGACTTATAGACTTGACTAGTTGACTAATAACAACTACAGTCGACTAACCCTTTAACTATAGTCGACTTAGTTTGCCTCAAGATACATACCAACTTTCTGTTTCTAACTTGCATACACTATTAGTCAACTTGACAGTCCTATAGTCGACTAATACATGACCTAATCGACTAACATAATGTTCTGGTCGTGTATTTTCAGTTTCCAGATACTTGTCCTGTGTTTTAATTTGACCTAGTCGACTTGGCCCATTTTATAGTCGACTAACCCAGTGTAAATTGCCTATCCTAGTCGACTAACCCCCAATCCCTAGTCGACTAATAGTAGTTTCTGATTGTTGGACAGTTTCTATTTTTTGATATTTTATCCAACGTTTCTATATTCAAATTTGTCCTGATAACTGCCCTAACTAACAAGAGATTTCAGCTATTAATTGGTTTGTTGTCTTAGGCTAAAAACACCAATTAAAATCAATAGTTTTCTGCCCAAAAACTTTGTTGAAAAATCTGTTTTTTAGAAAACTGTTTTCACTTTCAGCTCTACATTCAAATTCCTACTCTATAGTGAAGATTTCTAAGAGTCTACCAATACGAGCCTTTGTCCACGATCACATACAGATTCAAGGCTTATAGGACCAATTGTAATCACTCAAAGAGGAGCATTGTATAAGAGCGTCTTCGGGTTGAAGAGAGTTTGTACAAGGTGTTGTGGTCTTCTTGATTGTAAGAAGAGTTGTAAACATTTGGCAAAGGGGATTTGTCAAGTGGTATGCAAGGTGTTGATTTGGGTGTACAAAGTCAAAGGATAAAGGAAAATCTCAAACGGGTGGCTTGGGGACTAGATGTAGGTCACGAGGACCGAACCAGGATAAATCTCTTGTGTTTGCATTTACTTTACTTTCTGAGATTTAATTTCCTTTTATGCAAGTTTATTTATGTAACGCTAATATCTTTGTTTGAGTGTTGACATATATTTTAGATCCTATAATTGGCATCATCTCGGGACCAACAATTGGTATCAGAGCCCTGCATACCCAGTCAACAACAAACAAGGATGGCAATGGAGTTTCCTTATCATAATTCAAAGAAGGACATCTACACAACGCCCACCGCTATTCGATGGATCCAACTACAATTATTGGAAGTGTAGAATGAAGATCTGCTTACAATCGCTCAACTATGAACTATGGAACATAGTAGAAGTACCACACACCAAGCCAACAACCAACTGCACTGCTTGGAGTGATGATCAAAAGAAGAATGCGAACCTTGATGCCAAAGCGATGAATGCTTTATTCTGTGCCATAACCAAAGAAGAATTCAACCGTGTGCCAACAGTCACTTCTGCAAATCAAATATGGCACACTCTATAGGTAACACATGAGGCACAAATAAGGTTAAAGAATCTAAAATTTCTATTCTTGTCCATAGGTTTGAACTTTTCAAAATTAAGGAGAATGCAACCATCTCAGAAATGGTTACAAGGTTTACCGACATAACAAATTCATTAGTATCCCTTGGAAAGGAATACACCCAAGTCGAAAAAGTTTGCAAGATCCTTCGTGCACTCACACCAGATTGGGAGAAAAAGACAACTACAATAGAAGAAGCGAATGATCTCTCAACAATGTCATTAAAAAACCTTAATGGTAATCTAATGGCATATGAAATACAACTCGAAGACAGAAAGAAAGATGAACAACAATCTCTCTTAAAGAAGAAAGAACTTACCTTCCATGTATCCTCAGACACAGACAATTAAGATAACGATGAAGAGGAGATGCAATGCTTTCAAGAAAATTCAGAAAGTTCTTGAAGTAAGATAACTTTAAATGTTTAATTGTAATTAAAACAGGTCATATAAGAAAGGATTGCCCATTGCTCAAAAACAAATGTATTCGAGAGCAAAAAGTTCAGAAAGAAGAAAGACTACCAAGCTTCATGGGAAAATAGTGATTCCTCTTCGAAAAAGAAGCCACTGAACATGCCAACATCTGTTACATGGCGCTAGAAGAAGATGAGATACAATATACTGAACTTTTAGATGCATTCCATGAATTATACAATGATCTTAAGAATGAAAAGATAAAAAATAAAGTTTTGTCAAAAGAAAATGAAAAACTTATCAAAGAAAATTCTTCTTATGCTTCTCAAATTTCTTCTATAAATTCTCAAAAAGATAATTTTAAAAAAGTGATATCATCATTAAAAAAGATAATGATAATTTATTACAAAATAATATTTTATTGAGAAGAGAAACTATGTCTTTAAATGAAAGAATTTCTGTTTTAGATAAAGATATGTCAATTGTCAAAATGAAATATGAAGAGATTTTGAAAAATGTGACTAAATTTAATCAAGGAAAAGAAAAGTTAAATAATTTGTTATCATATCAAAAGATGTCACATAATCATTATGGTCTTAGATTTTTTAGAAAATCTATATATGATAGTAATCCATATAATTCTTTTGTGAAAAGAGATACTGACAATATTTCAAAAAGAATTAAAAACAAGTTCATATGGATTCCTAAAAACTTAAGCATTGTTGATAAAAATAGTTATATTGCATCATACATACATGATATATGTAATTCATGCAATTATGTGTATACTAACAGGTGGAAACTAAATTCAAATTGGGTTTGGTCTCCTAAAAGTTAATGCTTTAATCTTATGTTTGGTACCATTCTAATGTTTATCTTTCAGGTATCATATAAAAAGTTTGATAAAGAAAAATATTTTAAATATTTATCATATATATATTATGATATATTTGTTGCAGGGGGAGAACACATATTTTTTCTATTTCTATATCTGTTATAACCTCTTTTCTACAGGGGGGAACATATAATATATTTTCTGCAGGGGGAGTATTCATGCACACAAAGTGTCATCATCAAAAAGGGGGGAAATGTTGGAACTTACTTTTGATGATACATTTGTAAAGACATTTCATTGGAGCCTATCTCAAAGCCTATTTAAGAGTTCTACATGCTCAAGACCTCCCAAAGAAAGTGGCTATGAATGTGTATTGTATTGATTATTAGTATGTTAAAAGCCTTGGAATACACACACACATCTTAGTCATATTAATCGACTTATAGATTGACTAGTCGACTAATAACAACTATAGTCGACTAACCTTTTAACTATAGTCGACTTAGTTTGCCTCAAGATGCATACTAACTTTCTGTTTCTAACTTGCATACACTATTTGTCGACTTGACAGTCCTTTTAGTCGACTAATACATGACCTAGTCGACTAATCATATTGTTCTGGTCGGCTATTTTCAGTTTTCAGAAACTTGTCCTGTGTTTCAATCTTGACCTAGTCGACTTGGCCCATTTTATAGTCAACTAACCCAGTATAAATTGCCTACCCTAGTCGACTAACCCCCAATCCCAAGTCGACTAATAGCAGTTTCTGACTATTGGACAGTTTCTCTTTTCTGGTATTTTATCCAACGTTTCTATGTTCAAATTTGTCCTGATAACTACCCTAACTGACAATAGATTTCAGTTATAAATAGGTATGTTTTCTTAGGCTAAAAACACCAATTAAAATCAATAGTTTACTGCCTAAAAACTCTGTTGAAAAATCTATTTTTCAGAAAACTGTTTCCACTTTCAGTTCTTCATTCAAATTCCTACTCTATAGTGAAGATTTCTCAGAGTCCACCTATAAGAGCCCTTGTCCACGATCACATACAGATTCAATGCTTATAGGATCAATTGTAATCACTCAAAGAGGAGCATTGTATAAGAGTGTCTTCGGGTTGAAGAGAGTTTGTACAAGGTGTGTGGTCTTCTTGGTTATAAGAAGAGATGTACACATTTGGCAAAAGGGATTTGTCAAGTGGTGTGCAAGGTGTTGATTTTGGGTGTACAAAGTCAAAGGATAAAGAAAAATCTTAAGCGAGTACCTTGGGGACTGGATGTAGGTCATGAAGACCGAACCAGGATAAATCTCTTGTGTTTGCGTTTGCTTTACTTTTTGAGATTTAATTTCCTTCTATGCAACTTTATTTCTTTAACGCTAATATCTTTGTTTGAGTGTTGACATATATTTTAGATCCTACAATTGGCATCATCTCGGGACCGACAAGGTACTCATTGAATCCCTTGACTAAGAGAAACCACTTTGGTCACATTGGCGGTTTTGATCCTAATTTCTTCTTAAGTCTGTTGAAGACAGTCCCTGCATTCATCGGAGCAAACAAAGAACGATAAGCCCGCTTGACTGGCAACTACTCAGGAAGCTGAGTTTCTTTTCAGAGATAGTTTGAAAGAGGGCGAAGAGGATCTGTACAACGGAGATTATAAGTGGCTTTGTCAGATTTGGACCTCCCTGGAGTATTATTGGTTTGCACCCAGATAATGTTAGACACGGTGCACCAGTATGATCTCGATCCTTTCTTCACCAATCTTGTTCAAGGAAGTGACAGTAATGAGAAACTCATGCTCATTGGAACAAATCTTCCTCTAATCGAAGGATCACGACTTTGTGCAGGACGAGGCCTTTCATCCCCAGTTGCTCGGGTGAAAATCAAATGTTCCACTGCATTTGACCTCGAGGAACATCATTGTTCTCAAAAAAAGAGGAAGTAGATCTATTGTTCTGGATGTAGAGCAATCCGATCAAGAAGATAACATCCAATGAAGAAGTTTTTTTAGTCGTGTAACTTGCTGCAAAGAAGCTTTTGTCAGAAGAAGAGTTGGGGGTCCAAGTCCTGGCTGAGGTTGAGAAAGCGCGCCAACGAGACATTCAACGCCTCAAGGACTAGATAAAGTTTCTCGCTGAGCCAGATTAACTTTTGGGCCGTCTTCCTTTTGTAACACTTTTCCTATTGAATAAGAGAGTGCCTGTATCACTTTTACCTTTGTAATCTAAATAATAAAAATGACATTTTGACTCTGTCACATCTTTATTTTCTGTTTTTGTTCGAAAATCAAACGAACTAGTGATATTGAATTTTAATTGTTTGAGGTGACGATTAACGTAACAATTAAAAAGTTAAGCAACTCCACTAGAGAAGTGAAGTTAGAAAGGTGCGATATTAACCCGAAAACTCATTTTCGCCAAGGAAATTGCGAAGACTCACTGTAAGAGGTGTAGTGTTTAACATAACAGGGATATGCCAGAGGTATGATATTAACTTAGCATTGAAATGGGTGCTATAAGTGTAATGTTAACTTAGCACTGAGGAATCTCATTTTCACTGAGAAAATTGAGAAGATCACTATCAAAGGTGCAATATTAACTTAACATGGATTGAATTCATGATCTGAATGAATTTTATGGACTTGCTATTCTATTGATAAAAAGTGAAGTTCGGTCAACTTGGAGTTTATGAAAATTTTTACTGTCAGAAGTATAATGTTAACATGATGGGTTTGAATTTGCAGTTTGAGAAAATTAAATTGTCAGAGGAGTAATATTAACTTGATAAGAATATGTGCTAAAGATATAATATTAACTTAGTATAAAAAAGATCTCATTTCATTGAGAAAACTGAAAAAAATTACTTTCGTAGGTTTAGTGTTAACTTGACAGCAGGATAAATGGAAGAGGTATGATATTAATTTAGCATTGACGTCTCAATTTTGATGAGAAAACTTGAGGAAAGATCACTATCATAAGTGTACTATTTAACTTAATAATGAAATGGATGCTAGAGGAGTGATATTTTAACTTAGCATTGATGTCTTATTTTGTTGGAAAATTGAGAGAGTCACTGTCAAAGGTATAATATTAACTTAACAGAGATTTGTATTGCGATATGAGCAATTTTAGTCAGAAGTGTAGTATTTAACTTGATCGAGAAATTTTGCGATTTTAGCTATTTAGTGGACTTGTTATTTTATTTAGAAGAATTGATAAGATGAAATTGTTATCCACTGAAAACAATGAGAGAAATAACTGTTAAAAGGTATAATATTAACCTAATAGTAGAGTATGCCAGAGGTATAATTTTAACATGCTAGGTTCTATCTGTGATTATTTTTTGGGGAAATAATTACAGCATTTTGTAGTCCCATTATTCCATGGACGAGAATCGGTGAGGGATTTTTGAGGGGAAGGCGGGATCAGGTCCCTCAGGATTTTTAAGAAACCCTCACCTTCAATAGATTTGGCATGCCTATACCAATTACCGTCCATGCTATTCCGCTCAACATGATGAGTTGTCAAAGATTTTTCGTTGCTTAAATACTAACTGAAAAACACCTAGAGGGGGTGAATAGGTGTTAATGCTAATCTAATGATCTTTTTAAACAAGTATGAATATATGATGCAAATGGTAACTCAAAACAAGAAATTGAAGCCGAATTTCCCGTGAAGGGCTCTAGAACTTCTCCTCTTTGATTCCTCTAGATTATAAGTTGAGGCGCGTAATTGCTTTCTTGTTGAGATGAGTAAAGACCGGGAAATGCAAGTATGAAATGGATGCAATAATGAAGTGAACACAAGATATATCACAAGATAGAAAAGTAGAGCAATAAAGAGCAATAAGCAAAACAATCGCAAACACAAAGGATTTGTTTCGAGGTTCGAGCCACCGCTCTATGTCCCCGCCTTCACCACAATGAAGGGTTTCCACTATATCCACCGAGGAACTTTACAAAAGGTCTACCGAAGATCGGAGTACCGAACTCCACCAATTATAAGAGGTCTACCCAAGACTGGAGTACCGAACTCCCACCAATCCAATCTTCTACCGAAGAGGGATCTCAACACAAGAAGGAACAAGTAACAAAATGATCAATAAGACCACAAACTTCTCTTTTACAACTTCTAATAGAATGAGGAAGTATTTTGGCTCAAGAAGTGTAGAGAAAAATTCAGTTGTAAAGTAGTACTAAATAGCTTGAAAAACACTGAAAACAAATTGCCAAGAATGCACTTAGAGAATTGAAAGCCTTTGAAAACTTTTTCTTTCTTTTGGAAACTTGAAAACTAGGGATTTTTCTTGTATTTTGCAAGTGATCACTCCCCTCTATTTATAGGGATTAGAGGAAATCTAATCATCATTAAACTAACTTATTAGGCAGGAAGTAGCCCCAAAATTTCAGAAATAGCTGACACACAAATCCCAATCAAATCCCATGATGAAATCTCTGAAAACTAACCGTTATGGCAGCTGGCGGCTGTCGGTCTACCGGTCCGATCGACCGACAGATCATTGGCAAACTAGCCGTTGGACTGTTGACCGACAGTCAAAAGAAAATTTTCTCTTTGTTCTGTCGGTTGACTGACCCGGTCGACCGACAAAAACTCGAGAGCAAAGGGTTCCAGTCGGTCGACCGACAGACGTCCACAAACGTGCACGCCCTGACCACAAGCCTCGGTCGACCGGTCCGGTCGACCGATCAAGCCTGAAATGGATCCGGTCGACCGACAGGCCTGAAACAGGACTTTTATAGGAAATTTTCTGAACTTTAAAGAATTTTCAAAATACTTTTATAGGGCTATATGATTAATATCATGCTATAAAGGTTGGTATACATGATATAAACAAGATATAAAATTATAAAATTTTGAGTCATGTAAAACCTATCAAGACATGATCCTAAAACAATTTCCCAAAACAAAAAAGGTATTTTGAAAAATGAAGGGTGTGTGTGTTTTCTTGAGCAACTTAACATAACCTCATTCTTTAATAAACTAATTCTTACAAAGGTTCTAGGTGACTACAAGGTTTTCAAATAAGGGCTTCTCCATGGAATGATGCATAGCTTGAGTTCTTGAACCCGATTTGAGACATTTTGAGTCAAACGATCCCGAATTGAGTCATCTTTAGGAAATAACACAATATGAATCTTAGAACCCTGAAACACATTTAAACACTAGAAAAATGATTAGTACAAATAACTATATATGTTTTGTAATCATCAAAACTCAAAAACCGGTTGATTGTAACCTTGGGCCAACAATCTTCCCCTTTTGATGATGACAAAACATGTGAGTTATTTAATAAAAATATGAGAAAAGAGCTTGGAAGCTCCCCCTAAAACATGCTATAAAAAAAAATGAATGGCTATATACTAAGAATTTTGGCATAAGAGAGACATATGAATTCAACACATATTGCTCAAAACTCTTAACTCAAAAACTAAAAATCCAAAATTCAAAAACTTGTTTATAACTTAAAACTCAAAAATTCAAAACTCAAAACTAACTTGTTATAACTTAAAACTCAAAATGCAAAAACTAACTTGTTATAACTTAAAACTCAAAAAGCATAACTCCAAAGTTAATTTTTTTCATAAATTCAAAACTCAAAAAGCATAACTCCAAAGGAAAAATAAGCTGACTTTTTCTCCCCCTTTTTGTCATACATCAAAAAGGGTAAACCTAGTTAAAAAATTTCTTTATAATTCCATAACACAAACATTCAGTTCACCACAAATAAAGAAAAATCTAGCATAGTCTAGCGGTTTTGTAAAAATATCGGCAAGTTGAAAATCGGTAGAAACATAATCAATATCAATATCACCTTTCTCATAATGATCTCTAAGAAAGTGATACCGAATGTCAATGTGCTTAGTCTTACTATGTTGATTTGCATTTTTAGTCATATGAATAGTACTAGTATTATCACAAAATATTTAATATGGTCAAAATGCAAACATAGTCAAGGAGAGTATGTTTCATCCAAAGAACTTGTGCACAACAAGCCGGCTGTAACATACTCTGCCTCGGCATTTGAGAGGGCTACCGAATTTTGCTTTTTGGAAGACCAAGAAACAAGACAATTACTAAGACATTGACATATTCTACTTGTACTCTTCCTATCCACTCTACAACCCGCAAAGTCGGCATCTGAAAAACTCGTCAAGAAAAATTGTCCGGTCTTCGGATACCACAAACCCATTTCAATTGTGCCCTTAAGGTATTAATAATGCGTTTTACCGCAATCAAATGAGACTCTTTAGGACACGATTGAAATCGAGTACAAAGACATACACAAAACATAATATCCGGCCTACTAGCCGTTAAATACAACAAGCTACCAATCATGCTACGATAAAGCTTAATATCTATACTTGTACCTTATTCATCCTTGTCAAGCTTTGTGGTAGTTGGCATGGGAGTTTTGCTGGTCTTAGCACTTCAAGGCCAAATCTCTTGATAAGTTCCTTCGTATACTTGGCTTGATTGATGAAGATCCCATCGTTCCTTTGCTTGATTTGGAGACCAAGGAAGCAGTTAAGCTCACCATCATGGACATCTCAAATTCTTCATTCATGCATGATTCAAAAGCTTTGCAAAGATTTTCATTAGTAGAAACAAATATGATATCATCCATATATATTTGAACTATAAGTATATCATTTTCAACATGTTTTGTGAACAAAGTAGTATCTATTTTTCCTTTCTTAAAACCATTAGAAATTAGAAAAGAGGAAAGTCTTTCATACCAAGCCCTAGGTGCTTGTTTTAAACCATAAAAGCTTTGTCAAGTTTGAAAACAAAACCGGATGTGTAGGATCAACAAACCCGGGGTTGTTCAACATACACCTCCTCTTCAATAAATCCATTTAAGAAGGCACTTTTTACATCCATTTGAAAAAGCTTAAAATCTTTATAAGAAGCAAATGCAAGTGTCATCCGTATGGCTTCAAGCCGTGCTACGGGTGCAAAAGTTTCCTCAAAATCAATACCTTCGACTTGAGTGTAACCTTGGGCAACTAACCTAGCTTTATTCCTAATAACTTTTCCGATTCATCCAACTTGTTCTTAAAGATCCACTTAGTACCAATTGTTGGTCTATCGTGGGGCCTAGGAACAAGATGCCAAACTTGGTTGCGCTCGAATTGATGGAGCTCCTCTTGCATGGCTAGCAACCAATATGAGTCGCCCTCGGCTTCGAGGATGTTCTTTGGTTCAAAGTGAGAAATAAAAGCATAGTGTCCACAAAAATCATGAAGTTTAGAACGAGTAGTTACCCTTTTGATACTTCACCTATAATAAGATCCTTGGGATGATGTGGATTATATTTCCAATCTTTTAGAAGTGGTTGAATGGACTCCACTTCAACTTCTTGAATTTCATTTCCTTGAGCCTCATTTTCTTGAACTTCATTTCTTTCATCATCCTTTGGCATGTCTTCAATGGTAGGTGAGTCCTTCAAGTAGCTTTCCATGTCTTCATTTAGGGAATCTATTTCTACAATATTCTTAACAAACACATTAGATTCCTCAAACTTTACATGTATAGATTCTTCAATAGTCAAGGATGACTTATTGAAAACTCTATAAGCTTTACTTATATTAGAGTAACCAACAAAAATTGCTTCATAAGACTTTGGATCAAATTTTTTAAATTATCTTTAGTATTCAAAACAAAGCATTTACAACCAAAAACCTTAAAGTATGAAAATTTGGCTTTCTAGAAAAATAGATCTCAAAAGATGTTTTTGAAGTATTTTTACATAAGAAAACTCTATTTGATATATAGCAAGATGTGTTAACGGCCTCGACCCATAGATAATGAGGGAGACCATATTCATTTATCATTGTCCTAGCCATCTCTTGTAATGTCCGATTTTTCCTCTCAACGACTCCATTTTATTGTGGAGTTCTAGGACAAGATAGTTCATGCTTAATTCCATGTTCTTCACAAAAAGTGGTAAAGGGTTGGTTATTGAATTCACCACCTCTATCACTTCTTATCCTTAAAATGGAAGAATCTTTTTCCTTTTCAACTCTTTTCTTAAAGGCTTGAAAATATGAAAAGGCTTGATTTTTGTGTTCTAAAAGAAAACCCAAGTAAAACGCGAGAAATCATCAACTAAAACAAAAGCAAAACGATTCCCACTTAGACTTTTGGTTTGAATAGGACCAAACAAATCCATATGGATCAACTCCAAGGGACGTGATGTCATGATTTCCTTAATTGACTTGAAAGAGGACTTGGTTTGTTTCCCAAGTTGGCACGCGTCGCAAACGTGGTCCTTTTCAAAGTTTAAGCAAGGAATACCTTTCACCATTTCCTTATTGTTTAATCTAGATAGATGGTCAAAAGAGATGTGGCCTAATCTTCTATGCCACAACCAAGAGTCATCATCGAGGGCTTTCAAACAAGTAGCATTGCATAGCATATTAGACATGTCAATCATGTATACATTGCATTCACGAAAACAGAAAAAAATACATGTATTGGATTGTCTATCAATAACTTTACATACTAGGTTATCAAAAACAACATCAAAACCTTTGTCACAAAGTTGACTAACACTCAAGAGATTATGCTTGAGGCCATCAACTAAAACAACATTTTCTATTAAAGGAGAAGTACCAAATTTAACATTAACAATACCAATGATTTTTCCTTTGGCATCATCTCCGAAAGTGACGGTGCCACCTTCAAGGTACCTTGATAGGGTTGTAAAATTGTTGATATCCCAAGTCATGTGCCTTGAGCAACCACTATCAAGATACCACAATCCTTTACGTCGTTGTGCCTTGGAATGTACCTACATCATTTAACAAATTCGTTGACTTTGGTACCCAAATTTTCTTGGGTCCTTGAAAGTTAGTATTCCGAACCCAAACATTATTATGTGAAGCATTAGCCTATCATAGCAAAATTTAACCAAATGACCTTTACGGCTACAATATGTGCATGAAAATATTTTACCATACATGAATGCATAATGTTTGTGTGGAGTGTGGGGATGTTTAGGATGCGTGGCATGATGTAAAGGTTGTGATTTATGAGCATGAGCATGAATAGCATGTGAATGTTTCTTTGGAACTTGTTTCTTAGGAACATAGCCTCTAGTCTATTCTTATCAAATTCACATTTTTTAAAACTACTCCTAATGAATCAATTTTTTCTTTTAGCATGGAAGTTTCATTTTCATTAATTTGTGAAAATTTACCTTTGCAAGATATTTTATAGTTCTCAAAGTCTTTTTGTGTAAAACAAGAGTAGAAAGCAATTCCTCCTTTTCTTTTGAAAGAGTAAAAACTTTATGATTTAGAGATTCATTTTCCTTTTTCATTTTCAAATATTTCTTTTTGAGAAAATCATAGTTATGAGAAAGTTCTTCAAAAGCTTCTCCTAGTTCATCCATGGATAGATCACAATCAATGGAAGTATTGGGAGTTACCTTGCTTGTGCTTTCATTTGCCATGAAGTACATGTTGGCAGTGTCGACTTCCTCATCGGATTCACTCTCCGAGTCCCAAGTAGCCTTTAAAGCTTTCTTTTATATGGCTTCTTGGAGTTGGAGGGCTTGACTTTATCCGGGCATTCCGCAACAATGTGACCCGTCTTCCCGCAATTGAAGCAAATGATTTTCTTCTCTTCTTTACCTTGCCATCTCCTTTTATTTTGGAACTTTGCCTTGTTGTACATTCTCCGAACGTTCTTTACAAGAAGAGAAAGCTCTTCATCATCTTCTTCTTCATCATCTTCGTCGGAGCATGTGGAAAAACTCTTGAAGACAATAACTTTCTTCTTGGAAGGAGCCATTTCTTCTCTTGCTTTTCTTTCCATCTCATGGGTCTTGAGGTTCCCAATGAGACCTATAAGCTCTATCTCTTCCTTGTCATTAAGTTCTTTCAAGGTAGTGGCTTTGACTTCTCAAGATGGAGGGAGAGTACGGATGATCTTCCTTACTCTTTGGTCGTTGTCAATGACATCACCTAGAGAAGAAAGTCCATTAGTAATCTTTGTAAATTTAGTAACCATATCATCTATGGTTTCATTCTCATGCATAGAAAAATTTTATATTGGGAATGAAGAAGGTCAATTTTTGCCCTCTTAACTTCTGAAGTCCCCTCATGAGTGACAAGCAAGTGAGTCCAAATCTCATGTGCGGATTTGCAATGAATGACTCTAGAGATATCATCGTCATTAAGGGCTTGAAGTAAGGCATAGTGTGCCCTAGCATTAGCATCAAACTCTTTAGTGTCTATATCGGACCAAGTGTCCTCATCACCGGTGGGTGCACTAAATGGTTTGGTCACCGCCTTTGCAACCCGGCTTCCTAGGGATTGCAAAACACGGCCATCTTAACCTTTATATGGGAAAGTTAAGGCCATCAAACTTGGGTGGGGTCTTAATTCCTTCGGCCATTTTTACTAAGTGTATGAGGATGAAAAATGAAGAGAATGATTAGCAATAAAGGATCTTTCTAAGGTTGTTAAGCCAAGAGCCTAGAGACCAAAGCTCTGATACCAATTGAAAAACACCTAGAGGGGGGGTGAATAGGTGTTAATGCTAATCTAATGATCTTTTTAAACAAGTATAAATATATGATGCAAACGGTCACTCAAAACAAGAAATTGAAGCCGAATTCTCCGTGAAGGGCTCTAGAACTTCTCCTCTTTGATTCCTCTAGATTATGAGTTAAGGCGCGTAATTGCTTTCTTATTGAGATGAGTAAAGACCGGGAAATGCAAGAATGAAATGGATGCAATAATGAAGTGAACACAAGATATATCACAAGATAGAAAAGTAGAGCAATAAAGAGTAATAAGCAAAACAATCGAAAACACAAAGGATTTGTTTCGAGGTTCGAGCCACCGCTCTATGTCCCCGCCTTCACCACCGTGAAGGGTTTCCGCTATATCCACCGAGGAACTTTACAAAAGGTCTACCGAAGACCGGAGTACCGAACTCCACCAATTACAAGAGGTCTACCGACGACCGGAGTACCGAACCCCACCAATCCAATCCTCTACCGAAGAGGGACTCAACACAAGAAGGAACAAGTAATAAAGTGATCGACAAGACCACAAACTTCTTTTTTAACTTCTAATAGAATGAGGAAGTATTTTGGCTCAAGAAGTGTAGAGAAAAATTCAGTTGTAAAGTTGTACTAAATAGCTTGAAAAACAACTGAAAACAAATTGCCAAGAATGCACTTAGAGAATTGAAAGCCTTTGAAAATTTTTCTTTCTTTTTGAAAACTTGAAAACTAGGAATTTTTCTTGTATTTTGCAAGTGACCAATCCCCTCTATTTATAGGGATTAGAGGAAATCTAATCATTATTAAAACTAGCTTATTAGGTCAGGAAGTAGCCCCAAAATTTCAGAAATAGCTGAAACACAAATCCCAATCAAATCCCATGATGAAATCTCTGAAAACTAGCCGTTATGGCAGCTGGCGGCTGTCGGTCGACCGGTCTGGTCGACCGACAGTCATTGGCAAACTAACCGTTAGACTCGGTCGACCGGTCGGTCGACCGGCAGTCAAAAGAAAATTTCTCTTTGTTCTGTCGGTCGACTGACCCAGTCGACCGACAAAAACTCGAGAGCAAAGGGGTTCCAGTCGGTTGACCGGTCGGTCGACCGACAGACGTGCACAAACGTGCACGCCCTGACCACAAGCCTCGGTCGATCGGTCCGGTCGACCGATCAAACCTGAAATGGATCCGGTCGACCGACAGGCCTGAAACAGGATTTTTATAGGAAATTTTCTGAACTTTGAAGAATTTTCAAAATACTTTTGTAAGGCTATATGATTAAGTATCATACTATAAAGGTTGGTATACATGATATAAACGAGATATAAAATTATAAAATTTTGAGTCATGTAAAACCTATCAAGACATGATCCTAAAACAATTTCCCAAAACAAAAACGGTATTTTGAAAAATGAAGGTGTGTGTGTGTTTTCTTAAGCCAACTTAACATAACCTCATTCTTTAATAAACTAATTCTTACAAAGGTTCTAGGTGACTACAAGGTCTTCAAATAAGGGCTTCTCTATGGAATGATGCATAGCTTGAGTTATTGAACCCGATTTGAGACATCTTGAATCAAACGATCCCGAATTGAGTCATCTTTAGGAAATAACACAACATGAATCCTTAAAACCCTGAAACACATTTAAACACTAGAAAAATTATTAGTACAAATAACTATATATGTTTTGTAATCATCAAAACTCAAAAATCGGTTGATTGTAACCTTTGGCAACAATAACTGTTTTCTCTATCCAGCTATTGTAGATGTTAGATGAGAGTAGTGTATCTCCTGAGTTTTCACTGCGCAGATGAGCTGGGGATCACAGAGGTGGATTTGAATTCCGTGAGGGTTTTGTTTGTAAATTAACCTTCTCATGGAGTCCTCTTTAATCCTCATTCAGTTACCACATTTTGATATAAATGTGAAAACAAAAGAAAAATTCTGCAAAGATGCGTCACAAACCATTTTCAATGAGTTTGGTTTGATAAGTCATCAGATAAACTCATTCGATTTTCTATGAGAGTTGACCGAATGGCATATCTTGATCTGAATGTGGATATGAAAAGGTTCTGTAAAGATGCATCACGAGGCTTCTTCAATAAGTTTGGCTTGATAATCCATCAGATAAACTCATTCTATTCTTTATGAGAGTCAACCAAACACCACACCTTGATATGAATGTGAATCAATGGAAAGATTCAGCAAAGATGTGTCATGAAGCTTCTTCAATGAGTTTCGCTTGATAAGTTAGCAGATAAACTCATTTAAATCCACCATCGAGCATTCGGATGCTTTGTCACTGGGTCAAGCTTTGATCAATCGAGCAGGAGGAGGGAGGCATGTTAACATTACATATGAAAAAGTCAGGCTAGATAAGTCATCCTTTTGGATCGAGAGGAATGATTACAAAGAGCCTAAAACTGTTGCTTAGGCATGCTCGACTTCAAAATATGACTTATTCTTCTAAGTTGAATATGGGCGCATGTCTATATATTAGAGAAGAGTAACAAGGCTAAAAACTTGATATTTTACCTTTGTCTTTCTTCAATGTTTACATCATGCATCATAATGTCTCAAATGTTCGGTCGGCTTGGCGTCGATCGACCGATGTGATCCACTAAGTGAGGAAGCTTTCTTTGGTGCTTTTCCAAATATTTTAGATCCCAATCTTAATCCATCTGATTGATCAGGTTGGAGTTTCAATCAGAGGTGTAGTGTTAACCTGATCTTGAGAAGAGTGACAAAGCTAAAACTGAAGTTTCTAACTTTATTTTTTTCTTCGATATTAACATCATGCATCACAATGTCGTAATATTCGGTTGGCTCCGCATCGATCGACTGTGATGTGACCCGTTGAGTGAGGATGCTCTTCTTTGGCACTCTCCAAAAATTTTAGATCTCAAACTCTAATCCATTTGATTGAATAGGGTAAAGCTTTAATCAGAGGTGTAGTATTAACCTGATCATGAGAAGAGTCC
>JAVJIF010031866.1:0-74831 GCA_038442645.1 Agave tequilana | reverse complement strand
TCGACCGACAGTCAAAAGAAAAATTTCTCTTTGTTCTGTCGGTCGACTGACCCAGCGACCGACAAAAACTCGAGAGCAAAGGGGTTCCAGTCGGTTGACCGGTCGGTCGACCGACAGACGTGCACAAACGTGCACGCCCTGACCACAAGCCTCGGTCGATCGGTCCGGTCGACCGATCAAGCCTGAAATGGATCCGGTCGACCGACAGGCCTGAAACAGGATTTTTATAGGAAAATTTCTGAACTTTGAAGAATTTTCAAAATACTTTTGTAAGGCTATATGATTAAGTATCATACTATAAAGGTTGGTATACATGATATAAACGAGATATAAAATTATAAAAATTTTAAGTCATGTAAAACCTATCAGACATGATCCTAAAACAATTTCCAAAACAAAAACGGTATTTTGAAAAATGAAGGTGTTGTGTGTGTTTCTTGAGCCAACTTAACATAACCTCATTTTTTAATAAACTAATTCTTACAAAGGTTCTAGGTGACTACAAGGTCTTCAAATAAGGACTTCTCTATGGAATGATGCATAGCTTGAGTTCTTGAACCCGATTTGAGACATCTTGAATCAAACGATCCCGAATTGAGTCATCTTTAGGAAATAACACAACATGAATCCTTAAAACCCTGAAATACATTTAAACACTAGAAAAATTATTAGTACAAATAACTATATATGTTTGTAATCATCAAAACTCAAAAACCAGTTGATTGTAACCTTTGGCCAACAATAACTGTTTTCTCTATCCAGCTATTGTAGATGTTAGATGAGAGTAGTGTATCTCCTGAGTTTTCACTGCGCAGATGAGCTGGGGATCACAGAGGTGGATTTGAATTCCGTGAGGGTTTTATTTGTAAATTAACCTTCTCATGGAGTCCTCTTTAATCCTCATTCAGTTACCACATTTTGATATAAATGTGAAAACAAAAGAAAAATTCTGCAAAGATGCGTCACAAACCATTTTCAATGAGTTTGGTTTGATAAGTCATCAGATAAACTCATTCGATTTTCTATGAGAGTTGACCGAATGGCATATCTTGATCTGAATGTGGATATGAAAAGGTTCTGTAAAGATGCATCACGAGGCTTCTTCAATAAGTTTGGCTTGATAATCCATCAGATAAACTCATTCTATTCTTTATGAGAGTCAACCAAACACCACACCTTGATATGAATGTGAATCAATGGAAAAATTCAGCAAAGATGTGTCATGAAGCTTCTTCAATGAGTTTCGCTTGATAAGTTATCAGATAAACTCATTTAAATCCACCATCGAGCATTCGGATGCTTTGTCACTGGGTCAAGCTTTGATCAATCGAGCAGGAGGAGGGAGACATGTTAACATTACATATGAAAAAGTCAGGCTAGATAAGCCATCCTTCTGGATCGAGAGGAATGATTACAAAGAGCCTAAAACTGTTGCTTAGGCATGCTCGACTTCAAAATATGACCTATTCTTCTAAGTTGAATATGGGCGCATGTCTATATATTAGAGAAGAGTAACAAGGCTAAAAACTTGATATTTTACCTGTCTTTTCTTCAATGTTTACATCATGCATCATAATGTCTCAAATGTTCGGTCGGCTTGGCGTCGATCGACTGATGTGATCCACTAAGTAAGGAAGCTTTCTTTGGTGCTCTTCCAAATATTTTAGATCCCAAACCTTAATCCATCGGATTGATCAGGTTGGAGTTTCAATCAGAGGTGTAGTGTTAACCTGATCTTGAGAAGAGTGACAAAGCTAAAACTGAAGTTTCTAACTTTATTTTTCTTCGATATTAACATCATGCATCACAATGTCGTAATATTCGGTTGACTCCGCATCGATCGACTGTGATGTGACTCGTTGAGTGAGGATGCTCTTCTTTGGCACTCTCCCAAAAATTTTGGATCTCAAACTCTAATCCATCTGATTGATTAGGGTAAAGCTTTAATCAGAGGTGTAGTATTAACCTGATCATGAGAAGAGTCCCTTTAAGGATAGTACTTTTTTAAGAATCTTCCATTGATTGGCATCATGAGCGTATCACCGTCGGAGTTATAAGGCGATATGCTTCATTTGGGTAAAGTGACTCTACTATAAATGAACCTTCCATTTGGGTTGAAAATTTTCTTTCGTCTTATGTGTCATAACCATAGGTCTTCTGACAGCTAAGACAAGGTTACTTTTCTTGAAAATCCGTTCTCTAACTTTCTTATTGAAGGCCCTAAAAATTCAAACTTAATAGAGCTCGATTTGTTATTGGGCTTGCAGATATTTGTCATCTAAAGCTTCAACTCTTGGATGCGCAATCGATGCTTCTCTTCATCTGTCATCCTGGTTGTCAAGGCAACTCGCAGAGATGGGATTTGAGTCTTCAGTGGAAGTACAACTTCAAATCCGTACACTAAGAAAAATGGCGCAGCCTTTGTTGGGGTTCTCATTGTTGTGCGGTAAGCCCATAGGCATTCGCCTAATTTGTCATTCCAGTCATGTTGACTTTTTGAGACAAATTTTTTAAGAAGCTTTCCAATGGTCTTGTCAAAAGCTTCTATGAGACCATTGAACTCTGGAATGCTTGGCTGACAAATTGGGATCCATTATTATGGACAATTTGTCAGGGTACACCAAAATGATAGAGTATGCGATCTTGATGAACTTGATTACATTTGACGTCTTTTACTTCTTTCAATGGAACAACTTTCACCCATTTAGAGAAGTAATCAGTTATGGCCAAGATGAAGCGATGTCCTTTGGATGTCCGATGAGTCTGATAATATCTATTCACCATATCTCAAATGGCCATGAAGAGGACGTTGAATGAAGATGTCCCAGTGCTTGATGGACAAAGTCACCATAGATCTGATAGGCATGGCATCGTTTAGCATAGACGATGGCGTCAGAGGTCATCTTCGGCCAATAATAGCTAAGTCTTCTGAACCGATTGCTGAGCTTAGGTCCGGATTGGTGAGCTCTACACATACCTCCGTGAGCTTCCCTGAGTGTTTTATGTGCCTCTTTATATGAAGGCATCAGAATAAGATTTCGTCATACAAGCGACGATACAATGTTTGCCTGATCGCATTGTAATCGAATCGAGGAGCTTTCTTTCTGATGGCAGTCGCCTCCTTAGGGTTGTCAGGCAATATACCATACAAGACGAAGTCAATATAAGAGAATCGCTAATTTCTAGGCTCGAGTCTTGTTGAAGTCTCAAGAACCTCTTTAACATGAAGATCTCCTCTTAGAGATTTACTGTTTAAGAGCAAATTTGCAATAGTACATGTCACGACTGTAGATAAGCACCTTCTCTATGGCGCCAGCTGGAAGGGCCAATGAGTCGGTGAGAGATGCCAATGCATATGCATGCACATTTTGCTGACGTGGTACATAGTCAATGTAGAAGTTTTTAAACTTCTTTGCCATATCAATGGTTACGTTGTGATAGGGTACCCAAGTCTTCATATCAGACTTTGTACTTCTTGCGAACCTGGTTAACGATGAGCTTTGAATCATAGTACGCTTTGAGGTCTCTTCAGCAAGTTACATTCCGATCAAAAGAGCATTGTATTTTGATACATTATTGGAACACGACTCAGGTAATGAAAACACACGTGGGATCACATAATTATGTGAAAAAATAAGTACAACCCTCACACCTTCAACGATATTTCCCTCAGGACCTGTTCTTGATGCTCCATCGAAGAATAATTGCTACTCTTATTCTTCTGAGGAGACGTGGATCACGTTAACTTCTGCAATCTTATCTGGAAGATCATTATAAAGTTTTGAACTTTTGGAATTGGGTGATCGGCCAGGAAATCTTCCACAGCTTGACCTTTGATCGCCTTTTGTGGTATGAATTGCATCTCGTATTGTGAGAACAATATGGCCCATTTCGTTAATTTGCAATTCAGCGAAAATGGTCTTGTCATGAGTAATCACAGGGGACTAACTCTGGAAATGACATGAATGTGTTATCCCACAAGGTAGTGCGCTTCTTCTGAATGGCGAAGACTAAGGCTAAGCATTCCTTCTCGATCGGGTTGTAACGGTGCTCCGCCCAATCATTATTCTACTCAAATAGTAAATTTATTGTTCATGATTTTGATCATTGATCTGAGCTAGAAAAACTCCCAGGGAATGATCATGACTCGAACATATAATAAGAAAGATTTTTGTGATACTGGATCTACCAAAACGAGAGGGTGTATGAGATACTCCTTGATCTCTTCGAATGCTTTTTGGCAAGTGTTGTCCCAACGAATGAGACTCTCTTCTTCATTAGTTTGGTGAAGGGTTGGCAGCATCTTGAAAGATTCAATATAAATCTTTGGATATAAGTCGATCGTCCCTGTAAGCCTCTGAGTTCCTTAAGATTTCTCAGAGGTTCCATCTTTTGAATGGCGCGGACTTTCTCTGGATCTAGGTGAATTCCTTTGGATGTAACAACAAATCCAAGGAATTTGCCACTAGCTACCCCCAGGAAGAACTTGGTTGGGTTCATCTTCAACTTGTGAGCCCGCATGATGTCGAACATTCTTTTCAGATCTCCAAGAAAATTTCCTTTGTTGCAGCTTTTCACAGCGATATCATCGACATAGCATTCTACAGTCTTGCATGTATACTCATAGAAGATCATATTCATGGTGCGTTGATAAGTTGCACTAGTGTTCTTCAAGCCAAAGGGCATTACCATGTACCATATACTTCAAAGGAGTCCTGAAAGATGTGTGCTTTTCATCTTCAGGGTACATCTTTATTTGATTATACCCTGAGAAGTCATCCATAAAAGACATCCTCTTAAAATCACACATATTGTCAATCATATTATCCGTGATCGGGAGAGGAAATTTGTCTTTAGGACAAGCATCATTTAGATCATGGTAGTCGATGTAAATCTGGATCTTTTCATTCTTTTTGGGAACAGGAACTCTATGGCCATCCAATCAGGATGTTGCACTTCCTAAAAACCAGAGTGTATGAGTTTCTTGACATCTGATTAGATTGCTTTTATGATCTCAGAACGGAACCATTATTGTTGTTTAACCGGCTTGGCGTCCGGGTTAATATTGAGGCAATGCATAGCAATCTGGGATCGAGCCCACGCATGTCCTCATAATTCCAAGTGAAGATATCTGTATACTCTCGTATGAGATGTATTAAGTCTTCTTTCTCTGAAAGTGATAAGCTATCACTTGTGAAAGTGGGCTGGGGTTAGCCTCATCTCCAAGATTTATTTAAGTCACTTTATCCTCAGTGGGTGGTTCGCATTGTTCAAAGCGCACATTCTAGAGTGTTTAAGTATTTAATCCATGGATCAGAGTTCGACTGGATTAATTCTTTAGATTTAAACTATCTTCTCCGTCAGCTTCAAATGGATGGCTGATACAATGTTCACTGAGAGATATTTGAAGATAACACTGACGCTGACGTCTGAGTCCCACGGCGATGTTGCTGATGAGCTATCATGATAGATGTCTTCTTCATATCTGGAATCTGACGAGACTGGCATAGATACATAATCGAGTCCTCTTTGGGTCTGTGATAGTGGTCAGGGTCTTTACCTTTGGTACAAATGAACCAAGTAATGCTCGCTTTCCTTTGTCGAAATTAAGGCCTGATCCTTTGGTAAAAATCATACAGCACTATTTCATCATGTGACGTGACAGACTCGATTCTTCCAAACAGAATCGGCTTTTGACCCTTTCGCGTGGCTGGTACTTCAAAGAAAGTTTTGCCTGCGTCGTCGATCTTTTCGCGTACCATATGAGATGAATTTATTGGTGCAGCAATGATGTTAGAGCATCCATTGCTGATTAAGGGTCACCATCTATATCAGTACTAATATTTGACGGGTACAGAATTAGAAGTAAACGCAGAAAGTAAGCCCAATCTAAATTTTCATTGATAAATCACTCGCCTTCAACATTATCGGTGTTATTGAAATTAAGCTAATCAATACTCATTAAAAGGGGATTTATTTCCTATAGGCACTCTTATCAGCTTCATTACCAGAGTCGGGTTCCTTTTGGGTGCAGCTTCTTATCAGTCTTAAGAAAATCTTAATAGAGGAAAGAATCAGTGAAGTAATTCTCAACTTTATTGAATGAATGCCTTTTAACAATCAACGTTCTCACTTTTTCCTATCATCAACATATTTCATTACTTAATGAACAGTGGATAGGATGATGGAGTTGCGATGAATCCAAGGTCATCCCAGCGGCAGGTTGTACGAGGTATCAGCGTCAATGACATAGCATGTTACCTCGGATATCAGGTCCCCAATTTGATATCTGAGCTGATTTTTCCTATCGGGCGTGTACCATTGGCGTTGAAGCTATAGATGTTGTTTGAGTGGTGCTCAATCAGTGAGTAGGGATCCTCAAATGTTGCATGACGCTGTGGGCATAATGCTCAATGCGAATCTCAGATCAACCTAAATACGGCTCATTTCAGATGACTCGATATACCCTATGTAATATAGGAGTCTATCATGTTTTTCTTTAACCTGCATATCTTCTGGGGTGAAGGTGATGCAGGAAAACTGCTTTGAGGTGTGGTGGTAATAGTTGTCGACTTCCTTTTCACATATAGTAGGAATTGGGTCATGAAAGCCTTTGCATCTGGTAATGCTTCTCTTAAGGCATCTCTTGTAGAAGAAAGTCTCAAGAGTTCATAAAGGGTGATTCGAGCAAGAATGTTGGCTGGCTAAGCCAAGATGTCAAAACGGAAGGAAGTTAATGGTCCACACCGCCTTTCTGGATTGATTTTTCAGAGCGAAGCTCTTCTATTTTTCGCGAATGATTTTGTGCACTGCTCGATTGTCTCCTCAGCTGGTTGGGGGGAGGTTACAATTAACTCGCCATACTATTTCAAGTACTACTTACCAAATCAAGCCTTCGATGTGGGAGGTGCACCTGTGTCAGCAGCAAAGGCGGACTCCTCTTCTCCTGAACTGGTGAGGGAAGCAACATCCTCCTCAGTTTCTCTGGTAGAGATACCCACTATATTGCTTGAGAATGCTTTGGCCTTGCCTTTGGACTTCTTATTTGTGACAGTCGTCCACAATTTGCTTTGACAATGTCAGGATGGACCCACATTGTCTCTCCCGAGGAGTAGCAATAGGAACAAGACATTTCTCCTTCTGGTTACGAGGATCAGTATTGATCACTCTTAGTTCACCTTTCGGGATGGGAACCGCTCCGGTTGGCACCAGCAGGAGATCCTGGCCAAATTGAATAGGTGATATAGTTGTCATATTGGCAGTCACCTTCTTTTGCTTTGGACGAGCTTAATTACCTCTGCGTCAATCAGAGCCTAAAGAACATCCTTAGAGATGTAGCAATTCTTAGTAGGGTGTCCCAACATCCTGCAACATAAACAGTATCTAGGATCATCAGTCCTTCTTGTCTCTTCAGGATGTCTGACCTTCGAGAATTTGAGTTTGTTACTCTTTTGGAGTAACTTGAACAGAGAGGCCACGTGCTTATCCTTGAAGGAGTATAATTTATTGGCATGTGCTTGGCTGAGAGTCCCACCCCCTCTATCTGACTGGGGCTTCAAAGGTGACTTGACCTCCATTGTCAGAGTATCTCTTTTTCTTGGTTGAGAAGATGACTCTGAGGTGCTCCGTATTGGTTTGTCGAGTCTTGGTTTGCTGTCCTTTTTTTCAGTCTTGACCTGGGCAACAATTTCTTCTGCATGTTTGCCTTGTAACACCAACTGCTTTCAAGTGCGGCATTCTGCCACTCCCATTTGAGCGAGGATGGCAGTCTGCAGATTTTGGCGACATGTCTCAACTAGTGTAGATTGGGTCATGCCACTGGGACAGCAGAGTGCTATACTTTGAAATCTCTTGTTAAAAGTTTTGATAGACTTTTCTTTTTTTTGCTTGACTGTAAGAAGAGTTGGCACTAAAATTTCTGTATCGTCTTTAAAGAATGAGCCAAAATAACTTCTCAATGTCGGCCCATATCTTGATCGAGTTGGCAGAAAGTTTCATGAACCATTCAAAGGCAACCCCTTAAGAGTGCTAATGAACAATCGAGAATGATGGCATCGTTTGATACTACATTCCCAGTTTAGGATTTAAAATAGTATTTGTGCTAGTTCGGTGACCCTTTACCATCAAAAGTATAGAGGGTCGGTGCCTTGAACTTAAGAGGGTAGGGAGTCGTGTCCCATTTTGCTGGGTAGGGCTGGATTATCCCTACATCTTGAAGACCACCTCAGTTTATTAGGGCTTCGAGACGTTGATACAATTTACTCATCCTCTTGAAATGAATGTTTTCATTTTTTGAGTTATCCTCCTCTTCTGATGAAGATTTGAAAGGCTCATGTTAGAATGCTCTTCACTCTCAGTGTTTGCAGAGAATGAGCTCTCCCCTTCCTTCTTTTGCCCTTAGACTTCTTACAAAGAGTTTTGTCCTTTGATTTCTTTTCCTCCTTAAACAGTTGTGAAAGCATCTACTTAAGGGTATAGATAAATTCTTACTGAGTAGAATCATATCGAGTTATTTCCTTTAGACTCGGACCTACTCTTCAAATTTCCTGGCCACTTCCCTGGGAGTGCCTTCCATGTAAGCAGAGGTTATTGTCTCCAAACTAGAATTCGAAGACTTGGATTCAACGATTGCAGAGTGCTCATCGTTCACCTCAATTTTTCTGGCCAATAGGCTGTAGTCAACTGGGGCAATTGTTCTCGTACGGGTCTGAGTGTGTCAGAAGACCCCTTCAGTTGGACATGAATATCCTTCAAATCTGGGGACCGGTCAATGTCCGACTCCTTTGAACTGACTCAGTTGCCTCCCTTTGGACTTGCTTGGTGCGGGATTTGGCCCTACCATTTTTGCAGTCACTTTTGAGTATTCGATGTTGGAGAACGACTTCTTCTTCCGGGATCATCATCTCTTGGACGAACTTGAGGCCGCTGATAATCGGCTAAAAACTGAGGGCTTGGTTATCTGAAAGCCGCAAAGGCAATCAGAAAGTACTTCTAAGATGAACCGCTTGTAGTAACATTGAAGAGTGATTTGGTGGACACTCCTCTTCCTTATCAGGTAGTATTTTGGGTCCGTAGCGGGGACATCTGAGGAACTAGCCTCAAACTCATAACGGTGAGGGCTTGTTGTCTCTTTATTTCTTAAAGACATGCCATTCTGAACTTGGGTCTCACATTTCTTATTGAAACGCGGACCTCACGTGGTGTTGAAACTTGGACCTCCAGCGTTTGTTGGATTTGCCTCAGAACGCGGGTCTCGCATTTAGAATTAGAAATGCGAAAGTCACATTCTGGTATAGACAGAACGCGGGTCTCACATTTTGGAGCAGGCAGAATGCGGGTCCCGCATTTTGGAGCAGGCAGAATATGGGTCTCGCATTTAGACACTGAGACGCGTGGTTGAGGAATGTGGGACTCGCGTTTTGGAGCATAAATGTGGCCCTCGCATTGCTTGAAAAAACGTCGGTATGAACCTCGCATTCTGAATCTGCAGAACAGATTACATCTGCAGAATTTTTGATCTATTGTCGACAAGCATGATGCCTTCGTCAACGTTCAACATTCCGGTGAGTTGGAAGAGTTGTTGGGAACCTTCGACAACCAAGAAATTGCAAAGTTTGGAGAGGAGAGAGATGGTGGAATTAATCTTTACCATCGCTTTGATCGTGTATCGATGCATTAGCCCTGCGGGTCTCCTGAGAGATGTTGACGCTGACTGCGTGTGCTGCACGAGAGGTTTTCAGAATCTCGTTAAAAGTGTCATCGCTTGCGCTGTGAGCAGAAGTGTGGGCCACTTTTGGAGAAATCTTCAAATAGATTCGAGAGTGAGTCTCAGAAGAGACTTTGCGGTACTGCCGCATTGTCTTGGGGCTAGTAGAGCCTGAGGAAAAGATTTCCTCGAACTTCTCTTAGTCGAATCAATGATGAGGGATTCCACCGTCTCTCCCAAGGAGCTAGACATCAGCTTGCGCCACGACGTTCTCATCAGTAGGGAATGAAATCCCCAGCCGAGTCGCCATCTTTTGTTTGGTAGGAAAAATAAGCAAAGTAAAATTTCTTTGAGTGGAAAAGATTACAATGGAATAATTCCGATTACAAAAGAGAATATCTAGTTCTCCCTTTTGTTTAGAGTTGGGTTCTTATGTGGTGATGGAGAGTGATTTTTATTCTTTGTGACCGGCTGAATGACAAGCTTCTCTCTGGAGTGCTCTCAAAAAATAATCAGAAAAGAGTTTTGTTTTTAACACACTAAGTGTTTAGAGTCCACTGATTTCTCCTTTTCTCTCTCTGAACCTCTGTGGTTGACAAGCAAGAAGCTTTTACCTCGAGAATTCTCAACTCTGAATCTCAGAAAAAGTCCCCTCTCCTCTCTTCTTTTCTCCCTTATAGCTCTTGAGGCTATTTATAAGGGGTCTTAGGGGTATAATTGTCCCCTAGATTTCCTCCATAATGGGGATTAACTCTCTCATTATATGGGGAGTTAATTGACCTAGTAATTGGGGTCAGTTATTACAGAAATGCAGGTCTCACGGTGGATACGGACCTCGCGTTGTTGTTACAGACGTGACACTCAAAGTCTGAGTCTCAGTCAGAACACGTAGTTGCTCAGACTCGCGTGAGATGTGAGACGCGGAGTTACTCAGACCCGCATGAGACGCAGAGTTGCTCAGACCCGCGTTTGAGGTGACATGCAGAGTTGCTCACACCCATGTTTTGAAGTTCGTGTTTGCCAATAGACGCAAGGTTCGCGTTTGCAACCTTCACATTAGAGTGAGATCCGCATCTTGAGGACGTTGAAATGTGACCTTCGCGATGGAATGAGGTCCGCGTCTTGAGGACTTGTCTCTTAAAGATTTTTAGACAGCCTACAACCATCAAACTATTAACCTCTATAAAATTATGATAAGTTTAAATATATTCAATATAAGAAGTTAGACACGTTAAACTATACGTATGAATTTTTGAATGCAAAGACATGATTATGTTTGTATATCCTCCTTAAGGGCTCAACCTTTGAGTTTGAGAGGAAGAGAAAATAGGCCAGAGAGATATGATAGAAATCTTGCTGAGAACACGCTCAAGGCCATAAAGAAGATTGACAAGGTTAGAGTACGTAGAGAGGCAAAGCACCACGAAATGAGGTTTGTTTCGTCCACTGCTCCCACTTCAATGCCACTGTTTCTTTCTGTCAAACAGATCTACGTGCTCAAACTTTCCTGCTTTCATGTAAACTTGAACTCCCTCTTTTTCACTTTAATTTATTATTTTGGGGAATGACCACAGGATGAAGGGGAAGAAGCAGAAAGAGCAAACAGAAGCCGCAAAGAATGGAGCAGAGCATTCACCTGGTCAAGGCACCAATTGCGCTCAAAGAAGACCAGTCGCTCACTCTCCCAAAGATCAGAGTCACAGTTTCTCAATCGCAAGCGGAGAATGCACAGATGGACGAGTAACAATTTTTTTTTGCTGCAAATGCATTTACACATCAGTTGCTTTGCTCGATTTCATTTGGTGTACGATTAGTGTTTGCAGTTCTGCAGTTTTTGAAATATGATACTGTCAGGAGTACTAGTAAACTAAATGGCCACAATTTAGAAATGATTGTGGCAGACTTTGTTGATGACTTATAATTTTGCCAATGCGAGTTCTTTTATTGTTCAGCATTATTTTGGAACGATGTTATTGTTGAGAGCATTTTTTCTATTTTTCTTCAGATAGGGATGAATTTAGATGGGAACTATATACCTTTGATGTAGATAAATTAACTTCATTCAAATATTCTTGCTTCTGCTTACATCAAATTTCAAACTCTTTTCATAAGCCCATTTTGCTGTTCGAACTGCAACATATTACACTACAAAGCTCAAATATTTCTGTTTCGCCATTATAGCTTAATTGCTCATGCATCAGCCCAAGTGATGTCGTAGTCCCCAACCTGTGACTTGGGGATGTCCAATGCCTTCCACACTGCCGGAGAAGCATCCACGATATTGTTGGGGCAAGGAGGCTGAAAGTCATGATCAGCATCGCAACCGTTCACGGAATCACATTCGTCGACCACTTTGGCGAGCACAGACTTGCCATTGGCATTGATCCTGATATAGTTCAGGCACCGGCTTCCTCCATTGTACCAACCAGTAGACAATGCAACCACCAACTCGCTATCGCTGTGGTACTGGTTATCGCACTCGGATGGGCCACCTCCATCACCACCCTGGGCAAAGCTGTTGATGGTCATAGTTGCACGTGTGTCCCCCGTAATGGGCGGGGAGCAGCGGTACTGTGGGTACATCTTGCCTGCTTCGCAGCAGTCCGAATCGTTCTCTGTGTTGCAGTGGCCGGTCTTACCTCGTAAATATCCGCTGGCATGGCAGGCTCCAACATAAAGCGATGCGAGACTGCGAGATTTATGGTTGAAAATGCAAGCATGAGGACGATGGCAATTGCAAATTGAGAAGATTTACCCATCTTAATCTTGCTTCTTACTTGTACCTCTGAAGAACTGAATGAGTATTGAGTTTGTTGTGGATTTCTACTTGTGGTGGCATTGGTATTTATAGCACCAATTGAGGTGTAACCTTTATAATGTTTTGCCTTCACGGGCCAAATACCTAAACCACACGGCCTTTATCCTCTCATTTGTTTTTTGCTTGCCAATAATACTCTCTGACCCTTGAATTTTAACTCTAATTGTGTTTTGGTCTTGTTAGGGAAAATTTGTCTCGAGTAAATTGAGTCGCGCAGGAGTGTGGCAACTTCTATGAGCCAAGATGGTGACAATTATGTAGACAGCCAGATCTTGCTATCTATCTTGTAAGCCCTCAGCTTCAATCCACAACTGCAATCTAGCAGTCAAAAAAATTGTAGACAGCCAGAGCAAGGTGATGTTGCAAATTCTAGCCAAACGATGTAGCTTGTGTCTCCATCGCATTTGAATAATATGATTTAACAACGCATCAAATAATCAGAAATCAACGGATATGCCTTTAGTCTTTTTAGTGCAGTGTACAAGTATAAAGCAAAATGTAACATTCAAGTAATATGAATCACTCAAAATTTGTTTCCTAAACTATATGCAGTGCAAACATATATTTGCTCCAGCACTCTTCAACAGTAATGTAAAGAAACAAAATAGACAGATGCCCTAAGATGCAAGAGTCTAAACGTTTTTTAGCATTTACAAAGAAATAAGTTACTGTTGATTAGAAATATGTACAGAGTGAATTAAGCAGATAAACTAATAACTGCAGAGAGCTAATATCTGAAAAGCAACTTGCAAGAGACTACAGTTAGTAGTTCATCATAGTTATGGGCTCTGATGCTCTGCCTTCTTATACAGAGGCACAAAGTAGAAATATGTCCACAGCAGCTCCTAGTTTTCTGTAATTAGTGAAAAGGAATTAATTCGTTAAAGTAAATTCAAAAAAAAATTACCGTCCCTCCCCGGCAATGGCGCCAAAATTTTGATCGAGCCAAACCTGCACAAAAAAATACAGAAACTTAGAACAGTGCTAGGTTCTCAATTGTACCTTGTAGCCTAGGGCTAACGGGTCGTGATCCACAGAGAGGGACAGCGATGGAAGCGTTATGTAAGTTTCTTCTTTTAATTTACAAAAACTAATTAATATTTATCTTCTCAGTTTTATAAAAAGAACATAAAATTGTTATGTTAAGTTAAGAAAGAGATGGTAGACGAAAAGATGGTGGTATTGTTATATTTTAGTTATAAAAGAAAAGAAACAAAAAGAGATAAAGAATAGTGTTTAAAATCAGAAATAAAAAGAAATAAAAGAATAATATTTACCTCTACTGTTGAACCATAATGAAATTTACCTTAGCATGGAGTAAAGTAAAGTAGTAGAAAAGAATAATGGAAAGTAAGGCTTCGGCGAGATTGAGCACAACGAGAAAAGTGAGAAACCTCCATTTATTGTCACCTTCAATATAAGCTTCTTGAAGAAAAAATTACAATAGTGTCACTCTACAATAGCTCTTCTTCTCTTTTGATCATGTAACTCTCTTTAGCTTAAAAATAAAATAAAAAATTAAAATACATTGAAGAAGAAAAGAAAAACCTAAACTAAAGCTCTCTCTGAGATGGTGCCCCTTCTGCCTTCGAGGTATGAGGGTATTTATTGAAAAAACTAAAGGGATAGAACACATATAAAGATAGGAAGAGTTGTATATTTTTAAATTTGAATTCTCCCCTTATCTTCAAACTTGATTTGATTTATCCAGAAATTCAATTATGATCTGCAGCTTGTTGGCGTGTTGATTGCTAAATTCACTTATCAAATGATAGAATTAGAAGCGTAATCAACAAAAGAATTATAGCCCTTTAAGTCTTCTTTGTGTAGCATTTTGAATCATTAGATTTGAGTTTCGGTAGCGAAAGTTATCATTAAAATGCTAAACTCTATCGAGTCTGAATCCGAATTTAAATTGCTTCATCTCATCTGTTGATCTTCTGTCTATTCATTTATCCTCTTAGATTTTCAGTTTGTCTTCTAGAATTGATAAGATATTCATTTATCTTCAGCGAAACAGATAGGATCTTTAAACAATCCATTTTTTCCTTAAATTTAGATGATATTATCTTATCTGATATATCCAAATTTCAGATAAGACAGCTTCTAGAACCTTTAGATTTGAATCGATCCTCTTTCTTTTAAACTTTTGAATTTAATTAGATAAATTTCATGATTATTTTCTCCCTATCATACCCTGCATGAATTAGACATTAAGACAAGTTATTTACAATATTCATTACAGAATATTGTAGTATGCAATATATGTGTCCAAACACACCCGCACACTTATCCTTTGCTCGTCCTCGAGCAAACAAAGAGAAAGAAAAACTGAACTGACCAAACCTAACTCACTTTCATAAAAATCACAGTTGCACTTAGCATGTGCAACAAGCCGTTAAACCTCTATATTACTCTTAGAGGACAAGTTTTGTCTCGTGAGGGCTTTCAGTGGATTGCACCCGCAAAATCCATGAAGAAAAAGAAATGAACTGTTAGTATTTTTTTGAAAACGCATTTTGAAAAAAAAATATTGAAGTATTAATGTAAAATTCAAGTAATCTATAAGTCATATGATTATCAAAACTTAGTCATTTCTAAACTTAGTTTTTATTTAAAACTTGTTTTTTAAAATTATATTTCTCATCTAGTCATTATTTTACCCTAAGTCAAATGCATCTTGTGACCGTGAAAAATTTGGCTCAGGATTCTTCAACTCTAACTCTTATGCCATATTATTTTCTTTTTTTTAATTTATGGCTGTAATATCCCTTAACTCTATTAGGCTTTCTAATTCGCCCATGTAACAAGCCTTAGTCGTTGACTCCCAAGCCAGACGATTTTAGGGCACCGGGTGAGAAAATTCCCCAAGGACTTAGGACTAGAGCAAATAAGGCCACAAATTAAGGATTTTATTTATATGAACCACTTTTAGGCGTGAATACTTATGCTTTATGAGGCACAAATGCCAAGCTTAATCAGAGATTTTTTTTGATATATGTATATATTTTTTATATAAGGCATAAGAATCTTTGTTTTAGAACCCTAAGTGTGTAAGTGTATAAAGTATGCATATTTCATCAAGGTAAAAATCAAGACTAAATTACTTTTCTAATTTTTCTTTCTAACACAATCAAACAAATAATTTTATTTTGACCAAGTATAAGAAATCCTAATTATGATCCTCTTATTCCTTAAAATTAACTTAATTTTTAACAAAAATAAGTCAAAGAATTATTTTTCATTTCAAAAAATTTAAAAGAAAAGAATTTTTTTTTTAAATTAGTGAAGTTAGCATGTTAGTAAACCCTCCCCACACTTAACTCATGCATTGTCCTCAATGTATGAATGAAATGCAATAATACATGAAAAAGGAGAAAGGGAAGAAAAATTGTCATCTCAAGGTGGTGGTTCTGGTGGTGGTCTCATTGGGCCAAGCGTTTCTACCCAATTTAGATATTGTGAATTTTCATGAAACCCACCTTTTATTTTCTCTTTCTTATTAGTATTTTTATACTCCCCAATATGAATAGGATCATGTAAGATCCTAGTATGAAATTTTTTCTGGTTATATGACCAATCTTGGCATATCATCACGGAGTCAATTGATCTATACCCTGGTCCAACAGTGGAATGTGGTTTTGTGGAATGGATGATTTGGGCTCAACAATGAAAGGAATAGGAACTGATACTGGCTCGGGTATAAAACTCAAATCAAGTTTAGGTTCGAGAGTCGGAGTTGGTTCATGGATTAGGTCCAAATCATAGAATTCAAGTTCACATTCATTTTCCAACAATGGAATGTGACTATCCAATATAGTTGGTTTATGTTCAAGCTCTATGAGGATAGGAATCAGTGTTGGCTTCGGATTGGGTCCAAATCGGGTAAGAAAATCGGAGTCAGTATAGATTCAAAAAGTGGAATTGAATCACAACATTGGGAATCAGTATTGCATTCATCTTCAAGTTCAATCTCATTGAAATGAAAACTTGCCAATTTGACAATGGGTTGATATTGGTCAAGTTCAAAGTTTTATGGTGAAATTGAATCTTGGTTAAAATCTCTAAGATACCATAATTCTTCGTCAATATGGTTAGGAGAATCAGGAGTGGTCGAAAATATGTTAGGTAGAGTTTTCTCATTCTATCATTAATTGTGTGGACCAAATGAATCACTTTTGCTTCTAGCCTGTTAAAAGATTTGAGACAATCTGTTTGGGATTGAATACAATCATTTTGGGACTGAATCATGATTCTAAGTCAACAGGTTCTTTTTATTGTGGTTGGGCTTGGAAATTAGAGTAAGGATCTTGGATTTGGAAATTATTTGAGAGAATTGAGTCTGCTATGATTTTTATTTGTCGTATGGACTCAAGAAAGGCTTCAAATGTCTTTTCTAAAGAAGATTTCTCTTCTATAGGTTGGTCTTGGTATGGATTATATGAAGCTGTTTGTTGGCAAGGTTGCTGATAGTAAGACTCAGGGAGTTGTATCCCCACCAACTTGGTGAAGAGTAGTGATGATTGTCCCATTCTTATTCATAGTACTGGGATTGGGGCATATATTGATTCAGATAAGACCAATCTGGCATACTTGGTTGGTTAGAGTTATGTAATGCCGGGTTGGTAATATCCGAATTGAAAGAGGTTGGGGTGAAATATGGATTTGAGTTATAATCAGAATAATTGTAATTATAATTCATTTTCACAAGAACAAAAAAAACAAAAAAATAACCAAACAAGAAAATAAAAAAAAATCTAGCTTATGTTAGGGTAGAGCTTAGACCTATACGACTCCTAACTGTTGATTATCCACAGGAGGTATATTGCAGAACCTGACCACAAGTTAATCGTCTAGGTAGGGGCAAGATTGGTGGGAGATATCCATGCCTAAGCAACGTGCCTAATTATACAAACCACCAGCCTTCAGGGTTTCGCCCCTCAATCCCCAAATTCTTGTTCATAGTACTGGGTTGGGCATATATTGATTCGGATAAGACCAATTTGGCATACTTGGTTAGTTAGAGTTATGTAATGCCGGGTTGGTAATATCTGAATTGAAAGAGGTTGGGGCGAAATATGAATTTGAGTTATAATCAGAATAATTGTAATTATAATCCATTTTCACAAGAACAAACAAAAACAAACAAATAACCAAACAAGAAAATAAAGAAAATCTAACCTATGTTAGGATAGAGCTTAGACCTAGACGACTCCTAACTGTTGATTATCCACAGGAGGTATATTGCAGAACCTCACCACAAGTTAATCGGCCAGGTAGGGGAAAGATTGGTGGGAGGTATCCGTGCCTAAGCAACGGGCCTAATTATGCCAAATCACCAGCCTTCGGGGTTTCGGCCCTCAATCCCCAATCTTAGACACCGATTTGGCAAGAGTCAACTTCTAACAACTTCCTCCTTAGGTCAATCCCTATTTGTGTCCGAGATGTCCTAGGGCAACCGTCTACTCAAGGGATAATGAGTAAGGATGGTTTTTGGGCTAAGAAGGGTAATGACTTCCCCACCTTATCTTGTTTAAGATATGCCCTTAGTCTTATTAGTACAGTGTACAAGTATAAAGCAAAAGGTAACATTCAAGTAATATAAATCACTCAAAATATGTTTCCTAAACTATATGCAATGCACACATACCTTTGCTCCAGCACTCTTCAACAGTAATGTAAAGAAACAAAATAGACAGATGCCCTAAGATGCAAGAGTCTAAACGTTTTTTAGCATTTACAAAGAAACAAGTTACTGTTAATTAGAAATATGTACAGAGTGAGTTAAGCAGATAAACTAATAACTGTAGAGAGCTAATATCTGAAAAGCAACCTGCAAGAGATTACAGTTAGTAGTTCACCACAGTTGTGGGCTCTGATGCTCTGCCTTCTTGGGTAGGCACAAAGTAGCAATATGTCCACTGCAGCTCCTAGTTTTCTGTAATTAGTGAAAAAGAGATTAATTCATTAAAGTAGATTTAAAAAAAAATTACCGTCCCTCCCCACAACGGCGCCAACATTTTGATCGAACCAAACCTGCACAAAAAAATACAGAAATTTAGAACAGTGCAAGGTCCTCAATTCTACCGTGTAGCCTAGGGCTAACGGATCGTGATCCACAGGGAGGGACAGCGATGGAAGCGTTATGTAAGTTTATTATTTTAATTTATAAAAGCTAATTAATATTTATCTTCTCAGTTTTTAAAAATAACATAAAATTATTATGTTAAGTTAAGAAAGATATGGTAGACGAAGAGATGGTGGTATTGTTATATTTTAGTTATAAAAGAAAAGGAAACAAAAAGAGATAAAGAAAAGTGTCAAAAATCAGAAATAAAAAGAAATAAAAGAAGAATCTTTACCTTTACTATTAAATCATAATGAAATTTACCTTAGCATGGAGTAAAGCAAAGTAGTAGAAAAGAATAAAGGAAAGTAAGACTTCGGCGAGATTGAGCACAACGAGAAAAGTGAGAAACCTCCATTGATTGTCATATTCAATCTAAGGTTCTTAAGAAAAGATTACAATAGTGTCACTCTACAATAACTCTTCCTCTCTTTTGATTATGTAACTCTCTCTAACCTAAAAATAAAATAAAAATAAAAATTACATTGAAGAAAAGAAAAACCTAAACTAAAGCTCTCTCTGCCCTTTCTGTCTTCGAGGTATGAGGGTATTTATAGGAGAAAATCAGAGGGATAGAACGCGTATGAAGATAGGAAGAGCTGTATATTTTTGAATTTGAATTCTCCCCTTATCTCCAAACTTGATTTGATTTATCCAGAAATTCAATTCTGATCTGCAGCTTGTTGGCGTGTTGATTACTGAATATCACTTATCAAATGATAGAATTAGAATGAGTAATCAGCAGAAGAATTGTAGCCCTTTAAGTCTTCTTTCTGTAGCATTTTAAATCATTATATTTATTCTCAGTAGCGAAAGTTATCATTAAAATGCTAAACTGTATCCAGCCTGAATCCGAATTTAAATTGCTTCATCTCATCCATTGATCTTCTCTCTATCCATTTATCCACTTGGATTTTCAGTTTGTCTTCTAAATTGATAAGATATTCATTTATCTTCAGTGAAACAGATAGGGTCTTTAGACAATCTATTTTTTCTTTGAATTTAGATGATATTATCTTAACTGATATATCCAGATTTCAGATAAAATAGCTTCAAAAACCTTTGGATTTGAACCGATCTTCTTTCTTTTGAACTTTTGAATTTAATTGGATAAATTTCATGATTATTTTCTCCCTATCATACCCTGTATAAATTAGGACATTAAGACAAGTTATTTGCAATATTCATTACAGAATATATGTAGAAATGTAATAATATTTATGTAATATATTTGTCCAAACAAGCTCCTTCAAACATTTGAACCCAATAATTTTGCTTTGTAATGAGACCAACAATGAAACTCTTTGACTCAATGCATCAGAAACTTTGTTATCTACTCTAGTGTTGTGACAGATCACAAAATTGAGTTGCTCAAAGTAGGATGCCCATCTTGCATGCATCTTATTTATGTGCTTTTAGTTCTTAAAGTGTTGGAGTGATTGATAATCTGAATACAACACGAAGTCACTATCTATAAGATACCTCTCCCATGACTTCAATGAACGGTACACTGCATATAACTCCTGTTCAAATGTAGACCACTTTTGTCCTGCCTCGTTTAATTTTTTACTAAGAAAGACAACACGTCTCTTTTCTTATGAAAGTACTAGTCCAATGCCCACTCTGCAAGCATCACACTTTAGCTTGAACACCTTATCGAAGATTGAAAAGGTTAAGATAGAGGCATTAGAACGCTTCTCCTTGATAAGTTCAAAAGTCCTTCCAGTTTCATCTGTCAGACGAAAACACACTTCTTCTTCAAATAGTCTATCATGGCTGCTACCAAGCTACTGAAATTGCAAATGAAATGTCGATAGAAAGTAGCTAGGTCATGAAAGCTTCTTACCTCGGTAGCACCCTTGGGTGTGGGCCAATCTCGAATTACCCTTACTCTCTCCTCATCTACAAGGATTCCTTGTGAACTAAACATAGAACCCAAGAATATCAAGCTTGTAGTCATGAAGCCACAGTTCTTCAGGTTGATGTATAACACATTGGTATGCAGTACTGTCCTGTAGATGTTGGAGATGCTCGACTTTGCTTGAACTATAGATTAGGATGTCGTCAAAGTAGACAACCACAAATTTTCTCAAGAAAAGTTTACACACTTGATTCATCAATCTCATGAAAGTTCTTAGTGCATTGGATAGTTCAAAGTATATGACCATCTTCTCGTACAGTCTTTCTGGAGTTTTGAACACCGTCTTCCATTCATCTCCTGACCAAAAGCGAATTTGGTGGTAGCTGCTTCTCAGATCAATTTTCAAAAACATGCACGACCATCCTACTCAATCCAACATATCATCAAGGCATAGTATCAAAAATCAATATTGGATAATGATCTTATTGGTGGCTCAGCTGTCCACGCACATATGCCAACTTTCATCCTTCTTTGGTGTTAAAAGAGCTAGTGCCATGCATGGATTCATGCTCTCTCTAATGCGCCCCTTCTGAATCAGCTCTTTGACTTTCTCTCTTAGAATTTCAATCTCCTTTGAATTCATCTGATAGTGTAAGAGGTTGGGCAGACTTGCTCTGGGGATCAAATCAATGTGGTGCTAGATATCCCTCGTGGGTGACAGTTCGTCTGGGAGCTTATCATGAATTATTCTTTGAAATTCTTCTAGCATCAGCTTCATCTTCTTAGGAACTTTAATTCTTGGGCCGATTTCTTCTTTGACTACCAAAGCAAATCGTTGTTGTGTCGCTTTGGACTCCGCCAAGAATTCGCCTCGGTTGCATATGATATGAACTTTGACTTTTCTTCTTTAGTTGGCTTCAATGTTTGTGGAATAGGCTTCATGGCAGTTCTCTTGCCCTCCTAAGTGAACATATAGATGTTCTTCTTGTCTCGATGGGTAGCATCGACATCATGTTGCAATGGACATCCCAATAGTAAGTGATATGCATCCAAATCAATAACATCACTAGTAACTAAATCTTAGTAAAATTGTCCATGGAAATAGGGACATGGCAAAGACTCGTTACCTTTATGTAGGGGCCCTTCTTTATCCACCCAATAGTGTATTTAAAAGGGTGTAACTTCATCTCTAACTTCAAATAGTCTACCAATGAGGTAAAGATAATGTTTTCACAACTGTCGATGATGAGATTGCACACCTTGTTCTTTATCGAACACCTTGAGCAGAAAATCTGATGCCCTTGTGTAGTGTCGGGTTCTTTTGGTGCATAGCAATGACTAGACCACGCACATCACTACTTCTTCTTCTTCTTTGACGAAGTCAGAGTCTTCTGGCTTAATCTCAATAAACACTTCATCTTCATCCTCGTAGTCTTCCATGTTGACGAGCCTCCTCTTCGGGCACTCATTGGACATGTATCCAGGTTTGCCACACCTGTAACACTTGCCAACCCTGGGCTTGTCATATGAATTTGCCTTGTCTTTTGTAGTAGGGGCGGCTACTGTCGCCAGGTTCACTGGAGAGGCGTCAATTGCTTTACAGGCTAGAGGTCATTCACTCAATGTGTAACCTTGCTGATTTTGTGTGCCACCTGATGTCCTTTCTGTTGCATTCTTGAAGGGTAATGCCTTGTTCTGCAACGTCTCAACCTTCATGGCCTTATTTTTAACTTCGTCGATGGAGTATAAGTCTTGGAGGTCCACACGCTCCTAGATAGGGTATTTTAACTCGTGGATGTACTTTATATTATGCTGCTCTCCGTCAGTGACAAATCACACCGCGACGCGAAGCGATAGAACTCCTCCGTGTATGCTGTCACAGTCCTCGTGCCTTGCCTGCATTGATCAAATTGACTGTAGAGGATCTGTTGATAATCTGGTGAAAGAAATCTATCTTATAGAAGTTGCTTCATGCACCTCCATGTCATCACATGTTGCTTTCTTTATCGCCTTAATGAGACTTGCAATTAATCCCACCGTGTGGCTGCTCCTCCCTTGAGTTTGTACGCCACAAATTTTTAGTTGTTTCTTCATGGGAACATAAGCCATATAAGGGAATTTATCCACCTCATAGATCCAATTCAAAAAGGATTCTTTGTCAAGATTTCTGCTGAAAGAGCAGATGTCAACCTTCCTCTTGTACTCTTGAGAATTTAGGTATCCTCATTTCGTACCATGATTAGAGTAAGGGATTCTAGCCTCCCTACTAAGGTCAGAAAACTGTCTCTCCTATTTTGATTAAGATTAGCAATCTCCCATGACTTCCATAGGCTAGGCAATTATCTCCAAAGTTATACTGAGAAGTGAGGTTGTCGAACTCCTTGTCGGAGAAGTCATCCATTTGGGGATATCGTAGAGGGTAGTTTGGTGGTGTAGGGTATTGATATGGGTGATTTGGGGGTGGTTGATTTGGATATAGTTGATATGAGGGTGGTTATTATGAGGGTGATAGTAGCCGGGTGGTTGAATTGGAGGTGGTTGCTTTAGTGGTGGGGATTGTGGGTGATGATTGTTTAAGATAAGTGGAGGTGGTGGATGAGGATGACTTTATGACGGTGGTGGTGGAGAGTTGTTTGCTATACGATCCAACCCGCTTCGGTACGTACCATCAACTAGCTTTTGATCATCAAGCTTGAGGGAGATCTTCTTGAGCTCCTGAAACACAACGTTCATGGTTGATTCAAGAGTACCGAGCCTCCTTTCAAAAGTATCCATCCTTGTGGACATGTTTGTTGCTCATCGTCATTCCTGGCCATCGTCGAAGCGTTTGTCGAAGCTCTGATACCACTTGACGCAGGCTAGGAAGCAAAGAAGATAAACGATGCAGGGTAGATCTCGTTCTAAAGCTGACGAATCCTGAAGAAGCCTTCAAGTAGGGGTAGATACTCGAATCCACGAGCAAGGACAACCTGAATCCATGAGCCAAAGAGAACAACTCAAAACTACGAGCAAATATGATGAAAAACTCAAAATATATTGATTAAAAGTTGAATAATTGTTGAATATAAATACAATAGATTCAAGGACCTTTAATGTGCTCAAAATAAGTCCTATACTATTTATGAAACTAGATTCAAAATAAAGAAAGATAGTTTAAAAATAAGGAAACAAAAAATAAACTAAACCAAATCCTAACCTGATTCAGATACACTGATATATGCTTTAGGCTATCGATAGCTGAAGGGTGTTGTTGACAGTGAAGCAAAAAACTGACAAAACTCGACTTTCTTTAAAAGCTTGTCGACAGGCCATAAGGGTGCTATTGACATGTGAAGTTAAACTGATAAACTTTTTCCTTTCTGCAGGCCAGAAGGGTGTTGTCGATAGGTAAAGTTAATTTCGTCCTGCTGATTGTTTTGTTCCTTCATCTCCCATATCACTTTTAAATAAACTATTGAGAAATATGGGACTCACTATTTTTCATAGATTTGAAGTATGAGAAAACTTACAAAATTATTGTAGAAATTACAAGTAATTATATAAAAAATATACAAAAATCTTCTACTGAGATTTCTAAGAAAGTGTGTCGATGGCAGCGCGCGACCAATTTGCTCCGTTGATGAAGCGAGCGATCAAGTCTTTGGGATTTCCTTCTCGCTGGATCTAAAAATTCCTTGAGAGTGAAAGATTGTAGGAAATTAGTGCCCTGAGATTAGATCACTAGGTCTCTGAAAGCTTGAAAGTTAGATAATGATTTCTTGATTTGTCAAAACTCTAGAATTTTCTTTTATCAAAATTCTTTCTAAAGTGCAACCAAAATGCTGTCCCGAGCTCATTTTGAGAATGAGTTATTTATAATCTCTCAGGGACGTAATTGCCCCTAGATTTCAGCAAGACTGAAACAGTTTACTAGCCTCGCACCTGAGGCTATTGTGAGCATCCGCGAGACTACAAAGATTCATGCGAAGCTAAATATAGGCCTCGCGTGAAGCTAGACATGTCCGTGCAATCCTATTCAATTGCCGTTTTTCCAGGCTGTCTCCATTTAATGTGGGACGAAGTGGGTGGGTGTAACCGCCCACTTAAAGGGGCATTAACCCTACTAAAGTAGTGGGGTTAACCCACTAATAATTGGTTAATTACTGAGTAAAGCTTCAAATGGAGCTATTAATTAACTTCACATGAAGCTAGACTTAGCTTCGCACGAAGCTAGACTTAGCTTCACATGAAGCTAGCACAAAGCTTCAGGGGAAGCTGGAATTAGCTTCATGCGAAGATAGAATTAGCTTCAGGTGAAGCTACAAGTTAGCTCTTTGAGAAGCTCTGAAGAACTTCGTGCGAAGATAGAAACTCAGCCCTTTAATGAGGCTGTAAAGCTTCAAGTGAAGTTATCCCTTTGGGTTCTTGTGAGACTAGGTGTTGAACTGACTTAGCCTCATAGGCCTGCTTAGGCCTCTTTAAAGGCAATACTTAGCTTAATGTTTGCTTCACTGAATCAGCAAGGTTCGAGTCATTATTTTGTCTTTCAAGGATGGGTAGAAACTGGTCGTCAGCTTATTCGCAACTTGTCTTTTATAAATGTCAACAAATTTAGACACCGTTCGGATCGGTCAAAATGCTGTCTGGGAGTTTATCTTTTCAAAGTGTTAACAAAACTCCTTCAAAGTTTTCATAAATCTGCAATAGGGAAATACTTTGAATTGCTTTGCGTGTTCAAAACTGTTTGAAGCGTGTTGATTTGATTGTTAAAGAAAAGGCCAAAAAAATATGGGTTTAGCTTCGCCTTTATGGCGAGACTATGGTAGGCGAAGCTAGTTATATTCTAGCTTCACCTCATGGATGAATAGCCTCGCTACTGGAACCCTTCTTGGCTAACTTTGCTTGTAAAGTGAAGCTAAACTACTAGCTTCACTGTTACGCACTTTTTAGAGAATTACAATTGTTACTGAAATTATTTAGAGGTTAAGAACATGATAAAATAAATCAAATATAAGAATCCACTAGGGATTAAAAGAGGGTAGAATTAGAAATTTGTTAGGAATCACTATAACCAAAGGTTCACTGTTCAGAGGTGACAGACTGGACATAACAGTTAAAAAAGAGTCTTTATTGGAAAAAATTAGATCTGGACATCTGTCAGTTCTGAAGTGGCGAACGGGACATAACTGATTAGGAATCACCAAATACGAAATTGTCATTCAGAGGTGACGAACTTGACATAACGACAAAGAAGGGTGAGATTGGGTATTCATCGGTTCAGAGGTGACGAACTGAACATAGCCAATTAGATATTATCAAACTCAGAGTGTTTACTGTTTAGAGGTGACGAAACTGAATATAACAGTAAACGAAAAGTTGTACTCGACTTTAGAGACCCGTCTATTCAGAGGTAATAAACTCGATATGATAGACTAGGACATACTAAATTTTCAATTCGTTGTCAGAGGTAGTCAAATTAACTTAGCAGCTAGCAACTGGGGATTGCAAGGGTGCATTTAACCTGGGCACCCATCGGTTTAGAGATGGTTGATGTGAGTCGAATATCAAGTGCACAAATCATTTACAAGTAATAAAGTTATAGAGTAGAGTATCGAATCCACAAAGATTGTTATCTAATTAAGTACAAATGGTGTATTAACACAGTTTTATTTGAACGAAAGATATAGATTTGAAAGTGTCACGCCCCGCTTCCCAAAATACGATGAAACAGAGTTGCGACGAAGGTCGGCGACATATATACGCGAGCAAAAATACCCACGCACATACGCTAAGCCTAAAGTAACCTGAACAAGCTATAAATCTAAACCATAATATTAACGATCACTGCAATAATATATGTAATGACTACACATGATCCCAAATGAAATAAGGAATGGAATAGAAGCTAAGTGTGATATACAGGAATCAAAAAATAACAGCAGAAATAAAGAAAGGAAAGAATACCAGAATCAAAGGGGAGAGAGTCCAGCTCCTCGCGAAGCGTACGAGCTTAACGAACACCTGAACAATATAAGAAGATGTCCAAAATCCTAGGTGTGCGAATCCAGGGTCGTCAGAAGCGACCTAGTGGGTGTGTGTGTAAAGAGAAAGGTGCTCGTGCATAACAATAACATGAACATATGAAAACATGATAACTGAAATGAAGGATAACAGGATAATCCATGCCAAGAATACAGATATGAACGATATGTAACTGGTGTCATGATAAAAGGAAATAACTAATGTCAAAATGTGTAACCTAGCATATTTCACTAGTCTGGTATACAAATCTGGTCATGTGTACAATCATATGTCTAACATAGTTATATATACATACAGTTGGGTAGTTACGGTCAGTCACAATGCATTAACAGTTCATTATCATTTATTATGTCAGTGAATACCAATTGCCACCTATAATAGACGCATCCCATACTACGCCTACTACACGTGTCACCAGGGTTCTAAGTTATTGAAACTGATAGTTGGAGACATTGTCCATGCTTTAAGTGCGTCCTTTACATACCCGGGACCACGGCACAGATGCCTGACACTGAACCAGGCCCTACCGCCAGGTAGTCAGTAATAGTAACAGTACTCACAGTATCACTGTGGAACAATAACTCACAGTAACACTGTGGAACAAGAACAGATGGGATGTCAGTCATCCTTCGGAGCCCTGCAGTGGGACCGTAAGTCGACTGCAGCAACCTGTATCCTAGGTCCACCAAAATACAAATGCTGTCTCCTTCATCAATTTTTCCAATCTCAGTGTAAGTTTTCCATTTACATTATTATGTATTTCAGTTAAGACAATCAATATCCATGTTACTTATAATGCTGGAACGATGCGGTGACAGTAACGTTGCAGTATAACAGTCAATAATAATCGTATACACGATGAAAAATATCAATAACAGTGAACGGTAATAGTAACCGTGTATACAATGAACAATAGGACTGTATAGTGTTACGGTCAACGATACTTTCACAATAACTTTCAGTATCATGAACAATATGTTTATCAGGTAGGTATCATATATAATCAGTGAAGATACTTAATTGGTATCATGATGTTCAGGACCAAGAATATTATGCAAGATTTATTAAAAGAGATAAAAACATTCACAAGATAATTTATTTTGTATTTAATACATGTAGACGTGGACTGGTAACTAACATGCATGAAATATAATTGAGTTTGAACAATTATTTAAATGCAAAATAATATTTATTGAAATAGACAGGATAAAACACTCACATGAAATAATATTGAAATCTCAATAAATAAATAAAGAACACTCACTTTGGGTTTCTATAGATTTACTAAAGATTTCGTGTAGCTCTATGCCCTGAACTGATCGTGACTATGTAGCTCTCGTCTTCACGATTCTGACGCCTCTAGAAAAGGCCGAAGCGGAGATCAGATGGTCGAGAAATGGCCCAAATACATAACCAGATATTTAACGGGTCTGGACTGGATCTGGGTTGAAAACAAAAGAGGCGATTATGGGTCTGGTCTGAATTGCAGAGAACGAAATTTGGGTTGAAAACTTGAACTAAATGGGTCGATCTAGGATTAAACAGTTCTTTCCAAAGAAAGATGGCAGAAATAATAAATCTTAACAGAGAAGGTAGGCTTAATCAATAATCGTCTCTGAACAGTTGCGAACAGATAAATAAAGAGAGATTTGGGGGGAACAAAATTTGATATAACCAAACTAAACAAAAAGGCTCACAAACAACTCCCCTTACCAGATAAAATAATAGCACAAGCTCTCAAATCTCTTAAACAAATTTAAAATTAAAGAATAGTGATACATGGAAATCATGAAAGATAAATTAACACATGGATGATTAGGTGATTGAAATGAAGACAGTTAAAAGAGAACTAGAATGATGATCCATGGAACAAGTTTATACCAAAGAACAGAGAAAACATGCCAAGCCGATGCTATAACCTCCATGTAGAAATTATCACCAAAAATGGGATTTCTAAAACATAACCAAAACAGACCAGAAAGAGTTGGAAATTAAATGGTTGTAAATGTAAGAATATTCTAAGGGTAAGAGGCCATGAACAAGTTGTACAGCTAGTGGAGCTAAGTAAAAAGGCTTTACAATTACAAATGATCTATTAATAAGGATTTAAGAGATACCATTTAATCTTCATCTCCCGCATGTTCCAATAAATAGTTCGCTGCCAACTCTTCATTCCTGTCACAAGCTAGGAATGCCTTGATGATCCGTGCTTTATCAAACCCCATTGTTTCAAGTCACGCAATAGCTTCCTACTTTGTAGTTACCACATGATTTCAGGCGGCATCTCCTGCTCAGGTTGATCAAAGAGATCCCCTTCAACTCCTTCTACAGGTTAAATTATCAACTAAAGAAACTCAGTGTGATGCTCTTGAATTATTCTTAAGAGCAGAGGATTTTGTTTGCTTAATTCTTAAAGAATGAGATGTGGGATCTGCGGATTAGCTTGGACCATGAAAGCCAATTAGCAGACTCAGAAACATTGAGATCAAATTATATAAAAAGGCATACATAGACAATTCATTAACATTTAGAAATAAAAGAAGAGTAGGAAAACTAAGGACATGCAAAAGCCTGTTTACATTTTGGAACGAAGAGAACTAACAGTTATGAAATGTATAACGTTCTAAGCAAGCAGGAAAACTTTAACACTAAATTGAAATTTTAGACTTTATTGATTAATGGAGATATGGACATGTAAAGAAATAGCTAAACTAGTCTAGTAAATAATAACTAATAGTTACTCACTAACCCACTATGAGCACAACATGGTTAAGTTTCACCTTCATCTGCAACATCCTTGAGAAGAGCTCCAGAGCTTCCTTCACAAGCCCATGAATTGCCAACCCCATGACCATTAAACTCCAGGCCTTCGTATTCCTTACTCCTATTTCATCAAACACCTGAGAGAGTGAGAAAAGGAAGGCTCGACCATGGGAAGCACACGGCCTAGATATCGGAGCCCCGACGGATCTCGTGAAGGAGAAGAACAGCCCACGGAGGCTCCAACGAGGATCGTAGTGTTGCGATTGCGCTCGACAGAGATGGGGAGATGGAGATCGGAGCACGGCAGAAGACTGAGGATGAGAGTAGTGCTTCGGTGAGGTGGGGATGGTCGTGGGTTGTCGCGGTGCGGACGGGATCACAACCACGGCAGGGCTCGATGAGAGGGAGGGGAAACTCGCGGTGGATCTCCGGTGGTGCTAGTAGCGCTGTTGTTGGGCATGGCATGGAGAGGCACAGCCAGAGGAGGGAGCATGCAAGGCGTGTTTTTGGGAAGAAAGGAAGGGGATTAGAGTTAAGGAGATAATTATGACAAGTTATTGAGAAGGTTGGGGATTAGTTTAGATTACGATTAGTTAGTTAAGATTTAGGATTTGTTAGATAAGATTATTGGGAGAGTTGGATTAAAGGGTATATGATAATGGTTATTGGGTTTGGATTTAGGCTATTGGGTAGTGAATATAGGCTTGAGACGGTGACTTGAATTGGGCTGACTAAAATGAAGAAAATAGAACGAAGGCATGAAGAAGTATGCTTAAATGAATGGGCTTGGTTAAAGATAATACACATACAAATAAATAATAAGAATATTAATAATAAGAATAGTATCAATAACGACAACAATATTTATAATAATAATACACTAACCATAATAATAACAATATTTACGATAATAATAACACTAAATAAAAATGGTTATAGTAATTAATAACAATTTGTAATAATAACTCATATAAGAATTTATGATAAATAAATAAATATACATGTACATAATAAAACACCTTTATATGTTTATTTAAACACTATTAAAAATAAGGGTATTACACAAAGTGAAATAAATAAGAAAGATATTGGCTTTAGATAGAAAAATCACTAAGGAAATTGATTTCAACAATTAATAATCTGAATTAACAAGTTGATTGTGTTAGTAACTACATACTACTCATGTTAACTATCGAAAGTCTCTATCTTAACTAATTTCTCTCTCAAGCAATATTAATTCTAACCTACAATTTCTCAATCTAGTAGATTTACAAGTTAGAGGAGCATTAAGAAAGGTGAATTTTTCTATAAGATTGCACAACTTCTGCGTCTAAAATTATCAAGTTGTGATTTCTATTCTCATGAAGCATTACTAAATTATCTCCTCTCGGTCTCAAACCTAACCTTCTATATAATTGTGCGCATCAATTAATAATATGAAGAACGAGAATAAAAACTTAACATGCATCGAATCTAACATGAAGAACGGAGTAGTAACATAAAACTAACACAAAACAACAAGATTAAATTTTCATAATAATTGCCTACATCAACACCCTAGCTATGGAGATTTAGTTCATGATAAATAAATTGTCAAAAACAATAAACATGATTTTTATCTTCATATAGTAAATTAAAAGATAAAGGGAAAGGATAACACCAATTTGAGGAGTACGTCTAATCCTTAGTTGCCGCTTCTCCTCTAATCTTCTTCTTCTAAAGCACCAGAATTTCTTCTCCAAAAGCCAGAATTTTATAAAAGAAAGAGAAAAGCTAAAACCTAAATTACAAAGGTTATTTCTATATTTTTGTTGATGAGATTATCGAGAGATTGATGAGATTGATATAGTTACAAGAGATTACAGCCCTTCATATAGACCTCAGAGCCAATTCAATCAGAACTACATGAGGACTTCTAATCCTACTTTAGTTTGGTGTGAAAATTCAATCCTGAATTGATCTGCAGATGGCTGATGTTAATTGCTAAATACGGCTTAACAAATTAATGAATTCGGAAATAGTGTCAATTTAAAGGTTGCAGCCTTTTACATTCTCTTTTTATAACATCTTGAATCATTAGATTTGAATACCTGTAGCAAAAGTTATGGATCAAAATATTAAAAAGTGTCCAGTCTGAATCCAAGTCTGAAACAGATTTTTTATCTCTGTTGAACAGTGAATGGCTGCTCAGCTAAAAATTCGGCTACCCAGCCGAACTTTGACTTGATTTGACCTCAAATTTTTGTTAGATATTTTTTCATATTTTATAGACTTTTTTGTCAAGTCTATTAGGTCTTTGAATGTCTGTATCAAGAAATATATGCTGCAATCATCTCTTCAACTTCGATTTTATACTTTTTCATCTTTTTTCTCTAACTTTGTGCTCTTGACTTAATTTCTGTATAAACAAAAACATAAACACCCATGCAGCATTAAATGTGTAACAAAAGTGGAAAAAGAATGGTACAAAATATAGATGATAATCACAATTATCACACCCCCATGCCTAAGTTTTGCTAGTCCTCGAGCAAAATTCCTAATCTAAAAAGGAAAAAAATTAAAATCCTAAAAATAAAATAAAAATCTTAACTCACTTTGATAAGAATTACGATTACACTTAACACGTACAACAAGCCGTAAACCCCTAGGTTACCCTAGTGGACGAGTATTGTCTCAAGAGAGTTTGCATTGAATATACCCACAAAATTCACAAAATTCAAAGAAAGAATATAAAGAGATTAAGGAATCAGGATAAAGAAAAATAAGGATAACTGAAAATAAAGAAAGAGAAAAATAAGTAGAAAGAAAGAGAAAAATATATTTTAAATCAATAAGCATCACTAGAAAATAAGTTCAATAGTTTCAATAAGTAATCTTTTTCAAGTTCAATCTTCTATCAACAAATCCTATATTCTTATCCTAGAGATTTCAAATTCTAGTATACATTATCATCCTTCCTAAGTTTTCTGATTCTATGCATCTTTGTGAACATGTGATGGCTCTTAACTTGGGACTTTGATTCAAAATTTCATACTTAAACTTTTTTTTCTTTTTACAATATAGAAGTTTCGAAGTTTTACCACTTCATTGCCCTTTAAGCACCTCTTTTTTTTTTATATTTTTTCAACTTACCTAACTATCTTTCGCATAAATACAAAGTCGTCTTGAGGCGAAAGTATCTAGCTAATCAATAATTTTTTTCTCTTTTTTTCAAGTATTAAGTAATCCTCATTATCTTAAGCTTAAACCAATGTGCAAGTGTTGATAAGATGCATATCCACGTAAATAAATTCTACATGGTATTCAATTTTCAGATTTTTTTTATTTTTTCTCAAAGAATTAGAGAATCTATCAAATTGATATCCCTATCCAATTCAAACTATATGGTCACTAAATCCCATAAAACTAGATAAACTTACTGAAATTTGAATTTTTTTCTTATTTAGCAAAAGAAAAAGAAAAATCTAGAAAATCCTAAAAAGAAAAGAAATAAATAAAAAATTCTAACCTAAAAATAAAGAAAAAGTAAAATTAAAAAAAATCCAAGACCCCTCCCCCATACCTAAACCTTAACATGTCCTAATATAGTACAAGATGAATCCATAATACATGTAAAATAGCAAATAAATATCACTCCCAAAAATCAACTTATGCTAAATGAAACTTGTAAAAGCAATAAAAAAAATCATGTATATCAATTTACAAAAAACAGTCATATTCATATATAACCCATTAGAGGAATACTAATCTGAAAAAAATTTGAACTTGTAATTCTAAAATTTTTCAGCTACGTAGCCATAAATTCAGCTACCCAGCCGTACTTTTGATTCTTTTGATCCTCAAAGTTTTTTGGCAACTTTGTTTTATCAAGTTAGTTCATCTTATAGTTCTATTTCTAATTTGAAACTCTGATCCTGGGCTAGGGTACAGAAAAAGAAAAACAAAAAACAGTTAGTATTCATATTAACAACAAATTAATCTCCTTACCTTTATTCATCGATTCCATCTATGAGAACGCTTTCTACTTTCCCAATGCGCTCTTTTCAGAGGAGATTTATATGTACTCAACCTCTTTGTCAACTTCTCGTTGAGTCTATCCACTTTGATTTTGGTTTTCTTCAATTTTAGTTTATGTTTCTTTTGATATGTCCTCTTTGAACTTTTCATGCAATAGAGCATCATATGGAAAAGCATCTTCAACCTGTAAAGGGACACATCTAATATCTTTAGACAAATACTTGAAATTGTAAAAACTTGATAATGCATGAAGTAAAGTATCTTCAAAAGATTGCTCAATTAGTGTCTCATCAAAAGTGTAGATACTCAAGTCAAGTTTCTTTCTTTCGAAAGGAACTCTACCTTTGAGTTAAATTTTTTCAACTTCAGCTTCTTCACTGCTTGGTGGGAGATCTGGAGGAAGTTATGTGTAACCTCCTGATCCCCGGTGTACGTATCACAATATCGGTATGCGATACGACGCACAAAAATTGATTTGACCTCCGTGGTAGTCCGATTGATTTGATTTCAGTGTCAAAAATCATTTTCTTATATTTGAGATTTTTCAGGATTTTCTGGAAATTTTCTGGATTATTTTGGAAAATCTTCGTAGTCGGTATCAACCGATACCGATAATCGGCTCTACGATTTTTCTTTCACAAACGGAGTAGAATTTTGAGAATCGGCTTTCACCTGTGTCTTAGAATCACATGAGCTACGTTTGGGTATTTTTGGGGATTTTTATGCGATATGTGGAATCCCACATCTATTGTTATATTGTTCTCGTTATATTGTTCCCGTTATATTGTTCCCGTTTCCCGTTATATTGTTCTATGCTATCAACAGTGCTCAAGTCCTGTTATCATGTTACCCATATCATGAACTTGTTCTTGTTACATTGTATACTTGACATTAAAGCTAACTTGGGTATGGGGGAGACTTGACGGTTGATTAGATCTTATCGGGTGATGTACTGGATCCATATTGTTCTCCCACTGCAGGGGACGGTAGTGCTACCTACCAATTGCTCCATGAGCTCTCGTTACTTGATTCATGCTCCCCTCTTAGCGGAGGGCCCTGGTCTCAGCAGCCAGGGGTTTGTTTAAGGCCGTGATCCCAGGTATGCACGGGATACACCTACCCGATAAGAACTCCTCGACCATGGGTTTCCAATTAACATAATAAAACAGTATACACAATAGTGACGTCGGGAACACTTGTTATTTGATCACTCTCTCGTTTAGATAATGGTACCCGTAGGCCATGTCCGGATGGGTTCGACTGGAGTGCGGGCTCCAGTATGAACTGCCAGTGGTATGGGACACTGGAAGAGATTGATTAAAATACCAGGTGGTACTGATTGCTGCTATTGTATAAAAGACATGACCTGCCTGATCCATGTTTAGTTATATTTGTTACTGATCCTGATCATTTATCTACTATCATGTTACATGTATACATTGATACTGTACCTGTTTCCTGTTACACTTTCTGTAGTGACCTACTACTCACGCACATGTATACTTTGTTACATTACCTGGTACATGTTACACTGTATGTAGTGGCATACTATGCATGTTCGGCATTGCATAGATTTTATTGTTGCAGACATATGCCCATCTGTATGTTCACCTCTATCATGTCACCACTACCATGTTCATGCCTATCACGTCACCACTAGACAATCTTAATTATTATATGATAACAACTGGATACGACTATAGACTTGACCCGATGATAACCGGCTTAGATGACATGTTTATATCTTTCTACTGCTTACATGTGTATATATTTCTACTGCTTCTTATATGTTTATTATATGGTATCGCTATTTCACCATCTTGTATTATATATTATTATCGTGCTTGTATCTATAGTATATATTACTGCCTCCTTCATTTTACCACTCACTAGGTCGCTTTCTGACGACCCTGGGTTTGCGTGCCCAGATTGGAGATCGGAGTTATCGTATTATTAGATAATGCCGTGGAGTCACATAGGAGATTCCTCATCAGGACTCTTCATAAGTATCGTTGTGTTTTGTTTCTGTTATCGTATTTTTCCCAGTTTTCCTATCTGTTATGATCCCTAACCCTTTTCTGCAGGTATTCTTGTACTTATTTCATGCTGGGACCCATGTCTATATGGAGGTTATGTACTGTACTGAGGCTTAACGTACGCGTGAGCGTGTTTTCACCTCGCGTATGTACGTCGTCATAACGTCTCCGTATCCTTGGGATCGGGGCGTTACATTATGGAATAAACAACAACTTTGGTTCAATAGGAGAACGACTGTCCAGCTGAAAGTTCGGTTGTGTAGCCGAATTTTCTAGGCAGATGATGTTGAAATTCTTGCTCCAAGTTTCTGTATCCTCCTTTTGGTGTATGATCTCAGTTGATGTCTCTTGTGTCTTCTGTATTGATGAATCTGAGACAAGTTTCTTCTCATAATAATCAATCAACCACTTGAGATCTTCTATATAGCTTTCTTCTTCCTCCTTATATGTTTCAGCCTCTTTGATGCTTAATCCTTCATCCTCATGTGCTTCGGCCTCTTCAAAAAATTCTTTTGGTTGCCCCGAGATGATTTTCTCTTTTTGCTCTTCGTAATCTACCTTGGAATTACTTCGCAAGGAACGTGAAAACTCCATAAAACTTTCAAAAGTTCTATTTAAGCTTTCCATAATTTCTTCCAAATTGGACTTCTTTTTTTGAGGCACAAAGTATTGAGGCTCAATCACATGATGGTTATCGCTCCACAAAGAATTTTGATGTTTTTCTCGAGCAGGATTGTAGATGTGGGTGTTGAGAAAATATGGATAAACCATACGATCATGATTTCCTCCATAACACAAATATGTTGGCATTGGCTCAAATCTTTGTGAGGACCATTGATAGTTGTTGTATTCCATAGACGTGAAATAAACGAAAAAGAAAGAAATAAAGATAAAGATAAAGATAAATTTTTGGTCAAATGATATTGATACTATTCAAGATTAACAATCCCTGGCAATGACGCCAAAAACTTGGTGTGAGTCGAATGGCAAGTGCACCAATCGTTTACAAGCAATCGAGTGACAGAGTAGAGTATCGAACCCACGAGGATTATTATCTAATTAAGTACCAATGGTGTATTAACACAAAGTTTTATTTGAAAGAAAGAGATTGATTTGTAATCAAATAAATAAGAAAGATGTTAGTTTTGGATAGGAAAATCACTTGGGCAATTGATTTCAATAATTAATAATTTGAATTAACAAGTTGATTGCGCTAGTAACTACATACTGCTCATGTTAACAATCGAAAGTCCCTATCTTAACTAATATTCTCTCTCAAGCAATATTAATTCTAACTTACAATCTCTCGATCTAATAGATTTACAAATTAGAGGAAGCATTAAGCACGGTGAATTTTTCTATAAGATTGTACAACTTTTACATCTTAACTTATCAAGTTGTGATTTCTATTCTCATGAAGTATTGCTAAATTATCTCCTCTCGGTCCCAAACCTTGCATTCTTTATAATTGTGTGCGTCAATTAATAACATGAAGAACGAGAATAAAAACTTAACATGAATAGAATCTAACATGAAAAACGGAGTAGTAACATAGAACTAACACAAAATAAAAAGATTAAATCTTCATAATAATTGCCTACATCAATGCCCTAACTATGAAGATTTAGTTCATGACAAATAAATTACAAAGCAAAACAATAAACATGATTGCTATCTTCATATAGCAAATTAAAAGAGAAAGAGAAAGGATAACACCAATTTGAAGATCATGTCTAATCCTTAGTTGCCGCTTCTCCTCTGATCTTCTTCTTCTAAAACACCAGATTTCTTCTCCAAAAGTCAGAATTTTATATAAGAAAGAGAACAACTAAAACCTAAATTACAAAGGTTGTTTTTATATTTTTTTGATGAGATTATCGAGATATTGATGAGATTGATATAATTACAAGAGATTGCAGCCCTTTATATAGGCTCAGAGCTAATTCAATCAAGAACACATTAGGACTTCTAATCATACTTCAGTTTGGTGTGGGCATTCAATCCTGAATTGATCTGCAGACTATTGATATTGATTACTGAATACGGCTTGATAAATGACTGAATTAGGAAACAGTATTGACAGAAGAATTATATCTTTTTAAGTTCTTTTTTTATAGCATCTAGAATCATCAGAATTGGATACATGTACCAAAAGTTATAATCAAAATACTAAATGGTATCTAGTTTGAATTTGAGTCTGAAACAGATTTTTGATCTCTGTTGAACAGTGTACGGGTCCTCAGCCGAAAATTCGGCTACCTAGCTAAAATTTGACTTGATTTGACCTCATACTTTTGTTAGATGCTTTTTTATTATTTTATAGACTCTTTTGTCAAGTCTATTAGGTCTTTGATGTCTGTATCTTGAAATATACTGCTGCAATGATCTCTTTAACCTCAATTTTCTGCTTTTTCATCTATTTTCTCTAATTTATGCTCTTTACCTTATTTTTACATAAACATCAACATAAACAGCCATGCAGCATTAAATGTAACAAAAGTGGTAATCACAATTATCAGTGGTAAACTAGACATGACCAACTAAGAGATACCAGGCTCGTAATTCGCTGTTCAAAGGTAATCGTATTAACTTGACATCGAGAACTCCCGATCCTAACGGGAGAAATGAGATCAATGTTATGACTCGTCTTTTCAGAGGTGGTTGTACATGACAGTTTGAGTACCATAAAAGGAAAGAGATCTAAGCACCCATCGGTTTAGAAGTGATAAACTGGACATAACCGACTAGGATTACCAAACTCAGAGCCCTGCCATTTAGAGGTGTTGAACTGGATATGACATCAAAAAGAGTAGTCCCTATCAGATTAAAGGATGAGACTTAACTCTCCGTCAATTCAGAGGTATTATAAATATAACCGATTGAGAAGCCATCAAACTCAAAATTTTGTCGCTCAGATGTGATGAATTGGACATGATGACAAAAAGAGTTATTCTACTAGAGAATGTGTTTTGATTATAAGCTCTGTGGGAAAATTAGCATTTCCTTAGAGAATTATTTGGAAGAAATTATCAGAGGTATAATATTAACGTGACAATCGAAGAGTCCATTGGGGACTGAAAAGGTTAATAATAGACTCCAAAGAGAATCTATTAGAAACTCGCTGAAGAGTTAGAAAATAAATCCCATGAGAGATTTTAGAGAGTTTAGTGTTCTCTAATGTAAGAGGTAATCGTTAATGTGACATAAAAAATCCTATAGGGATTCGATAAAAAGATGATTGTTTCCTGAAAAGTTGTCAGAGGTAATCATTAACGTAACAATCAAATTCCTTACTGGAGAATTAGAAGGAGATTTTGTTTAAGCGAATGTGACAAATACGCGGCCGGGGATTTTGAAATGACTTGTCAGAGATATGATATTAATTTGATAAGGATTCATTTACTATTAGAGGTGTTTGAACATAACAACAAGTTGAGTGAGCCTGTCATTTTATTAAAGAGAATGGCAAGTGGAGTTTGATCTGCTGCGGATATTAGCAAGATCCGCCAGGGAAATTCAAAAGATTTTACTGTCAGAGGTGTGAGCTTTGAACATAACAGTTCTGATTTATGATTCATCTCATTGAGAAAATGAATACGACCTTTTATAGTCCTACCATTCCATGGACGGGAATTGGTAGGGGACTTTGGTGGGGAAGGGGGGTTTAGGTCCCGTAGGATTTTTAGCAAATTCTCAGCTATCAATGGGTTTAGTATGCCTTTACCAACTACAGTTTGAGTTGGATTAGCCATGTTATTTCCTTGAGCATGATGAGTTGTCGAGGATTTTTCATTGGGGTTAAAAGCCAACTCTTTTCTCTATCTTTAGTCATTGGAGGTGTATGATCGTTCTGTTACTTTAAGTAACATGATGTACTCTCTGAGTTTTTTCTCCTCAGATGACTTCTGAAATATCGTTGGGAATTAAAGAAGTGAGTACAAGACTCCACTGAGATGAAGGAATTTCATCAGAGGTAACTGCTAACATGACGTTAGGTACTCCGTGGAGGAATTAATTCCATTAAGGAATAGGAGGATAGTCAGATAAATCTGACTTGATGATCAGAGATATAATACTACTCAGGCCGCGGAAACGCGACTTTTGGCTCTGTAGTAGACCCTGTTGCTCTGCCTTCGAGGGTAGAGGCACAGAGTTGCTATGTGTCCTTGCTGCTGTTTAGTTTTCCTGTTTTCTGAACCTGCAAACAGAAAGAATGAAAGAGTTAGTTTTGAGAAAATCGTGTCGTTCCTTCCCCGGCAACGGCGCCAAAATTTTATTGAAATTGAGAAATTGCAAGGAAAAAGATTAAAGTTAAGATTCTCAGTCTCAATGCTATCCGCTGTAGCAAGGGCCAAAGCGGGTCAATCCACAGGGAAGGATGCGATGCAAGCTTTTCGGCCGATTCCTCTGTATCTTCAAAATAAGAGAAAATAGATTAGATTTGAAATATATACGATTGGAGAGATGCGGTTTTACTGATCTTCTACCACAATGTGCTTAAAAAGAAATGACAATTGCAGAAATTTAAAGAAAAAGCTAAAGAAACCCTAATCTCCTCGTCTCTGGATGCCCCTCTCTGTTGCGTCTGCAGGGGTATTTATAGGCGCTGGAGGAAGTAGAGTCTCGATAAAACTCAGCCAAGAAATTTGGTACGCAGCATCATCCACATTGCCGCGGAAATGCGGCTTTTGCCGCGTTTCCGCGGCCATATTCTTATCCCTGGCCGCGCGCTTTTGCGCGTGGCCTCCTCTGGTCCGTCCATCTGGGCGTATCTATCTGGCTCTGGCATCTCGACTCTTTAATTTGAGATTTCGGGATAACTTGGAAATCAAGTTAACCTAAATCCAAATCTCTTCCCAAAACGAATTTCATCCTTGCACTCTATTTATCCTCATCCACCAAGAATTTAGGGTTGAATAGAATTCTATCCTTTCCCTCTTTCTAGTATTTGCAATTTTTGCACTTTGTAATTGCAATTTTGACATTTGGTAATTGCACTTTTGATCTTGGGCTTGGACATGGGCTTGGACATGGGCTTTTGGGCTTCATTTAGGCTTTTATTCTTTATATAAATAAATACTCAAGGCCTGCACACATTAAATAATAAAATATTAGTAATGGTGCATAATTGTAAGAATAATATGAAAATGTGATGGTAAATGTAATGACAATTATGCATTTTTCACTACCTATCACACCCCCACACTTATCTTTTTGCTCGTCCTCGAGTAAAAATCAAAAAAGAAAAAGAAAAACTAAACTAACTAACTCACTTTCGTAGGAATCACGGTTGCACTTAGCATGGTGCAACAAGCCGTTAAATCCCTAGGTTACCCTAGAGGACGAGTGTTGTCTCGTGAGGGTTTTCAGTGGATTACACCCACAAAATCCATAAAAAGAAAAATATTTGAAATATATTTGAAGAGATTAAGTAGTCTACAAGTTTTAGGATTATCATTTTTATTCATTCTTAAACTTAGTCTTTATAAAGTAAATTGTTATCCATTTTAGGTAAGGATCAAAATTGAATATTTGTATAGTCTTTTTCGTTACCAAAAGTCATATGCACCCTTGTGAATCTAGGAATTCCTTAACTTGGACTCTCATGCCTCTTTATTATGATTATTTTTTTTAATATGTATAACTCATCTAATTCTCTTTCGTGTAAGTATCAAGGCTTTTTGAGGCTCTCATACCTAACTAATTGATTATTAAATGTGTTAGTACACATATAAGTAATTTTTCTTAGTTTCCTTAGGCTTTCTAATCCACCCATTTAGCGAACTTAAAGTCGGTGGCTCCCAAACCGGTCAGCTTTAGGGCACCAGGTGAGAAAACACCCCGCGGACTCAAATTCGAATGAACTAGGCCACAAAACTAAGGACTTTATTTTATTCAGAACTCACCTTTAGGCGTGAATACTTATGCTTCTTGAGGCACATGTATCCGGCTTAATTAGTGATATGTATATATATATATATTTTATTTTATTTTTTTTATGAGGCACAAGGGTCTTTGTCTTAGAATCCTAGATATGCATTAGGTATGCACATTTCATTAAGGTAAAAATCAAGACTAATTACTTATTCAAATTCTCCTCCTATACCTAAAAATTCAACAATTTATTATTAGTATTTTTTGACCAAGTTTTTAGAAATCCTAATTATGATTTTCCTAATTCTTAAAACTAACTTAGATTTCTTTCAAAAGATAAGTCAAAATATTGTCCTTTTTATAAAAATTTTTTTTCTTTTTTTTAAATTTTTTTATTTTTGTTATGTTAGAACAAATAAAGAGAAAAAGAATAAAGAAAATTTTTTTATATATATATTTTTTAATTTTTTTTTATTACTTTACATACCCTTCCCCACACTTGTTTCATGCATTGTCCCTAATGTATGAATGAATGCATGGATGCATGAATTGGCAGAAAAGTAAAGTTACCGATACAGTGGGTCAAAAAGACCCATGGCTGCATTTACTTCGGAACTGATTCCAAAAAGATTTTAAGACGTTGACCATTTACCTTGAATGTACTGCCATTTTTTGGATCGTAGATCTCTGTCGCTCCGTGTGGAAACACGGTCTTAACAATGAATGGCCCTGTCCATCTTGATTTTAACTTCCGGGAAAGAGATGAAGTCTAGAGTTATAGAGTAACACTTTTTGTCCTTGGACAAAAGTTTTTCTCATGATGAACTTATCATGAAAAACCTTAACCCTATCCTTCGCAATTTTCGCATTGTCGTATGCTTCGTTCCCCAATTCCTCTAGTTCAGAAATTTGCAATTTCTGAAGCTCACCGACCTTATCTAGATCGAAATTCAGCTGCTTAATTGCCCATAAGGCCCGGTGCTCTAGCTCAACAGGAAGGTGGAAAGCCTTTCTAAAGACTAGTCTGTAGGGTGACATTCCTAGAATCGTCTTAAAGGCAGTCCTATATGCCCATAGGGCATCTACCAATTTGGTGGACCAGTCCTTCCTATTCTGATTCACAGTTTTCTCCAAGATGAGCTTGACTTGCCTATTGGAAACTTCTACCTGTCCACTAGTTTGAGGATGGTAGGGCGTAGATAACTTGTGAGTTATGGCGTATTTTCGCATAAGAGCTTCAAAAGTTCTATTGCAAAAATGTGTACCATTGTCACTAATTATGGCGCGATGGGTTCCAAAGCGTGAGATGATGTTTTCTTTCAAGAATTTGACAACAACTTTGTTGTCATTTGTCTTGCAAGGGACGGCTTCAACCCATTTTGATACGTAATCTACGTCCAACAAGATGTATTGGTGCCCAAACGAATTAGGGAAGGGTCCCATAAAATCAATGCCCCAAACATCAAAAAGTTCTACTTCTAGAATTGGATTTAGGGGCATCATATTTCATTTGGAAATTCTTCCTATCATTTGACATCTTGTGCACGTTTTGCAAAACTCGAATGCTTCTTTGAACACAGTAGGCCAATAAAAGCCACTTTGCAGGATCTTTTCGGCAGTTTTGCGGGGACCAAAGTGTCTACCGCAAGCAAACTCATGACAAAAGGCTAGAACGCTTCTAGTTTCCTCGTCGGGGACACATCTCCTAATAATTTTGTCGCTACAATATTTGAAAAGGTAAGGATCTTCCCACATGTAATACCGGACTTGAGACAAGAATCGGTATCTATCCTGTTTTGACCAATTAGGTGGTGTTTGGTTTGTGACTAAGTAATTTACTATGTCAGCAAACCATGGTTCCTTAGAGATGGCTAGAAATTGTTCATCGGAAAAATTGTCATTGATGGGCAGTTCGTTGGAGGGTGCATTAGGCACGCGAGAGAGATGGTCTGCGACAACATTTTCAACACCTTTTTTATCTCGAATTTCGAGATCAAATTCTTGAAGGAGGAGGATTCAACGAATGAGTCGGGCCTTCGCATCCTTTTTTAGCATAAGGTATCGAAGTGCAGAATGGTCGGTGAAAATCGTGGTCTTGGTCCCAAGTAGGTATGGGCGGAATTTCTCCAAAGCGAACACTACTGCCAAGAATTCCTTCTCGGTTGTAGTATAGTTCATTTGGGCGTCATTAAGCGTCCTACTCGAATAGTAGATCACGTGCTGCTTGCTATCCTTACGCTGTCCTAAGACAGCACCTATCGCAAAATTTGAGGCATCACACATGATCTCAAAAGGCTTGGACCAGTCCGGAGGTGAGATGATAGGTGCAGAAATAAGTTCCACTTTCAACTTTTCCCAAGCACTATTGCAACTTTCATCAAAGATGAAGGGCACGTCTTTAGCTAGAAGGTTTGTAAGGGGTCTAGCAATTTTGCTAAAATCCTTAATGAACCTACGGTAAAAACCAGCGTGTCCTAAGAAAGACCGAATGTCCTTCACGCATCGTGGAATAGGAAGTTTGGCTATGATCTCCACCTTAGCCTTGTCCACTTTGATCCCTTCCCTAGATATCTCATGACCTAGGACAATCCCATGCTGCACCATAAAGTGACACTGTTCCCAATTGAGGGTCAAGTTCTTTTCGGTGCATCTATTCAGTACTAGCTCCAAGTGATGGAGACAATGGTCAAATGAATTTCCATAGACGGAGAAGTCGTCCATGAAAATCTCTAAAAAGCGCTTGACCATTTCAGAAAAGAGGCTTAACATATAACGTTGGAATGTGGCGGGGGCATTACATAGGCCGAAAGGCATTCGACGATAGGCAAATGTCCCAAATGGGCACGTGAACGTTGTCTTTTCTTGGTCCTCCGGGGCTATAGGGATTTGGTTATACCCTGAATAACCATCCAAGAAACAGTAATACTCATGACCGGCTAATCGTTCCAGCATTTGGTCGATAAATGGGAGAGGAAAATGATCTTTCCTAGTGGCGGCGTTCAACTTGCGATAGTCTATGCATACTCGAACCTTAGTAGGCAATCGTGTTTGCACTAACTCATGCTTGTCGTTTTCTACCACAGTAAAGCTAGACTTCTTAGGGACCACATGCATTGGGCTAACCCATTCGCTATCGGAAATGGGATAAATGATCCCATTATCTAACAGTTTCACTATTTCAGCTTGTACAGCCTCCTGCATGAGTGTGTTTAGCCTACGCTGTGGTTCCCTCTTTGGTTTAACCCCTTCCTCTAGATGAATACGATGCTGGACTATCGTAGGGCTCAGTCCCTTGATATCTGCCATAGTCCAGCCAATGGCTTCCCTATGTCTCCTAAGGGTTGCCAATAGGTCTTCCTCTTGCCTATCAGTCAAATTGGATGCAACTATGACCGGTAACGTCTCTTGTTCACCTAGGTAGACATACTTAAGATGTTTAGGCAAGGCCTTTAACTCCAATGAAGGAGGTGGCTCGATGGGTGGAGGTGTTAAGCTTGACTTTTCCATCTCTATAGAACTTGGATTTGCTGCCCATTCGATCTCATCAAGGTTGAGATCACTTGATTCTAAGTCTTTCTCTTCCTCTGACTCTAGTATGATCTCCTCATTGTGCTCACTCGTCATGTTTTCAATGAAGTTAACCTCAAAGGGTTGGTCGGTCATGTCGTAGGGATGCTTACCTAAGTTGACAACATTGACTTCCTTGGTCATATCTCCAAAAGTCAATCTCATGGATCCATTTCTACAATTTATGATTGCATTCGCGGTTGCTAGGAACGGCCGTCCTAAGATGACGGGAGTTTGAGGCCTAGGATTAGACACAGGTTGTGTCTCTAAAACAATGAAATCGACTGGGTAAATGAATTCTCCCACTCGTATGAGGACATCATTGATCTCTCCCTTAGGAACTTTGATTGAGCGATCAGCCAAATGAATAGTAACTTGGGTTGGGTTGAGTTCACCTAATCCAAGTTGCTGATATACGGAGAAAGGGAGCAAATTGATGCTAGCTCCTAAATCGAGGAGTGCTCGATTGATTTCAGCTGGACCTATGGTGCAAGAGATGGTGGGGCAACCAGGGTCCTTGTACTTGACTGGGATCTGGTTGGACAATAGCTCACTAATGTTAGTGGCTAGAAAAACCTTCTTAGGCACATTTGTCTTTCTTTTCTTGGTGCACATGTTCTTAAGGAATTTGGCATAACTAGGGACCTGTTGGATTGCATCAAGAAGTGGAATGTTGAGCCTAACTTGATTGAACACCTCTAGTAGTTTCTCTATATGTGCATTGTTGTTGCTTCTAAGCTTATTTGGAAATGGGGCTATAGGCTGGTGTACCTGTCCTGCAGACTTTTCAACTTCAGTTTCATTGGAGCTGGGTGGAGAAGGAGTGGAGCTAGATGGAATGGATGACTGAGATGGATCCTGTGGCATGGATACGCGATTATCAACTTGTTTCCCTGATCTTAGTGTATGAATCACGTTACACTGGTTTGGGTCTTGAGCCTCATTGGCTAGCCTAGGATTCTTAGGATTTGGCAATGGTTGACTTGGCAGAGTTCCCCTTTGTCTCTCTTGTTGGTTCAATTGGATCTCTATCCTAGTTAAGACTTGAGCTAGCGTGTCATGGCTTTTAACTAGAGTGTCCACCTTTCTTTCCATATTTGAGAGTCTTGTCTCCATTTGTGAATTTTGGAAAGAGGGTGGAGGATTTTGACTAGGGAAATTTTGTTGATAGGGCGGATTTTGGAAATTGTTGGAGAATTTGGGCCTAGTTTGATCATTGTTGCTTGAGCCCCATGAAAAATTGGGATGATTTCTCCAACCGGGATTGTAGGTGGGCGAATATGGATTGTTGGCAGGCCTTGTGAAGGCCGCACTCATATGTTCGGGCAAACTTTGATGCGCGATAAAGACGGGACATTCCTCGAACACATGGTTCATATCTTGACAATAAGTACAGCCCGCCGAAGGTGTTGGGCTGACTTGGTTCACAGAGACTGGTTCTTTTATTTCAAGAGCTTCTAGTCTTCGCATCACAGCAGCTAACTTAGCATCGGTTGCTATGTTTGCCTCAATGGAATGGATACCTCCTTTCGAAGAAGTAGGGTCATTAGTCCTAAATTTTTTCGGAGTTGGTTCCCATTGGATGGTATTATCAGCTAATTCTTCATATAATAACCATCCTTCATTTTCGTTCTTTTTTAGAAATCCTCCTTGGCACATGGATTCTAACAGCGTTTTAGTTTGATATTCTAATCCATCATATAGAACTTGGCAAAGTCGCCATTTCTCTATCCCATGGTGAGGACATTGGGCAAGGAGGTCCTTAAAACGTTCGAAATATTTTCAAAAAGGTTCATTGGCTGTTTGCTTAAACTGTAAGATGCTCTTCCTAATCAGTGCAGTCTTGTGGATGGGATAAAATTTCTTTAAGAAGGCCTTAGCAAAATTATACCACGAAGATATTGAACCGGCCTCTAGACTGTAGAGCCATTTCTTTGCTAAATCTTTCAAAGCAAAGGGGACAAACCGAAGTTTGATGGCATCTTCTCCTAACTTGGGTATCTTCATCATGAGACATACTTCCTCAAATTCCCTTATGAAGAAGTATGCATCCTCGGATTCAAGTCCATGAAATTTGGGAAGAGTGTTGATGTATTGTGGCTTGAGCTCAAATTGGTCAACACCTTCATCGGTTAATTTGATGCAAGAAGGAAGAGAGGTTCTAATAGTATAGAACCTATCTTGGAGTGACAGTGGTTGTGCCATGCGTGACTCGGGCTTTTGCTCGGGTGGTGAACTAGTTCTAGTTAGCCTGGATGTAAGTGGGTCTCTCGACCAAGCGGACATGCACAATTAGCAAACAAGTTCACTCAATCAATCAATAAAAAAGAAAAACAATCAATATTCCTATTCTAGGGTAAGCCTTGACCTAGATGGCTCCTAACTTTAGACTGTCCTTAGGAGGTCTATTGTCGACCTTAACTACAAGTTAATCGGCCAGGCAAGTGGCAAGACCGGTGGGAGGTTTTCCGTCAAAGACGTTCTTTAATTAAATAACCACTGATCTTCGGGCTTTCGGCCCTCAATCCCCTGCCTAGACACCGATTTGGCAAGAGTTAATTTCGAAATACTTTCCCCCTTCAGCCAATCTCCTAGTGAGTCTGAGTTAACCTAGGGCCAACGTCTAGTCAAATTTTACTTAAGGTTAGGGTTGTGAGTGTGACGGAGATGATTTGTGGGCCAAGGAAGGGTGATGAAATCCCCACCTTATCTTGTTAATGGGTTTTGCCCTTAAGATATTTTTGTGTACGTGTAAAGCAGTAGAAAGGTAATCACTCAAAAAGTAGTAAATCAGCCAAGAGTGTTTCCTAATCTATATGCAATGCAAACGTACCTTGTCGCCAGCACTCTTCAACAGAATAAAAAAAATTAAATAGACACGTGCCCTAGATGCAAGAGTCTAATTTTTTTTTATTTATCAACAAATGAGTTACTGTTATTTAGTTAGCAGTGTACAGGTTTATCACAGAGAAAATTCTAACAGAGCAGTAAATCAGAATTGCAATTAGCAGCAACCTGCAGAAGACTAGGTAAGTAGTCAACTACTCAGGCCGCGGAAACGCGACTTTTGGCTCTGTAGTAGACCCTGTTGCTCTGCCTTCGAGGGCAGAGGCACAGAGTTGCTATGTGTCCTTGCTGCTGTTTAGTTTTCCTGTTTTCTGAACCTGCAAACAGAAAGAATGAAAGAGTTAGTTTTGAGAAAATCGTGTCGTTCCTTCCCCGGCAACGGCGCCAAAATTTTTATTGAAATTGAGAAATTGCAAGGAAAAAGATTAAAGTTAAGATTCTCAGTCTCAATGCTATCGCTGCAGCAAGAGCCAAAGCGGGTCGATTCACAGGAAAAGATGCGATGCAAGCTTTTCGGCCGATTCCTCTGTATCTTCAAAATAAGAGAAAAGAGATTGATTTGAAATATATATGATTGGAGAGATGCGGTTTTACTGATCTTCTACCATAATGTGCTTAAAAAGAAATGACAATTGCAGAAATTTAAAGAAAAAGCTAAAGAAACCCTAATCTCCTCATCTCTGGATGCCCCTCTCTGTTGCGTCTGCAGGGGTATTTATAGGCGCTGGAGGAAGTAGAGTCCCGATAAAACTCAGCCAAGAAATCTGGTACGCAGCATCATCCACATTGCCGCGGAAATGCGACTTTTGCCGCATTTTCGCGGCCATATTCTTATCCCTGGCCGCGCGCTTTTGCGCGTGGCCTCCTCTGGTTCATCCATCTGGGCGTATCTATCTGGCTCTGGCATCTCGACTCTTTAATTTGAGATTTCGGGATAACTTGAAAATCAAGTTACCCTAAATCCAAATCTCTTCCTAAAACGAATTTCATCCTTGCACTCTATTTATCCTCATCCACCAAGAATTTAGGGTTGAATAGAATTCTATCCTTTCCCTCTTTCTAGTATTTGCAATTTTTGTACTTTGTAATTGTAATTTTGACATTTGGTAATTGCACTTTTGATCTTGGGCTTGGACATGGGCTTGGACATGGGTTTTTGGGCTTCATTTAGGATTTTATTCTTTATATAAATAAATACACAAGGCCTGCACACATTAAATAATAAAATATTAGTAATAGTGCATAATTGTAGGAATAATATGAAAATGTGATGGTAAATGTAATGACAATTATGCATTTTTCACTACCTATCAATGGTTATGAATAATATTTCTTTAGAAACTTACCATTGATCAGCATCATGAGCGTGTTGCCATTTGGATTTGCAAGGTGATAAGGTCCATTTGAGTAGACTGTCTCTACTACAAAAGGTCCTTCTCACGTTGGTTGGAACTTGCCTTTGATCTTATCTGTCATGATCATGGGTCGCTTGATAGATAAATCAAGTCTCCTTTCTAGAAGACTCTCTCTTTGACCTTTTTGTTAAAGGCCTTTGAGGTTTGAGCTGGTAAAGCTCAATACGCTGTTGAGCCTGTAACCACTTCTCATATAGTGCTTCAAGTTTTTGGAAATGTAGCCAATGGTTGTCTTCGTTAGTCATCTTAGTTGTCAGAGCAATACGATGTGATGGTATTTGAATCTCCAAGGGTATGACTTCTTCACACTCATACACGAGAGAAAAAGATGTATTGCCTGTTGGGGTTTGGACCGTCATTCGATAGGCCCAAAGACATTCGCTGAGCTTCTTGTTCCAATCTTGTTTGCTCACGAAGATGAATTTTTAAGGAGCTCGATGATTGTCTTGTTTAATGCTTCTGCTCACCCGATGGCGGCAAAGTTATATGCAGTCGAGGCGACATTCTGAATTCGGTATTTATCATGAAACTGATAGAATGATTGGCTCGCAAATTGATGATCATCGTCATGAATGATTCTTCGGGGGACACCAAATCTATGGATGACATGGTGTTTGATGAAGTTAGTAACATTATTCATTTTAACTTGTGCGAGCGGTACTACTTTCGCCCACTTTGAAAAGTAACCAGTTATCGCAAGGATGAATCGATGACCTCTAGTTGATGGAGTATTGATAGGTCCTATTATATAAATTCCTCAGGCTTCAAATGGTCATGAAGCAGCCACGTGATGGAGCAACTCTGGAGATTAGTGCATGAAACTGCGTGGATCTAACAAGCTCTATACCATTTTGCATACTGCACTGCGTCAGCGATCATCGTTGGCCAATAATAGCCAAGTATGCATAGTCTATCTTTTGGCTTTAATCCTTATTGATGAGCACCATATATACCATTATGAGCTTCTTTGAGTACTTCTTGTGCCTCTAAGTTGGATAAGCAGTGGAGAAGTATACCATCATATGAACGACGGTAAAGTGTTTTCACGTCTGGATCATAGTAAAAATGAGGAGATCTTTGTCGGATGAAAGTCGCCTCTTTAGGATCAACAGGCCAATATGCCATGTAGGGCATAGTCGATGATATGGAATCACCAATCTCTTGGTTCGAAGATTGTCGAGGTTGTATGAACTTCGCTAACCTTTAAGACATACTTCGGGCAAAAGAGATGACGAGTAGCCACCGTATGACGGTTGGTAGAATCAGCTGGTAAAGCCAATGTAGTTGCCAATGCAGCTAGAGCATCTGCCTTTGTATTTTGAATTCAAGATACATGACTGATATAGAAGCCATCAAACATATTAGTCAATTGGATGGTTGCATGGTGATACAGTGTCAAGTCTTCACGCCGAACCTCATACTCTCCTTTAATCTGATTAACGATCAACTTGAAGTCACCATGGTTTTTGAGGTATGTTACTCTTATTTATTAAGCGAGCTGGAGACCAATGAGTAGGGTATTATATTCGGCCACATTATTGAAATAGGGTTCCATTAATGAGAAGGCACGAGGGAGAACGTGGTCATTTAAAGAAATAAAGACTACCCCCACTCCGGGGACAATTTTGCCCTTTAAGCTTGTTCTTGATGCACCATCAAAAAATATTTGCCATACATCATCGCTTGAAGTCATGTCGGCTTCGATGACTTCATCCATGATATCTTCATGTGGCTTTGAAGTTTTCAAAACTGGATGATCTGCTAAGAAGTTTGCGAGGGCTTGGCCCTTGATGGCCTTCTGGGGTACGAAGATTATGTCATATTGGGACAACAGTATGGCCCAATTAGCCACTCTGAAGTTCAGAGAACTTGGCTTTGTCATAAGAATCCGTAGAATATTGACTCTTGAAATGACATGAATGGTCTTCCCGACAAAGTAATGTCGTGTCTTTTGGATAGCGAAGACGAGAGCAAAGCACTCCTTTTCAACTGGGTTGTAGTGACTTTCAGTCCCAATCAAGGTTCTGCTGAGATAATAGATGGTTTCGTCGACACCTTCATCATTCTTTTGTGCGAGCAGAGTACCTAAAAAATGGTCCATGGCTCTTACATAGAGTGAGAATGGTTTTCTAAAAATAGGCGATGCCAGGACCAAAGGCTTAGTTAGGTATTCTTTGATATCCTCAAAAGCCTTTTGGTAAGTGCTAATATGTCAAAGAGAAAGGGAGTGTTGAGTCCTTAAGAAGGATTCTTCTTTAAGGATTTATCAAACCGAATCTCCTTCTACGTATCTCTGTCCTTAGGCACAGGGGCTTGGCCAGGTCAGCAGTTACCAACATCATTGGCTGTTGTGCCTCGTTGGGTATCGGGTCGTACTCGCACAGGTACTATTTGCTAGATCATGTGCCCACCGACTGCGAGGTAGCGGGCTGTGCCACTAAGACAAACTTCTCATTTTCTGAGTCACTGAGAGAGGCTATAGTCACAAAGTCATCATCTGTTATGAGAGAGACAGCGTTGCATGACTTGCCTTTGAGCTTGGGCTTGTTAGTCACCCATTGCTCATCCTTGATGATATCTGGGTGGACCCACATGACCTCTCCAAATTCTTTCATCATTGGAAGAAGGCCCTTAGCTTTTTGCTTTTCAGCCTTTGGATTGATGATGTCCAATCTAGCTTTAGGGACATGGAGTAATCTATCTTGGATAGTCATCTTCGGGAAAGTCCTAAAATTGAGAGTCACCATATTGGCGGTGACGTTCTTTTGTTCTGAATTGAGAGTCAGAACTCAAGCATCCACTAATGCTTGAATCTTGTCCCTGAGGACAAAGCATCTACGGGTAGGGTGATACACCATCCTATGAAAGAGGTAGTAGTTGAGATCATTTGTACGTCCCACTTCATTGGGACACCGAACCTTGGGTAACTTGAGCTTATTACCCTCATGAAGTAAATAAAAGATTGTTATTACCTGCTCGTCCTTAAAGGAGTACACTTTTGGTGGGAATTTGAACTCCTGATTGTCATTTGCGCCACTCCTCTATTTTGGTTGAGCTACCCCTGATAGCGTAACGACCATGGTTTCCTTTCCCTTTGGTTAAGAAGATTGGGCTGCATCACATCCATTGGTGTTAACCCCCACTTGTTCGTAGGCACTAAGGTCTCAAACTTCTTAACTGATTTCTCGGCTCTCTCAGCCTGCTCGAAAAGCTCCTTTCATGTATGGGCTTTGACAGCCCCTATACAAACTATTACTCTGTCGAGAAAGTTATGCCGTCATGTCTGGAGCAACATCAGTAACGGCATGCCAGGGGGCACAAGAGAGAGAAGTTACAAAACCTCTCAATGTATTTTCGCACGGATTCTCCTCCTTTCTAGACTGTCAAAAGGAGCTTGTCTATGGTCACCTCGGTATCATCCTTGTAGAATCGAGAAAGAAACCAAGTTTTCAGTGTTGGCCCAAAGGCCATTAGCCCTATATCTTGATGGATATTTTGATGATAACAAACCATATCTAGTTATATATTTAACAAGTTTTGTTTAAAAGAATTTCAGGTTAAACAGGTTGATTTGACGGTTCCACATCAAGACTCACAAGTTTGGATGCCGCCAAAAGATTGCATTCCCAAGCCAAGCACAATAGGAAGCTTCGGAATCAAGATCTTAAAGAAAAGACCAAGTCAAGATCAAGACTATGAAGAAATTCCAAGATTTGTGTTTTGATTTTTATTTTAGATATTTTGTCAAAACCTAGATGTTAGAAGTAGAGTTATGGGATTACCACTTACACACACACACTTTACTTTGGTTCATGACTTCAAAAAGAGTTTCAAATTCTATTTCCAATCTAGATTTAAAGTTAACATGTTTTTGGAAATAAGTTTTAGAAACTTTAAGTTTTGGAAAAACAATATTTTTGAAAATACAATGTGTATATATAAATAAGCTAGTCTAGGCATGGCATGTGGACATACAATGGACATGGTATAAAAGACAAGATAAAAACATGGCATATACACAAACATGATAGAGATGTAAGTTTACACAAGCATATATCTATGTATCATAAAAGTACACTAACAATTCTATACATGTGTATATAAATAACTAAACAAAAAACTTTTAAATGGACAAGTTACCAAGCATGGGCAATCTCCAAAATAGGTGCCTCCAAGATAGCGATGCAAATGCGATGTGTTCCTTGAGCTTAGTTGCATCCACCACCCGGGCACCGTCTCCCCCTAAGTCTTGGAGGAAGAAGATCCACCTGCATCATCTAAATTTGGTGGGTCTTTTGGTACCCATATCTTTTTGGGTCCTTTAAGATTAGTACCGGGACGAACCCAAACATATTTATTATGCACATTATTTTTAGCAAAACAAAATTTTTCTAAATGGCCTTTGCGGCCACAATGCGTGCAAATGTAAATTCTACCACTACCATACATGTATGCATGTTTATGTGTGTGTGCATGTTTCCGTGTATGTGTATGACGTGTATGTTTCCCTTGGGTTACTCCCTTAGGAAACCTAGATGCAATTTTCTTTAAATCAAAAGCATAAATTTTAAGAGTAGAGTCTAACACTTCAACCCGTTTTTGAATCTCTACAAATTCATTTTTGTTACAAGAAACCATGGGAATTTTTCCTTTATTAGCCAATTTATATTTATCAAAGTCACCTTTTAATTTTTCAAAAGCACTAGATAAAACATTTTTCTCACTAAGACAAGTATCAAGTTTATTCTTTAAAACATCATTTTCCTTTTTCAATTTTTTATTATGAGATTGAGAGATCTCATATCTATGTTGTAACTCTTCGAAAAAATGAGCAAGTTCATCCATGGTAAGATCATCATCTTCTAAAGTGTTATCAAGGGTTACCTTAGAAGAATTGTCTCCTTGTGCCATAAAGCACATGTGAGCGGCGTCGTGCTCCTCTTCGGATTCGACTCCGTATCATCCCATGTGGCTACCATAGCCTTCTTCTTCCTTGGCTCATGCTTGGAGGTAGTAGCTTGGAGAGCGGGGCAATCCGCTATGAGATGTCCGATCTTCTTGCAATGGAAGCAAGGACCGGGTTCTTCTCTCTTCTTTTCAAACCTTCCTTGAGGTTTCCCTCTTCGGAAGTTGCTTTGCCTCCCTTTCCTGTAAAACATTTTGCCTACCTTCCGGATAAGCATGGCAAAGTCCTCATCGCAATCCTCTGATGAGTCGTCCTCTTCAATAGTGGTTGGAGTGGCTTTGAAGGCAATTATTTTCTTCTTGGGTACCTCCCTTTCTTCTCTTACCTTCATCTCCATCTCATGGGTTTTGAGATTACCGATGAAGCCAGAGAAGTCCATCTCCTCCCGATCGTTGAGCTCCTTGAGGGTAGTTGCCTTTACTTCCCAAGATTTGGGAAGAGCCCGAATGACCTTGCGAATCTTTTGGTCATTATCAATTGCGTCACCTAGAGAAGACAAGGCATTAGTGATCTTGGTGAAACGCGTGAGCATGTCATCAATGCTCTCATTATCAAACATGTAAAAATTCTCATATTGAGAACGTAACAAGTCAATCTTGGATCTTTTGACTTGTGACGTTCCCTCATGAGTCACAATTAGAATGTTCCAAACTTCAAATGCGGATTTGCAATTTATGATGCGTGCTAGGTCATCCTCATTTAGAGCTTGGGTCAAGGTATATTGGGCTCTAGCATTTGCCTCATAGTCCTTGGTGGTATCCTCGGACCATGAACTCTCATCGGTGAGGGGTTCAACAAATTCTCTAGTGATGGCCCTAGCTACTCTAACACCTAGGGACTTTAGAAATAGGTTCATCTTGACCTTCCATATGGGAAAGTTCAAGCCATCAAACTTAGGTGGGGACTTGATGCTAGAAAAATCAAGGGATGCCATGAATACAAAGTGAATGCAAAATCAAATATAAATGCAACAAATATATAGCCAAATGAATGGATCTCCCTAAGGTGATTAAACCAAATAGTAGGGTTAGGCTCTGATACCAATTGAAATCACCTAGAGGGGGGAGTGAATAGGTGATGGCTATATGTAAATGGCACAAATACGGAATTTAAAATTCGACTATCACAATTAGCTCAAATAAAAAGATTTGCAATAAATGAAGCAATCAATAGTGCAAGAATTAAAGAGTTTAGAGTTTAGAGAGATTTGAGCAAACGCAAACACGCAGATATGTTTCCGAGGTTCGAGCCACGCTCTACGTTCCCGCCTTCACACTTGAAGGATTTCCACTATTGAAGATCCCACTGGATCACCAATACAAGGACACACTTGTCCTATCTCTCGTGATGCCGTAACACCACCTGGAGCACACTAGCTCGTTTGAGGCCGATGCCTCTACAACTTCACTCAAGAAGAAAATGATCACACTTGATCAAAAATTCGCTCACTTGCACAATCCTAGAACCAATATGTAGATGAAGAATTATGAGATTGTGTAGTGCAATAGCTAGAGAGAAGTAGAGGTAAAGACTTCAAATGGGTGTCTAGAAATTTAGGGCTTTTGGAGAGAAAATCTTTTCTAAATGAAAGCCTTTTGAAAACTTGTAAATCTTTTGGAAATCTCTTGTAAAAATGTTCTTAATAGATGTCTTATCATGTTGAAGTGACCTCCTATTTATAGGGGTCAAAAACAGCTCCAGAGATTCGTTGGGATCAAATCCCAAAAAAAAAACTGTCAGAAAATATAGCTGTTGGAGTCTGTCAGAAGTTCTGACAGCAGCCGGTCGACCGGGCCGGTCGACCGCCAACGGTCATATTTTTGACCGTTGGGGGACTACGGTCGACCGTCCCGGTCGACCGGAATAAACAGAGAGCACTGTAAGTGCTCCGGTCGACCGGAGCGGTCGGCCGACGTACACACATGCACAGCGTGTCCGTCGGTCGACCCGGGCGGTCGACCGGTTTCTGTCAGTTCTGAAAAATCAGAACTTCCAGAAACCTGAAACCCGGGTTTTGGATTTTGGTCTAGGGTTTGAATGTTTTGGACCTTGTAAAACATAGAGTATGAGCATATGTCATAACTCTATCATGTTAAAACATTTTGATAAATACCCTTTTGATAAAAGCTTGTTTTGTCCAAAAATTGTTTTTCCAAAAATATTGTTTTTCCAAAACTTAAAGTTTCTAAAACTTATTTCCAAAAACATGTTAACTTTAAATCTAGATTGGAAATAGAATTTGAAACTCTTTTTGAAGTCATGAACCAAAGTAAAGTGTGTGTGTAAGTGGTAATCCCATAACTCTACTTCTAACATCTAGGTTTTGACAAAATATCTAAAATAAAAATCAAAACACAAATCTTGGAATTTCTTCATAGTCTTGATCTTGACTTGGTCTTTTCTTTAAGATCTTGATTCCGAAGCTTCCTATTGTGCTTGGCTTGGGAATGCAAATCTTTTGGCGGCATCCAAACTTGTGAGTCTTGATGTGGAACCGTTAAATCAACCTGTTTAACCTGAAATTCTTTATTCTAGAAAAGTCAAGGGATGCCATGAATACAAAGTGAATGCACAATCAAATATAAATGCAACAAATATATAGCCAAATGAATGGATCTCCCTAAGGTGGTTAAACCAAATAGTAGGGTTAGGCTCTGATACCAATTGAAATCACCTAGAGGGGGTTGAATAGGTGATGGCTATATGTAAATGGCACAAATGCGGAATTTAAAATTCAACTATCACAATTAGCTCAAATGAAAAGATTTGCAATAAATGAAGCAATCAATAGTGCAAGAATTAAAGAGTTTAGAGTTTAGAGAGATTTGAGCAAACGCAAACACGCAGATATGTTTCCGAGGTTCGAGCCACGCTCTACGTCCCCGCCTTCACACTTGAAGGATTTTCACTATTGAAGATCCCACTGGATCACCAATACAAGGACACACTTGTCCTATCTCTCGTGATGCTGCAACACCACCCGGAGCACACTAGCTCGTTTGAGGCCGATGCCTCTACAACTTCACTCAAGAAGAAAATGATCACATTTGATCAAAAATTCGCTCACTTGCACAATCCTAGAACCAATATGTAGATGAAGAATTATGGGATTGTGTAGTGCAATAGCTAGAGAGAAGTAGAGGTAAAGACTTCAAATGGGTGTCTAGAAATTTAGGGCTTTTGGAGAGAAAATCTTTTCTAAATGAAAGCCTTTTGAAAACTTGTAAATCTTTTGGAAATCTCTTGTAAAAATGTTCTTAATAGATGTCTTATCATGTTGAAGTGACCTCCTATTTATAGGGGTCAAAAACAGCTCCAGAGATTCGTTGGGATCAAATCCCAAAAGAAAAACTGTCAGAAAATATAGCTGTTGGAGTCTGTCAGAAGTTCTGACAGCAGCCGGTCGACCGGGCCGGTCGACCGCCAACGGTCATATTTTTGACCGTTGGGGGACTAGCCGATACCTTAGAGATGGCAGTTGCGCACCTCAACTCATTCAAGAGGAATCAAGAGGATGAAGTTCAGAACCCGTCACCGGGTATTCGGCTTCAACATCTCTAAAACTTTGTTTTTGTATGAAAATTAAATAAAATGTCTTGTGTGAATATTTTTGTTTGAGAACCTAATGAAGATTTAAAAACATTATTGTATTCCTAAATGTTATATATATTCTACTTTATTTGATAAAATTTTTCTTTTAAATTTTTTTTTCTGTTTTCAGTTTTTTGGGCATAGCTGGTCGACCGACCCGGTCGACCGCTGTTGCCCAAAATTTTGTACAAAACTAGAAATAAAATTTTGTAAAAAATTTCATATTCTAGCAAATACCTTAGAGATGGCAATTGCGCACCTCAACTCATTCAAGAGGAATCAAGAGGATGAAGTTCAGAACCCGTCACCGGGTATTCGGCTTCAACATCTCTAAAACTTTGTTTTTGTATGAAAATAAAATGTCTTGTGTGAATATTTTTGTTTGAGAACCTAATGAAGATTTAAAAACATTGTTGTATTCCTACATGTTATATATATTCTACTTTATTTGATAAAATTTTTCTTTTAAATTTTTTTTTCTGTTTTCAGTTTTTTGGGCATAGCCGGTCGACCGACCCGGTCGACCGCTGTTGCTGTCTGTGGTCTCGGGTTTTCTGGGTCGACCGACCCGGTCGATCGCTGTAGCTCTCAGAGCTCTCGGGATTTCTGGGTTGACCGACCCGGTCGACCGCTCTGAGATGCAGAGCTCTCGGGTTTTCTGGGTCGACCGACCGGTCGACCGTTCATCGAATTCAGCCCTAAAACTGCTATTTATTTGACTTTCTCTCTCTCTCTCTCTCTCTCTCTCTCTCTCACTCACAGCCGACGAACCCGACTTCTCCCCTCCTCAAAAATTTTCTCCAAATCTCAAATCCCTCAATCTTTTTCAAATTCCTTCCAAACCCACTTTAGATTCCATCTTTAGGTGCCGGATCTTCGTTTTCAGGACTTCCTCTCCGCAGAATTCGAAGAATTTCAGGTTTTCTCTGATTAGGGTTTTGTTCTTCATCTTTCAGGTAAAAATTTGATTTTTCCTACTGTTCTTAATATCTAGCTTTAGGATCATCTTCTTTTTGTCAAAGATTTTAGGTTTCTAAGTTCTCTAGATCAAGCCCTAACTTATTTGACCTAAAAATCATCTTTTTCCTCAAAAAAATGTCTAAAAGAACTAGGTCTGAAAAGGGTAAATCTGTTGCTCAACCCTCTTCATATGTCTCCAAGCCCAAACGACCTTTCATTAATGAGGTTGCTGAAAATCGGTTCATTAATCTTTCCAAGAGGAACATCAATTCGGGGAGATATGTCGTTATACAAGATTTTGAACACTTGGACATTCCCCAAATCCTGCAGAACAACTCTTTAAATGATTTCTTGACCATCAAAGAACAAGTCTATACATCTCTTGTTCCCTATTTCTGTACTAATTTCTCCTTTGATGGAAACCGTATCTTTTCTAGAGTCCTAGGTAGGAACATTGACCTTAGCATTGGTCAGTTTGCTGACATTCTACATCTCTCCACTGCTGGAGCTGATGTCTACACCCATGACCTTCATGATTTTGAGCTTCCGGAGGGTGAGTCTGCGCTCACCGCATCCACTTTGATCCACGGGGACAACAACCCAGGTTTGGTGAGGAATGAAGTTGTGAGTAGATTCACCCTCACATCTCAGGTCCTTGCCAAAATCATTTTCTATAACATTGTCCCTAAATCTGGTGAGTACAACCATGCTAGGGGTCCTATTCCATTGATCATCTATTGCCTTCTGCGAGGCATTAAGATAAATGTTCCCCGTATCATAGCTTCTCATATGGCATCCGACCAGATTCGCATGTCGGGTAGGAGCTTGCCCTATGGCATGTTGATTACACATCTTCTTAAAGCTCTTAATTTTGATCTCTCATCTGAGTCTCCTGATGATCCTCTAATAAACATTGACGGAGTTCTCTTGAAGAGGATGGAAGCCCAGTTGCGTCGACACGCTCCTGAGCAACCTCCTGTTCCTCCTGCTGCCCCAGGGTCTTCTTCGGCCCCAGGGACATCATCTGCTTCTGCCCCTATTTTACCTCCAGACCTTAAGGCTCTTATCTCCTCAGAGGTACGCTCTCAGTTCGAGGCACACCAGGCTTGGATTGAGCAGCGTGATGCAGCGCTTCGTGCAGAGATGGACGTACGATTCCAGCGCGAGGCAGATTCTCGTGTGGTTATGGACTCACGTATCCAAGGAATTCGTAATGATATGTCCTATTTTGCTGACTCCATGAGATTCATGGATACGCAATTTGAGGCACTCTTTACGAAATTCGACATGCTTGTTCCTGATCCCACTTCCATTGCTCGTCCACTTCCCTCCACTGACCCTCCATTTCCCCCAGAGCTCGTTCATCTGTTCCTCCACCTCGGACTAAAGTTGACGGTATTGATCCAGAGGAGGTGGCAGCTTCTTCTTCTTCTTCTTCTTCGGAGGAAGACGATGATGGTAACAAGAAGATGGATGCTGCAGAGAGTTCGTCTGAGGACGAGGAAGATGAGGAAGACGATGAGGACGACGATGCTGCTAGTGCCAAGTGATGAGAGTGACCTCCCCTTATTTGATGATGTCAAAAAGGGGAAGAGTTATTTGTTGAGAGACATATTTTGCTTTTGTTTGGACATGTATTTCTGTTATGTTTTGTGGACATGTATCTTTTCCTTATATGTATCGTTTCTTTATGTCATATATGAAATCATGTTTTCATCCTTATTTATGACATGAAAATTGTTAGCATGGACATGTGTACTATCACTTGATGTTTATCATTTATCATTTTCCATATTTATCCATGCCTGAGTATGATTTTTATTATATGCATGTGTTGAGGGGGAGCTTCATTTGAAGTCTCTACCCAAAATATTTGTGATAACTAAATATGTTTTGTCATCATCAAAAAGGGGGAGATTGTTGGCCCAAAGGCCATTAGCCCTATATCTTGATGGATATTTTGATGATAACAAACCATATCTAGTTATATATTTAACAAGTTTTGTTTAAAAGAATTTCAGGTTAAACAGGTTGATTTGACGGTTCCACATCAAGACTCACAAGTTTGGATGCCGCCAAAAGATTTGCATTCCCAAGCCAAGCACAATAGGAAGCTTCGGAATCAAGATCTTAAAGAAAAGACCAAGTCAAGATCAAGACTATGAAGAAATTCCAAGATTTGTGTTTTGATTTTTATTTTAGATATTTTGTCAAAACCTAGATGTTAGAAGTAGAGTTATGGGATTACCACTTACACACACACTTTACTTTGGTTCATGACTTCAAAAAGAGTTTCAAATTCTATTTCCAATCTAGATTTAAAGTTAACATGTTTTTGGAAATAAGTTTTAGAAACTTTAAGTTTTGGAAAAACAATATTTTTGGAAAAACAATTTTTGGACAAAACAAGCTTTTATCAAAAGGGTATTTATCAAAATGTTTTAACATGATAGAGTTATGACATATGCTCATACTCGATGTTTTACAAGGTCCAAAACATTCAAACCCTAGACCAAAATCTAAAACCCAGGTTTCAGGTTTCTGGAAGTTCTGATTTTTCAGAACTGACAGAAACCGGTCGACCGCCCGGGTCGACCGACGGACACGCTGTGCATGTGTGTACGTCGGCCGACCGCTCCGGTCGACCGGAGCACTTACAGTGCTCTCTGTTTGTTCCGGTCGACCGGGATGGTCGACCGTAGTCCCCCAACGGTCAAAAATATGACCGTTGGCGGTCGACCGGCCCGGTCGACCGGCTGCTGTCAGAACTTCTGACAGACTCCAACAGCTATATTTTCTGACAGTTTTTCTTTTGGGATTTGATCCCAACGAATCTCTGGAGCTGTTTTTGACCCCTATAAATAGGAGGTCACTTCAACATGATAAGACATCTATTAAGAACATTTTTACAAGAGATTTCCAAAAGATTTACAAGTTTTCAAAAGGCTTTCATTTAGAAAATATTTTCTCTCCAAAAGCCCTAAATTTCTAGACACCCATTTGAAGTCTTTACCTCTACTTCTCTCTAGCTATTGCACTACACAATCCCATAATTCTTCATCTACATATTGGTTCTAGGATTGTGCAAGTGAGCGAATTTTTGATCAAGTGTGATCATTTTCTTCTTGAGTGAAGTTGTAGAGGCATCGGCCTCAAACGAGCTAGTGTGCTCCGGGTGGTGTTGCGGCATCACGAGAGATAGGACAAGTGTGTCCTTGTATTGATGATCCAGTGGGATCTTCAATAGTGGAAATCCTTCAAGTGTGAAGGCGGGGACGTAGAGCGTGGCTCGAACCTCGGAAACATATCTGCGTGTTTGCGTTTGCTCAAATCTCTCTAAACTCTAAACTCTTTAATTCTTGCACTATTGATTGCTTCATTTATTGCAAATCTTTTTATTTGAGCTAATTGTGATAGTTGAATTTTAAATTCCGCATTTGTGCCATTTACATATAGCCATCACCTATTCACCCCCCTCTAGGTGATTTCATTCAGGTCAACCAAAGAATTAATTGAGCTACTGGGCAGGCTTCTGAAACAATCAAAGGCTACCCCTTTAAGGGTGCAGATGAATAGTCTAGCCATGATGGCATCATTATCTATTACATTATCGGTTTGAGACTGAAAGTAATAGTTGTGCTGGTTGGGTGAGCTCTTGCCATCATACGTGTGCAACGTAGGTGGCTTGAACTTCATTGGGTACGATACTGAATCCCATTCCAGCAGGTAATAACGGGTCATACCTACTTTCTTCAGTTCATCTCTCTGAGCTAGGGATGCGATTTGAGCTTGGATGCCTTTGATAACTTCAGCATCTACTAAAGAGCTAGACTTTTCAGTCATAGGAGGTTCATTATTGTTCTCCTCTTCATCATGATTACTACCAGTGTCATTGTTGTTCCAGTTGACCAAGAGCTAAGTTAACATATGTTGGATGTTTTTCAAGGCTTCCTGCCGAGCCCCGGAAGTCTGCTCTTGTGCCTTCATTCGCCGACGAAGATCATCATCATTGTTGTCAGCTATGTTGGCTGATACAAGCCTGTTCACACTGAGCTGATGGTAGCTGAATAAGCGTATCCACTGGCCTCCTCATTATCAGACCATTGGAAAAGGTTTCTCAATGGTGCTCGTGACACAACCTCTGTGGATGAAGAAGGTTGTCCATATTTGTAGGATATTGCTACTGGAGAGGCACCTTCTTGTTCCATCAAAACCTGACTTAAGCCAGGGCTATAATCAAAGTCCCGGGAGCTAACTAGAGAAGTATAAGCCCCTTGTCTCCTTCATCGGGACCAAAATAGATCCTTTTCTCTACTTATCATGCTAACAGATGCAGCTGTAAGGTGAAGCACCTTTGTTGTCTTCTTTTTTTGAGACTTGGGTTTCTCAGAAGTCTGGACCGACAACTGATTGAATACTGATTGCTGGTTTGGAGGAGTGATCATACATATATTTTATATTCTTTTCATTACACTCCTACATTTATCGTGTAATAAATCTGCTAATTTTCTTGTCTTAAATATCTATTTTGCAGAAGATAATAATGAAGAGAAAGAGGATTAAACTAAATAAATACTAGTTAAAATCAGATTTAACTGGATCTATTTGGTTAGCTGAGGATGATCCCAGATCTAGTTAGAACAAATCAAGGATTGGGGCAAATGTTCAACTGAAGATCAGAGCAAATCAGAAAGATAACACCAAATGGATGTTGGCCCAATGGCCTTCCACTCTAGTTTTGATGATGATCAACACTCATGTAGTTATGTTTACTAATATTCTTGTGTTTCTAAGTTTCAGATCATTAACAGGATATTAGTTGGTGATTAGCTTCAACAAGGAGTTTAGAAGCTATTCATGGTGATTCCAGGGCCAAAGCTTCAAGTTCACACTTTGTCTAGCCCATGGATGGAGTTTTGGAGCAAGTCTACTTGAAGATGATGATCGTCAAGAAGACTTAGGTATCCTAGTTTAGATAGAGTTTTTAGATCCATTTGTAAAGCTTAGTTTAGTTGATATGCTCAAGTGAACACAAAACACACACGTTTTATGATTTGATATTTGGTTTTTATGAATAGTTGATCAAAACAAGTTTACATATGTTATATGTATAGTAGATGTTTTCTATTTATACATACATGCTTTAACTTGGTAAACAAACTTATTTTGATATCCCTATTCATGTTTTGGAAAAATCAAGTTTGATAAAATACAAGTTTTGTTTTTGATAAAATTGGCAAGACACAAAAATGAATTGATATGATTGATATATGTCTTGAAATTTTTATCACAAGTTTGGTTATCAAAGTAAAATGATAAAACAAGTTTTAGAAAACATATTTTTAGAAAAACAGTTTTTATTGTGATTAAAACTATTTTTTAGATTTACTGTGAATTTATGGGATTTTTATTGAGTGAAAAGACCTATTTTCAAATCCCGTATCTGTGCAGATCTGCACTGTGCCTGCCAGGCCAGTTCGGTCGACCGGACCGGTCGACCGCACCAAGTGGCCGGTCGACCGGGTCGGTCGACCGATGTGCACAGACGTGCACGTCTGTTAGGCACAGTGGACGGTCGACCGAGCCGGTCGACCGGGTCTGAGAGCTCTGCTCTCGGTTTGTTTCGGTCGACCATGCCGGTCGACCGCTATTGCCCAACGGTCACATTTTTGACCGTTGGCGGTCGACCGGACCGGTCGACCGGCAGTCTGTCAGACTGCCAACTCAGCCTAACGGCTAGTTTTGTATAGGGGCTATATAAACCCCATCTCTTTGGGGATTTTGCCAAAGTTTTTTAAGGAGAAAAATTTTTGGTTTCTAGAGGTTTTAAAACAAGTTTTCAAAAGTGTTTGGGGCTTTAATTCTTCAATCTTTATTGTTTTAGGTTTTTGGAAAAATCAAAGAAAAGAATATTTTGGGAGATTTGTCTTGGTTTTCATTCTATATCTTTTGGAAGGATTTTCCCAAGTGATTTTCTTTGTTGCTAGTTTTCCAAACACCTAGTTTTCCACACTTGAGCTATCTTCTATCCTAAACTATTAGGATCTTGTTTTTGTGAAAAAGATAAGAGAAAAAGAAAGAGAAGAGTTTGAGGTTGTTTGTTGTAAACCTCTTTGTTGTAAACACCCTCCTTTATTTGTTGTATCCCTCTTCGGTAGAGGTGATCGGAGTGGTATTGGTTTGCTCCCTCTTCGGTAGAGGTGGAGTTTGGTTGTGAGCCTCTTCGGTAGAGGTGTGTGGATTGGTTGTTGTTGGTTGTTGGCCTCGGTGGAGGTTGTTGTATTGAGAGAGGAGTTAGGTACTCCTTGTGTTGTAAGAAATCCTCTTCGGTAGAGGTTCCCTCGGTGGGAGTTGAGATAGTGGAAATCCTACACGGTGGTGTAGGCGGGGATGTAGAGCAAGGTGCTCGAACCTCGAAACAAATCTTTGTGTTAGCGTTTGATCCATTGTCTCTCTAACCCTTACTCTCTTTACTTTGTGCAAGCATCATTCATTCATTGCATACATATCTTATACATTACTTGTGTTGCCTTGCATCTTTATATTGCAATTCGTTCTTATATGCTTGGCTTGATTGTGTGTGCACATATTTCATATTGCTTGGATTGCTTGTGTGTGTGGGCCTAATTTGTACTCATCTAACAAGAGCTTCACATAGCACCTCAACCCATTTCAAGGGGAATCAAGAGGAGTTAGTCCAGAGCCTCGCAAGGGGAATTCGGCTACACTTGTTGTATTGTATCAAGTTTGTGCAACATTTGCATTAGCTTCCGCATTTAGCGCACTTAGTTTGCATTAAGTTTATTAGATTAGCACTTACACCTATTCACCCCCCTCTAGGTGTTTTTCAATTGGTATCAGAGCTAGTGCTCCTGATACTTAGGCTTAACATCCTAGGAGTGATCCATTTGCTTGCTAATCTCATTTGCATTTGTTTGTTTGCACATTCATATATAGTTTACCATGGACTTCATGACCCCTCCTAGCTTTGACCCTTCCAACATTGATGTTTGGAAGTATAGGATGTCCATGTACCTAAAGACCCTAGGTTTGCATGTCTTCCTTGCCGCCACCAAGAGATGTTATCTTGGTGATGGTAATCATATAGGGGCCAATGCACAAGCCCTAGAGGCCATTAGAAGCACTTTATCTAAAGATTATCTTATGAGTGTTTCTAACCTTGATTCCGCTTTTGCAGTGTGGAACAAGTTGACAACAACCACCAACACCTCCAAGTTTCAAGTCCAAATCCAACAAGAAGAGGAATCTAGCGGAGAATCCGAGCCACAACAATGCTATATGGTCCAAGGGAATGACTCCTTGAGGTACATTCGGAATCTCAACTAGATAGTAATGATTGTGCTAGTTCTTCAAATGATTATGTTGATCCCCATGCCTTAAATGAAGAACTTTCTATTGTTTGTGAAAAATTAATAGAAAAATATAATTTGTTGAAAAAGAAAAGTCTAGGAATTGAAAAAGAAAATAAGTGTTTACAATCTAGACTTGATATTGTTTTGCAAGAGAAGGTTGAGGTCTATAATGAAAGGGATTCATTGAGATCTCAATTAGAACTTGCACTTAAGGAAAATAAAGTTTTAAAATCTAAAAATGATTGTGAAAATCATTTGAAGAAAAATGAAAATTTGTCTTCAAAAGTAGATTTTGTTATAAAAGAGAATGTTGATTTAAAAAATAAAATTATTTCCATTTCAAATGAATTAAATGCTTGTTTGAAGAAAAATGAGGTTTTGCATAAAAAGATTGATGCTCATGTTTGCCATGCTAGTGTAGCCTCATCATCTAGACTACCTAATGCATGTACTTCTTCTTCTAAGATTAATGATGATATTTGTATGCTTAAGAAGAGAGTAGATTGTTTGGGCTCCACTATGAGCCAATGTGCCTTGAACCACTCACGATTGGAAACCTTGATTCGAAAAAAACAAGTTCCAACTTTTATGCATGCACACCCTCCACGGCATACACATGCTCCTCACGGACACACCCATCACCCTATGTATGCTCATGTGTACACATGTACACATTGTGGACGTAAGGGCCACCTTGCTAAATTTTGTTATGATAGATTACATACTCCTAATTTAGCAAAGAATTTTGTTTGGGTTAGAGAAGGTACTAACCCCCATGGACCCAAAAGAGTATGGGTACCAAAGACCACCCCTAAGAATTTTGATGTAGGTGTGGGCTCTCTCATGACGTGAGAGTGATGACACCTTGGAGTGAATGCGTTCCGTACTTAAAAGGAAATCTATTGGATGCATCACTTTCAAGGGAAGAGATGGTAGAGAGGACCACCAAGTTTTGGAGACATGGAGGTTGCCTTCTAGGTTTTGGTAACAATTCCTAACTCCTTATTATTTGTTTACACGCTTTATATTTCATCTTTGATTATAGCATGTTTTTGATGTCTATGGATTAGTATGTTCATTCCATGTTTATTAGATCCTTGACATACATGTATAGTATTTGAGACACATATGCTTATATGAACCCATATTTAGTGTTCTCACTTTTGTTTAAGCTATAATGTACATCATGAATCTAATACATGTGAATTTACATAGTAATCATGTTTTAGTTTTATCATGATGACTTTTATATTTGTTTTGATGCTTCATGTTTAGAATATATGTTTAGATGTTTGTTTTCATTAAGACTAGTTATATACTTGTACATAGAGTGGGCTACAAATAAATCTATATATGTTGAGCTTGATTGCTTATTTGAACCCATTACATGTGTTAGTATAGTCTAGTTTTGATGATTCATACATTTTAAACTTGTATTCCCATTTTTGAATTTGTTTTATGAGTTTGCATTTCATGTATATGTGCATTTTGCCAAAAACATTAAGATATACATGTATACCCCTTGAGTCATTTGCCTTTCATGCAAATTTATATATATGGACTCATATGTGCTTAGGGATATGTATGAATACTTATTGTGATTGACAATTATACATATACCTTGAAATGAAAATTGCCTTGATGAAAATTTAGCTTATCATGATTTTCATGTTTTTCATGTGTTCAATATTTAACTTCATGTATATGTCTATCTTATCCAAACTATTGACTATACATGAGTATCCTTTTTGAGCCACGTGCCTTCATGCATATATTTTGTGGACTCTTTGAGTTTTGGATATGTATGTATATTTTAGCTTGTATTAGACATACATATGCCTTGAAGATAAATAAGGAGTTTTATATGATTTTTCATGTTTTTGATGGAATTATGTTTTAAGGAATAATTGAGCTTAATGAAATATTTTTCATGATTATGATCTTCACATATTATTTGTACACTCATATCTATTGCTCATGTTTTGTTTCTCATGAGTTATGATTTATTGGTTAGAGTGATGATTACCATGTGAATTTCAATTTTATTTTATTCCTTGCTTGAAGGATTTCGTGCTAGTTAACAAGTTTTCCATTTAACTAGTTGCGGTGTTCTTCATTTTGGTAGTGATTTTCAAACAAAACTACATTTTCAAATCTATCTTTGAAAACCCCTACCTTCCAAGGGCGGTAGGATGGGAGATCATGTTCATGTATGCCCTAAATTGAAAATCTTTAAAACTTGAATTATGATTGGGTGGTAGATAATATGATGTATACACTTGAACTTATTGTTATGTCAATTGGTATCATTGAACCCTTTCAATTGGTATCATTTTGATCTTCTTGTATACTCATATATGTTTTGTATGTATGTATGCCTTAAATTCCAAGTATATCAATTTCTATTGGTATCTATTTTTCATACATATATATGTTTGTGTTTATGCTAGTGCTTGAGTTTCAATTTTGTTTAAATTGATTACTTTTAAATTGTTATCAAGACTATGCATGTCTTTAGTTTGTTTTTCATAAAGGGGGAGAAATTTGATTTTGTATTTCAATTGGTATTTGTACTCCCACACTTTATGATTAAAAGTTGTTTATATGTTTTAAAATGAACAATTCTTACAATTGGTATCAATGTTTCTATGTAAAATCTTTTCAATTGGTAAAATATTTACAATTGGTATCATATTTAAGAAATTCAAAATTTGCTTTGGTTTCAAGATTCATGTTTAAGAATTCAAGACTTATGTTTAATTACAATTGGTATTTTCAAAATTTTTGCTTAAAGAAAATATTCAAAGTTTTGATTTGTATTTCCTATATGCAAGGAAAGCTTAACATCTCTCTTACATATAGATTCATGTTGAGTATATTATAAATTGAGGAGCTTGACAACTCTTCTTTATATGATATACGTGTGTAGGGGGAGCTTCACATCTCCTCTTATGCATTACATAATATGTGTTATGTGAATTAGGGCTTGTCATCCCTTCTTCATGTAATGCATATGTGTAGGGAAGCTAACTTAGCGTCTTCCTCTTCATGAATGTATATAGCATATAGCATATATTGATTCTTGTTTATTGGTATCAAGATGCTTCATTGACATATTTTTAATTGATATCATGTTTATAGTCACCCCTTATTGATTTTGTTTTTTGTTTTAGACAAAAAGGGGGAGAACATTGTTTGCATTGTTTTGATTGACAAAAAGGGGAGAAAGATTTTTACCCCTCATTTTATCTATGGTTTTGATTGTTTACCCCTTTGTTGATGATTGACAAAAAGGGGGAGAAGTATTTGAGTTTTATATGCATGCTTATGTTTATGCATATATTATGTTTTAATCTCAAGAATCTCAAGAATATTAAGTTTAATTGATTATAGAGTTTGCTTTGTAATTGGTATCTAAAGCTTATTTTGTTTTGAATATTCCATTTGATATCTAGAACCATTTATTGTTTATGCATATGCATGTTTCATGTTTAATATTCATTGCATATATTTATTGTTTATCCCTATGCATGAGTTAAGGGGGAGCTTCTTGAAGCTTATCTTTAATCCATGCATATATAACTCCATGAGTTTTGTCATCATCAAAAAGGGGGAGATTGTTGGCCCAATGGCCTTCCACTCTAGTTTTGATGATGATCAACACTCATGTAGTTATGTTTACTAATATTCTTGTGTTTCTAAGTTTCAGATCATTAACAGGATATTAGTTGGTGATTAGCTTCAACAAGGAGTTTAGAAGCTATTCATGGTGATTCCAGGGCCAAAGCTTCAAGTTCACACTTTGTCTAGCCCATGGATGGAGTTTTGGAGCAAGTCTACTTGAAGATGATGATCGTCAAGAAGGCTAGAGGTCATTCACTCAATGTGTAACCTTGCTGATTTGTGTGCCACCTGATGTCCTTTCTGTTGCATTCTTGAAGGGTAATGCCTTGTTCTGCAACGTCTCAACCTTCATGGCCTTATTTTTAACTTCGTCGATGGAGTATAAGTCTTGGAGGTCCACACGCTCCTAGATAGGGTATTTTAACTCGTGGATGTACTTTATATTATGCTGCTCTCCGTCAGTGACAAATCACACCGCGACGCGAAGCGATAGAACTCCTCCGTGTATGCTGTCACAGTCCTCGTGCCTTGCCTGCATTGATCAAATTGACTGTAGAGGATCTGTTGATAATCTGGTGAAAGAAATCTATCTTATAGAAGTTGCTTCATGCACCTCCATGTCATCACATGTTGCTTTCTTTATCGCCTTAATGAGACTTGCAATTAATCCCACCGTGTGGCTGCTCCTCCCTTGAGTTTGTACGCCACAAATTTTTAGTTGTTTCTTCATGGGAACATAAGCCATATAAGGGAATTTATCCACCTCATAGATCCAATTCAAAAAGGATTCTTTGTCAAGATTTCTGCTGAAAGAGCAGATGTCAACCTTCCTCTTGTACTCTTGAGAATTTAGGTATCCTCATTTCGTACCATGATTAGAGTAAGGGATTCTAGCCTCCCTACTAAGGTCAGAAAACTGTCTCTCCTATTTGATTAAGATTAGCAATCTCCCATGACTTCCATAGGCTAGGCAATTATCTCCAAAGTTATACTGAGAAGTGAGGTTGTCGAACTCCTTGTCGGAGAAGTCATCCATTTGGGGATATCGTAGAGGGTAGTTTGGTGGTGTAGGGTATGATATGGGTGATTGGGGGTGGTTGATTTGGATATAGTTGATATGAGGGTGGTTATTATGAGGGTGATAGTAGCCGGGTGGTTGAATTGGAGGTGTTGCTTTAGTGGTGGGGATTGTGGGTGATGATTGTTTAAGATAAGTGGAGGTGGTGGATGAGGATGACTTTACGGTGGTGGTGGAGAGTTGTTTGCTATACGATCCAACCCGCTTCGGTACGTACCATCAACTAGCTTTTGATCATCAAGCTTGAGGGAGATCTTCTTGAGCTCCTGAAACACAACGTTCATGGTTGATTCAAGAGTACCGAGCCTCCTTTCAAAAGTATCCATCCTTGTGGACATGTTTGTTGCTCATCGTCATTCCTGGCCATCGTCGAAGCGTTTGTCGAAGCTCTGATACCACTTGACGCAGGCTAGGAAGCAAAGAAGATAAACGATGCAGGGTAGATCTCGTTCTAAAGCTGACGAATCCTGAAGAAGCCTTCAAGTAGGGGTAGATACTCGAATCCACGAGCAAGGACAACCTGAATCCATGACAAAGAGAACAACTCAAAACTACGAGCAAATATGATGAAAAACTCAAAATATATTGATTAAAAGTTGAATAATTGTTGAATATAAATACAATAGATTCAAGGACCTTTAATGTGCTCAAAATAAGTCCTATACTATTTATGAAACTAGATTCAAAATAAAGAAAATAGTTAAAAAATAAGGAAACAAAAAATAAACTAAACCAAACCTAACCTGATTCAGATACACTGATATATGCTTTAGGCTATCGATAGCTGAAGGGTGTTGTTGACAGTGAAGCAAAAAACTGACAAAACTCGACTTTCTTTAAAAGCTTGTCGACAGGCCATAAGGGTGCTATTGACATGTGAAGTAAACTGATAAACTTTTTCCTTTCTGCAGGCCAGAAGGGTGTTGTCGATAGGTAAAGTAATTTCGTCCTGCTGATTGTTTTGTTCCTTCATCTCCCATATCACTTTTAAATAAACTATTGAGAAATATGGGACTCACTATTTCATAGATTTGAAGTATGAGAAAACTTACAAAATTATTGTAGAAATTACAAGTAATTATATAAAAAATATACACAAAATCTTCTACTGAGATTTCTAAGAAAGTGTGTCGATGGCAGCGCGGCGACCAATTTGCTCCGTTGATGAAGCGAGCGATCAAGTCTTTGGATTTCCTTCTCGCTGGATCTAAAAATTCCTTGAGAGTGAAAGATTGTAGGAAATTAGTGCCCTGAGATTAGATCACTAGGTCTCTGAAAGCTTGAAAGTTAGATAATGATTTCTTGATTTGTCAAAACTCTAGAATTTTCTTTTATCAAAATTCTTTCTAAAGTGCAACAAAAATGCTGTCCCGAGCTCATTTGAGAATGAGTTATTTATAATCTCTCAGGACGTAATTGCCCTAGATTTCAGCAAGACTGAAACAGTTTACTAGCCTCGCACCTGAGGCTATTGTGAGCATCCGCGAGACTACAAAGATTCATGCGAAGCTAAATATAGGCCTCGCGTGAAGCTAGACATGTCCGTGCAATCTATTCAATTGCCGTTTTTCCAGGCTGTCTCCATTTAATGTGGGACGAAGTGGGTGGGTGTAACCGCCCACTTAAAGGGGCATTAACCCTACTAAAGTAGTGGGGTTAATCCACTAATAATTGGTTAATTACTGAGTAAAGCTTCAAATGGAGCTATTAATTAACTTCACATGAAGCTAGACTTAGCTTCGCACGAAGCTAGACTTAGCTTCACATGAAGCTAGCACAAAGCTTCAGGGGAAGCTGGAATTAGCTTCATGCGAAGATAGAATTAGCTTCAGGTGAAGCTACAAGTTAGCTCTTTGAGAAGCTCTGAAGAACTTCGTGCGAAGATAGAACTCAGCCCTTTAATGAGGCTGTAAAGCTTCAAGTGAAGTTATCCCTTTGGGTTCTTGTGAGACTAGGTGTTGAACTGACTTAGCCTCATAGGCCTGCTTAGGCCTCTTTAAAGGCAATACTTAGCTTAATGTTTGCTTCACTGAATCAGCAAGTTCGAGTCATTATTTTGTCTTTCAAGGATGGGTTAGAAAATGGTCGTCAGCTTATTCGCAACTGTCTTTTATAAATGTCAACAAATTTAGACACCGTTCGGATCGGTCAAAATGCTGTCTGGGAGTTATCTTTCAAAGTGTAAACAAAACTCCTTCAAAGTTTTCATAAATCTGCAATAGGAAATACTTGAATTGCTTTGCGTGTTCAAAACTGTTTGAAGCGTGTTGATTGATTGTTAAAGAAAAGGCCAAAAAAATATGGGTTTAGCTTCGCCTTTATGGCGAGACTATGGTAGGCGAAGCTAGTTATATTCTAGCTTCACCTCATGGATGAATAGCCTCGCTACTGGAACCCTTCTTGGCTAACTTTGCTTGTAAAGTGAAGCTAAACTACTAGCTTCACTGTTACGCACTTTTTAGAGAATTAGAATTGTTACTGAAATTATTTAGAGGTTAAGAACATGATAAAATAAATCAAATATAAGAATCCACTAGGGTTAAAAGAGGGTAGAATTAGAAATTTGTTAGGAATCACTATAACCAAAGGTCACTGTTCAGAGGTGACAGACTGGACATAACAGTTAAAAAGAGTCTTTATTGGAAAAAATTAGATCTGGACATCTGTCAGTTCTGAAGTGGCGAACGGGACATAACTGATTAGGAATCACCAAATACGAAATTGTCATTCAGAGGTGACGAACTTGACATAACGACAAAGAAGGTGAGATTGGGTATTCATCGGTTCAGAGGTGACGAACTGAACATAGCCAATTAGATATTATCAAACTCAGAGTGTTTACTGTTTAGAGGTGACGAAACTGAATATAACAGTAAAACGAAAAGTTGTACTCGACTTTAGAGACCCGTCTATTCAGAGGTAATAAACTCGATATGATAGACTAGGACATACTAAATTTTCAATTCGTTGTCAGAGGTAGTCAAATTAACTTAGCAGCTAGCAACTGGGGATTGCAAGGGTGCATTTAACCTGGGCACCCATCGTTTAGAGATGGTTGATGTGAGTCGAATATCAAGTGCACAAATCATTTACAAGTAATAAAGTTATAGAGTAGAGTATCGAATCCACAAAGATTGTTATCTAATTAAGTACAAATGTGTATTAACACAGTTATTTGAACGAAAGATATAGATTTGAAAGTGTCACGCCCCGCTTCCCAAAATACGATGAAACAGAGTTGCGACGAAGGTCGGCGACATATATACGCGAGCAAAAAATACCCACGCACATACGCTAAGCCTAAAGTAACCTGAACAAGCTATAAATCTAAACCATAATATTAACGATCACTGCAATAATATATGTAATGACTACACATGATCCCAAAAATGAAATAAGGAATGGAATAGAAGCTAAGTGTGATATACAGGAATCAAAAAATAACAGCAGAAATAAAGAAAGGAAAGAATACCAGATCAAAGGGGAGAGAGTCCAGTCCTCGCGAAGCGTACGAGCTTAACGAACACCTGAACAATATAAGAAGATGTCCAAAATCTAGGTGTGCGAATCCAGGGTCGTCAGAAGCGACCTAGTGGGTGTGTGTAAAGAGAAAGGTGCTCGTGCATAACAATAACATGAACATATGAAAAAATGATAACTGAAATGAAGGATAACAGGATAATCCATGCCAAGAATACAGATATGAACGATATGTAACTGGTGTCATGATAAAAGGAAATAACTAATGTCAAAATGTGTAACCTAGCATATTTCACTAGTCTGGTATACAAATCTGGTCATGTGTACAATCATATGTCTAACATAGTTATATATACATACAGTTGGGTAGTTACGGTCAGTCACAATGCATTAACAGTTCATTATCATTTATTATGTCAGTGAATACCAATTGCCACCTATAATAGACGCACCCATACTACGCCTACTACACGTGTCACCAGGGTTCTAAGTTATTGAAACTGATAGTTGGAGACATTGTCCATGCTTTAAGTGCGTCCTTTACATACCCGGGACCACGGCACAGATGCCTGACACTGAACCAGGCCCTACCGCCAGGTAGTCAGTAATAGTAACAGTACTCACAGTATCACTGTGGAACAATAACTCACAGTAACACTGTGGAACAAGAACAGATGGGATGTCAGTCATCCTTCGGAGCCCTGCAG
>JAVJIF010031865.1:0-368654 GCA_038442645.1 Agave tequilana | reverse complement strand
GTATTTGGAGAGGACCATATGTGTTACGAGGAACCTGGAGTTTCTCTATTTGTTTACCAGTACTCTTGCTTATACTTTATCCCTGTTGATTTCTTATTTCTCTATATATCACCTTCAGTTGTCACTCTATTCATTTATTTATCTATTATCATGTGTGGACATTTACATGTACTATTGCAGTGTTATCATATTATTATAGTTGGTTTTTTATAGCTCGTTCAGGTCACTTTAGCCTTAGCGTGTATGCGTAAGGTATTTTCCTTACGTATATACGTCGTCGACTCTCATCACAACTCGGTTTTCACTTATTTTGGGAAGCGGAACGTGATAGTAAAACCCACAGCGGAGTGTCAATCCAGGTTTCCAAGTGGGGACACTCCTATAGCGAAAGGTTTCTACTGCTCGTAAGCCAATCAAGATGGAGTCCGTTGGCCAGTCTTGCGTTGTCGACTCCAAGTGGGGAACACTCCCAGTTCAGGACGTACAAGTATCAGGGACTGATGGGGCACACTTTCATCAACATGGCATGGACTCCAAACTGGGGACACTCCCATAATGGAGGGTTTCAATTCTAGTAGGCTAATGGAGAAGGGAGCCTATAGACTGTTGCTTGCGTTGCCGAATCCAAGTGGGAGATGCTCTCACTTTGGAACATACAAGCATCAAGACTGATGGGGGACACTTCCATTAGCATGGCATGGATTTTGAGCAGGGGACACTCCCAGAACTAAGGGTTTCAATTCCCATAGGCTAATTGAGGAGGGAGCCCGTAGGCCGGCGCTTGCGTTGCCGATTCGAGCAAGGGACACTCCCCCTTCGGGATGCATAAGCGTCAGGGACTGATGGGGGAACTCCCATCAGCAGGGTGGCTTGGAATTGTTAGGGGCAAAGTACATTTTATTTTATTGATTTGAAATAAAATACACATGTTTTAAAGAAAACGCAGGGGGTGTTATTGTTTAATGTACTTCCCTGTCCTTGAAGGAGAAATTGGTTCACTCAATTGTCTTATACTGAGTGATTGCATGTTATGGCTGAGTAAGAGGTGGAGCGTTGAGCTGTCCTGATCCGAAGGTCAGTCCTAGGATAAGAATGTACTCTTTGAGGAAGCCTTGGTGAATAAGATCATTTAGATACCATTGGAGGCTTTTGCAGTGAACGGCCTTATATCCTTGCTATCATAGAAGGTGCAATACTCCTCTGCTCGGAGGAAAGTAGGACCATGATGGATTGGTTTCGGGTGCCTGACCCAGATTTGGTCTTTGATGGAATTAAAGATTTCATTGATGGAGAGTCTCAATAGAGTGAGGTGCTGCTTTGTTTTGAAGGCTCAGAGCATATTTGGTGAAAGGACATTGAGCACCTGTCTCTTGAAGGCAGGTTACCTCCAATTCCGATCTTGGGCCTGGGTGGAGGCTTCGTGCAGAGACTTTGACTTTCCTCCGATGTCACCATGCTTCACGATATGGTTGAAGGAAGTCTTCATTGCTTCCTCCAACTGGATGTAGAGTGAGCTCTTGGCAAGGCATCGCTCATCCGAGTAACATTGCACTTGAGGAGGTTCTTGTACAAGGGGTGAGAAATCTACAGTCCGATGATGAATGCAAGTGCATAGATGTCCTTATCGCAGTTGGGTACTTTGACAAGTTGGCTTTGGAAGAAGTTGATGCATGATTTGAGGTCGTCGCCCTGCCTTATTCTGACGGATAGGATATGATGGTTATTCTTCTTAGCCTCCTGGAGAAAGACATACTGGGTGAGAAACACTTTGGTTACCTCCTCAAAATTATAGAGAGAGCGGGTGATAGAGAATATAACAAATCTGACGTCACACGTTTCAGACTGGAGGAGAAGGTGAGGCACAAGAGTGGACCATTATGAGAATAGTCACCATCTTGTCTTGGACATGCTTGATGTGCTGAACGGGGTCACTCATTCCGGAGTAATAGTGAAGGTTAGAGTTGAGAATTTCTTCGAAAACTCGCACTGCAGGATTTTTTTTGGAGGGGAGTTGAAAACTTTGGTAGCTGAAAGTGTTAGTGGCTTTGCAGCTTGGCTTTCATGATTCATTTCTGGATCACTCCTCAAGGACTCAAAGCTTAGGAGATCCACTGACTTCAGCTCGCTTTCTGACTGCGTCAATGACTGAATGTTCTAGAGGCAGCGATTTGAGTCTGGAGTTGGTTGGTGAGCTGACTCAATGCCTCCTGCTCACTGATGACATTCTCGTGGTCGAGAGCCGCCTACTCCAGATCGCGATCTGATTGGGCTTGTTATTTCTTCATCTACTTTTTTATATCAGCGAGCATCTAAAGGAGCTGGTCTTCGTACCACTGTAGTAGTTGGACACTGACGGTTGCTTCCCGAGGTGAGGATGAGCCAGTGTCCTCAGTGGTATGAGGTAGTTGTTGGTTGGTGGAGGGACTCTGCCCAAGAGGTTCCAAAGGCCTTGCCTTTGGATGTTGTGCCATTGACGAATCACTTTCTTAGGGCCATCAACATTGTGAAAGAGCCTTTTGAGAAAGATTTTTGGGTTTTTAGGGGAGATATCTTGATTGTTGGGACTCAGATCTCAATAAAAGCCTAGTTTGTGGTGAGATTTTTCGTTACGAGTGATCAGACAGTCGAACTACACCACAAGCGAGAATGTGGAGATTAAAGTGTTAGTGTAAAAATGGTGACCACAACTATATAGGGGGAATGTTGAAAGTGTATTGCAAATTTTTCTTGAATCAATGAAAGTTACAACCACTCAAATTCCAACTACAAGAGAAAGAAGACACTCAAGCTCAAATCTTTTCTTTGTTTAAGGCTAGGTTCTTTGCATAGCGGTGGAAAGTGATTCTTTTTTTTTTTGTTGACCAGGTGAATGTCAAGCTCTTCTTGAAGTCTTCTTTTGGATCACAAATGGAGTAGCACAGCTCCTATCCAATGAAATCTCTAAGAGACTTAGGCAAAAATTGAACTCAGCAAGTTGGTAGAAGAGTTTAACTCTTTATCAGCATTCCTCAGCTGAAAATTCTGACCCTTTTCAATAGCAAACCGAGCTGTTTATAAGGGTTTCAGGGGTAAAACTATCTCCTAAAAATCCTTCATAATGGGGTTAACTCCTCTCATTAGGTGGGCAGTACTTGACCCAGTAATGGGGTAGTTATAACTGAAACGCAGGGCTCCTCTGTAGCTGGGACGCGAACTTGAGCCCTACATTTAGCCGTTGAGGTAACGCTGGACGCGGGTCTTGAGCTTCACGGTTGGGCACAATGGTGGTGTGAAAAAACTAGCTTCAAACTCTGTGTTGAGCTTCGCATTTGAGCCGTGGGCTTTAAGCTCTACACTGAGACGCAGGCTTTGAGCTCTGCTGAGACGTGGGCTTCGAGCTCCGTGTCATGGCTTTGCAGTGATGTTGAGACGCGGGCTTCGAGCTCCGCATCTTGGCTTTACAGTGATGCTTTCGAGCCCCCGCGTCTTGGCTTTGCAGGAAATGGGCTTTGCCATGATAAGGCTCTGTTTTCTTGAAGGTTTGCCATCACCGGTTATGAAGAGACTTTGTCTCTTGATCTCTTCCTAAAACTTCTGAAAACCTCTTTCTTGAAGTTTAGACAGTTGACTTGAGATCCATGTGTCCATGCACTGCAAATGCGATCCTCGCGTTAATTAATGAAATGTGAGCTTGTTAACTTCTAAGTATCAAGTTCTTTAGACTCGAGCGTAGTGAACTCTGCATTTTGAAGCCTTAAACGCAGATTTTGCAGATGAAACTCGCATCTGGAGCTCATAACTTATAAATTTTAAGGCTCGTGTCTGCTCTTTTGAGAACTTTAGACGCGAATGTGGCAAACTCTACATCTTAAAAGCCTTAGATTCTCCTTTTGAGATCTTTAGATGCGAATGAGGCGAACTCTGTGTCTTGGGGTCTTAAACGCCCTTTTGAGATTTTTAGATGCGAGTGTGATAAACTTTGTGTCTCGAAGCCTTAGACACAGGTCTCTCTTATAATACTTGCGTCTGAAGTGACTTATAAAATTTTTAAGGCCCGCATTTGTGCCTTTAATATATGCCCCGCGTTTTATCCTCAGACGCAAGTCGAATGTTGGGCTTTGCATTCGGATCCATATTTTTTCTTTGCAGAACGTGGTAAACTCTACGTCTTGAAGTTTTGATGGGAGATTCACATATAAAACTCACGCCTAGAGTCCATGACTTAAGACCCGCATCTGTGCTTCTGGTTCATGTTTTCTGTATTTGTAGAAATTTAACCCTTGGATTTTTTCCTTCTTGCAGGTTGTGGCCATATCATTGGTGCTGGTTCCAGTGTCCTTACCGCGTCTATTGAGGTAGACATGAAATGACCAGTTCGTTTGATTGGCAACCACTTGAGGAGTCAGAACTTCTGTCCATGGGTGAGAAAGATTCGCGCGGTCTCGATACACATCAAGACATTATTGGACATGATGTACGAGTAAGGTCTTGGATCCTTCCTAATCACAATGAACATGGCACATTTGAAGGTCACGGGAAAGAGGATGTTACCAGTAAGGTCTTGTATCCTCCCTTCACTAATCTACTTCAAAGAAGTGACAGCAATGAAAAATCCATACTCATTAGATAACTTTCTGGTGGCGGAGCTTCCCATTAGGCGAAGGATACGTCCTTGTGAAGACCTTCGCACCAGTTGGTCGGGTGGAATCAGAATGCTCCCTTGCATTTTGACCTCGAGAAACACCATTATTCTCAGAGGAGAGAGAAAGTTGATCTGCTATTCCCGGCCACAGTCAAAAAGACGATCTTTGTGTATCTTCAATGTTTCAAGGAGTGCGTGCAACTTTTCGCTGAGTAAGAGGGACTTCTTTGTACTCCTTTATTATAACACTCAATCTTATTAGAAAAAAGAGCATTTTGTATCACTTTCATATTTTTGAATATCAATAAAAGTGACACTTTTCCCGTCTTCCTATTTGCCTTGACTTCCTTTTTGCATTGAAAATCAGACAAGTGAAAGTGATTATCTTTGATTTGTTAGAAGTGTGACATTCTAACTTAGCAAGTCAAAATTGGAAAGTTCTATTTAAGGAAATTTTTTAAAAAAAAGGTTACTGTTAGAGGTGTGATATTAAACTTGACAAGAGTAGAACAGGTTTTATGGACTTGCCATCCTATGGAGGAGAATAACAAGTGAAGTTTTCACTCTGCGGGGATTATGATTGAGTCTTCATCATTAAGACTCAGTTAGAGATTAGTGAGAAATACTGTTAAAGGTGTGACATCAACCTAACAGTGATTTTAAGTGGACCTGCCATTTTATTGACGAGAATAACAAGTAAGACTAGACCTTTCAGGATCTGAGTATTTCTTTACTGTCAGAGTTGTGATATTAACTTAATAGATTGGATTGAATCTTGTCAGAGGTGTGATATTAATTTGATAAGGACATGAGCTAGAGGTGTACTGTTAACTTAACACCATGAAAATTTCAGTTTCATTGGGGAAACTGAAGATACCACTGTCATAAGTGTAGTGTTGAACTTAACAGTGGGAGTAATGCTAGAGGTGTAATTTTGAACTTAGTATTGGTCATCTCGACTTTGATACGAAAGTTCGAGGGAAAGTCATAGTCATAGGTGTTGAACTTAACAATGAACTGGATGCTAGAGGTGTAATGTTAAACTTAGCATCGCTCGTCTCAGCTTCGATATGGAGGCCTGAGGAAAGTGACTATCAAAGGTTTAATATTGAACTTGGTAGCAACTTGATCACAATTAGAGGTGTGATATTAAATGTAATAGTAATCTGTCAGAGATGTAGTGTTAACATGACAAGAGTTAATTTACAATATGAGCAGATTTGAGGACTTGCCATTCTATTGAGGAGAATTAGCAAGTGAAGTTTGGGTTGCCAGAGATGTAGTGTTAACTTGACAATTTTGAAGACTTGTGACTCCATGTAGGGGAGCGACAAGTGGAAGCTCGTACTCGCTGAGGAGTATTGAAACTTTTTCACTGCTAGAAGTATAGTGTTAACATAGCAGTGATTGAGCTTGTGGACCTACCACTCCATAGGAGGAAATTGGTATGAGACTCTGGTGGGGAAATAGAATAAATTATCAGAGGTGTAATATTAACTTGACGACTTCTGTCAGGGATTAAGAAAAATGGCTTGTCAGAGGTTTATTGTTAACGTGACAAATCTGTGCTCATTCCATCTGGAAAATGGCTACTGGTACTTTTGTGATCCTAATATTCCATGGAAGGAAATTGGTAAGGGATTTTAGAGGGGAAGGCGGGTCAAAGTCCCTTAGGATTTTTAGCAAATCCTCAGCTATCAATGAATTTAGCATGCCTTTACCAACTACCGTTTGAGTTGGGCTAGCCATGTTATTTTCCTCAGCATGATGAGTTGTCAAGGACTTATGTTGGGCTTAAAAGACAATATTTTCCTCTATCCTTAGCCATCAGAGGAATCAGATTTTGATAACCTTTAAAGGAGAGTGAAAAAACCTAATACTCATTAGTTTGCCTTCATCAACTCAATTTTGTTGAGGATTTTTTGTTGGACTTAAATGCCAACTATTTCTTTTTAGCGGTCGGAGACGTCAGATGTTCATAGATAAACTAGAGAAGAGTAATAAGGCTAAAATTGAAGTTTCATACTTTGTCTTTTCCTTGATGTTTACATCATGCATCATGATGTAACTAATGTTCAGTTGACTCGGCAATGATCAATCGTAATGTGATCCATTTAAGAAAGAAACTTTTCTTTGGCGCTCTTTCAAACATCTTGGATCTGAAAATTTTGATCATAGGTGTAATGTTAACTGATCATAAGAAGAATCCTGTTAAGTATAATACTGCTTCAAGAATCTATTGTTGATCGGTATCATGAGCGTATCGCCGTCTGGGGTTATAAGGCTGTATGCTCCATTCGAGTATACTGACTCTACTACAAATGGTCCTTCCCACTTGGGCTGAAATTTTCCTTTGGTTTTATGTGTCATCACCATAGGTCTTCTGACAGCTAAGAGAAGGTCACCTTCCTTGAAAGTCCGCTCCTTGACTTTCTTGTTGAAGGCACTAGTAATTCGAGTTTGATAGAGCTCGATTTGCTATTGAGCTTGTAGGCGTTTATCATCCAAAGCTTCCAGCTCCTGGAGTCACAGTTGATACTTCTCCTCATTTGTCATCTCCATTGTCAAGGCAATGGGTAAGATGGGATCTGAATTTCTAGTGGGAGTACGGCCTCACACCTGTATACCAAAGAGAACGGTGTAGCTTTCGTCGGGATTCTCACTGCTGTGCGATAAGCCCATAAGCATTTACCTACTTATCATCCCCATTGGCTCTTCAAGATGAATTTCTTGAGAAGTTTCCAATGGTCTTGTTAAAAGCTTCTGCAAGGTCGTTAGCGGCTAATAGTATGTCGTTGAAGACACACTCTGGATCCTAAACTTGTTGCATAATTTTTGGAATGCTTGGGTAACGAATTAAGGCCCATTATCATGGACAATCTATCGTGGCATGCCAAAACGGTAGACCACGTGATGTTTAATGAACTTGATCACGTCAGATGTCTTTATCTCCCTCAAGGGGATAACTTCAGCCCATTTGGAAAAGTAATTGTTATGGATAAGATAAACTGTTGTCCTTTGGATCAAGGTGAGCTGATAAGACCAACCACATCCATTCCCAACATTTCAAATGGCCAGGAAGAAGTTGTAGGGTGAAGATATCCTGATGCCTGCTAAATGAAGTCACCATGGATCTGACAGGCGTGGAATCGCTTAGCGTAACGATGGCGTCAGGGATCATTTTTGGCCAATAATATCTAAGTCTTTGGAGTCGATCTCTAAGTTTTGGACAAGGTTGGTGAGCTTCACACATACCATCATGAGCCTCTTTGAGTGTTTCCTATGCCTCTTTATGTGACAAGCAGCGGAGGAGGATTCCATCATGTGATCGGCGATACAGTATTCTTATGATTGCATTGCAGTAGAATTTAGGGGCTTTCATTTTCATGGCAGCCGCCTCTTTAGGGTCTTAGGCAAAATATCGTACAATGCGTATTCGATATACAGGAATTGCCAATCCCTGAGCTTTAGACCTGCTGAAGTCTCTAGAGTTTCTTTAACTTGAAGGTTTCCTGATAGAATCTAATCATTTTTAAGGATGAGTTTTGGACAATACAAGTCATGGTTGTAGACAAGTACATTCTCTGTCGCTCCATCTGAAAGAGCCAAGAAAGCAACAAGAGATGCCAGTGTATCTACATGTTTATTTTCCGGGAGAGGTACATGGTCGGCGTAGAATTTTTGAACCTCTCTGCCATGTGGAGAGTTGCGTTGTGATAGGGTTCCAAGTCTTCATGTCTGACTTCGTACTCCCCGTGAAGCTGGTTAATGATGAGCTTTGAATCACTGTATGCTTCGAGATTTTAATGCCAATCTCATTGGCGATTTGCATCCCGACCAAAAGAGAATTGTATTCAGCTACATTGTTTGAACATGGCTCGGTTAATGAGAATGCACGAGGGATTGCATAGTTCTGTGGGAAGACAAGTACTACCCCCACTCCTGCTATGGTATTTCCTTGAGGACTCATTCTTGATGCACCGTTGAAGAAGAGTTGCCACACCTGTCCTTCAAAAGACGTCTGGGTCAAGCAAACTTCAGCGACCTCGTCTGGAGATCTTCATAAAATTTGGTCGCCTTTGGATCTAGATGCACAGCCAAGAAGTCTACCACTGCCTGTCCCTTCACAACTTTTTGTGGTAGGAAATGCATCTCATATTGGAAAAGCAACATTTCCCATTTTGCCAATCGATCATTCAGTGATGATGACTTCGTCGTAAGCAATTTTAAAGGATTAACTTTTGATATGAAGTGTATGGTTTGGCCCACCAAGTAGTGTCGCGTCTTCTGGACGACGAATACCAATGCCAAGTATCCTTTTTCGATCGGGTTATATTGATGTTCAGCTCCGATCATAGTTCTACTCAGGTAGTAGATTGCCTGCTTGTGTTCCTGATCATTATTCTAAGCTAATAAAGCCCCTAGAGAATAATCCATAGCTCGAACATATATTAAGAAAGACTTTCATGACAGCGGAGCTGTAAGGACAGGTGGATGCATGAGGTACTGCTTGATTTCCTCGAACGCTTGTTAGCAATCATCTTCCCGGATGAATGAAGCACCCTTCTTCATTAATTTGGTGAAGGGTTGGCATCATCCTGAAAGATTTGAGATAAACCTCCGGCTATATGCTAATCGCCCTTACAATCATCTAAGCTCTCTAAGATTCCTTGGAGGTGGCATTTCTCGGATGGCGCGGACTTTCTCTGGGTTGGGTGGATTCCTTTGGATGTCATACAAACCCGAGAATTTACTGCTAGCTATCCCCAGGAAGGATTTGGTGGGATTCATCTTCAATTGATGCGCTCGCATGAATTGAATACTGTCTTTAGATTTGCCATGTGATCGCCTTTGCCACGGCTTTTCACTGCAATATCGTCTACGTAGCATTCTACTGTTTTGCGTATATGCTCGTGGAAAATTGCTTTATAGCTCTCTGGTATGTCTCCCCCGCATTCTTCAATCCGAAGGGCATGACAGGATAGCAATACACCCTAATGGTATCCTGAATGATGTATGCTTCTCATTGTCAGGGTACATCTTAATTTGATTGTATTCTAAAAATCCATCCATGAAAGACAGCCGTTCGAACCCACACATGTTGTCGATCATGACATCCATGATTGGAAGGGGAAACTCATCTTTAAAACACGCCTCATTTAGATCATGAAAATCAATGCAAACCCGGATCTTCCCATTCTTCTTGGTAACGGGGATGATATTGGCTACCTAGTTAAGGTGTTGTTCTTCCCTGATAAACCAGAGTCTATAAGCTTCTTGACTCCTGACTGAATTGCTTCCATTATCTCCGGCCGAAACCGTCGTTGTTGTTGCTTGACAGGCTTCGCATCTGGATTGATATTGAGGCGATGTATAGCCACTTGAGGGTCGAGCCCAGGCATATCCTCGTAGTTCTAAGAGAAAAAATCTATATACTCTTGCACAAAAGATATTAGATCTTCCTTCTTAGAGAGTGATAAGCTTTCGCTTATAAAGATGGGCTTGGGATTAGCCTCATCTCCCAAATTAATCTGGGTTATCTTATCCTCTATTGGTGGTTCGCATTGTTCAAAGCGAATATCCTAATTGATTTTTAACCTGCACACAAAAATACAGAATTTCAGAATTTTTATAATAGTAGTGCAAGGTGCTCAATTCTACTGCTATAGCAAGTGGCTACGCGGGTCATGATCCATAAGGAGGGACTAGCGATGGAAACTTTTTTAATAAGTTCTCTTTTAAGTTACAATCAATGGTTCAAGTTCTTCTTTAGTTCTTTAAAGAAAAGAGAAAAATGGAGTTAAAATTAAGTTAGGAAGAAGGTGGTAGATTGAGAAGGTGGAGAAAATAGAAAATGGATATATACAAAGAAATTGAAAAGAGTGATAATAGAGTTGGGAGATTGTGGTGTTGGTGACCTAAACTAAAAGTTAAAAGAAAAGAAAGAAAAAAATTAAAAAGAAATACTTACCTCCTCTGGTTGATGACTTACCTGGAACCCTTGCATGTTTTACCATGCTTCGGAGGCGATCAACGCATAACCTATAAGATCGAGCTCAGTCTCCATTCGCATTACATCATCAAGACGAACAAGAATGAAATGATATGGCATCTTGAGGAGGAGAACATCATCATGAAATATCGGTGGCACTCACACAAACATGGCTTTGATTACTTGTAGAAACGATGAAAGAAAGGAGGAGGTTACATCGGTGTCACTCTCAACATAAGTCTCTCTTACTTACATGAATCTCAGTCTAACCTATGCTTACAAAAGAAATAAAAATTACATAAACAAAAAATAAAAACCTACATTAAAAAAATTAAAACTGGCCTAAAATCAATCTCTGCTTGGTCGTCCCCTTTTTCAGTACAAAACCTGTCTTTTATAGGCCAAAACCCAGAGGGGAGAGGAGTGAGGAGATAAGGGGAGCAAACGTTCCCCTTATCTCCACCAAACGGCCGTGGATCCGTGGCCTAGATGTGGCTAAATGGCCACATCCAGGTGGGGAGTTGGATACATGTGATTTTGTCCCCTTTTGTCCGGCTGGATTTGCTGTTTCAGCTCCTGAATTTGACAAAACGGTCTTTGATCCCTGGCTTTAATCGATTGATTTGGGAAGATTTATTTTAACCGATTTTCAACTTCTCTGATTTGTCATGATCTGCCTTGATTTTCTAATTTCAAATTAATTTCTGAATTAAATCAGAATTTTGATGGGCTTTTTAGGCTCGTTTCTCTTTCCTTTCCTTTAGCAATGGGCCTGCATACAAATTAGACAATAATTAGGATTAAAAGCAGAGTTTATTATATAATAAGTATGAGAATGTGGAAACTTAATCTTCTCCCTTAACTTGATTTCTATCATTTCCTGCTTTATCGAAATTTCGAGGACGAAATTTTTTCAAGATGGGTAGAATGTAATACCTTAATTTTATAATACCAGATTTAATATTAATGATAGTATTTTTAACATATATATTGGTATTAAATACAATTTATTATTATTAATATTTCTATTTAATTTTCTCCCTATAGCCATAGCCTATTCCACATTTTTCCTTTCATTTTTCCTTAATTCATTTAACCCAACCCATTGACTTCTATCATTTTTCCTTTTATTTTTTTCTTTTCATTTTCCCTAGCCCAACCTGTTGGCCCAAGGTTACAACCAACCGGCTTTTGAGTTTTGATGATCACAAAACATATATAGTTATTTGTACTAATCATTTTTAGTGTTTAAGTTTGTTTCAGGTTCTAAGGATTCATGATGTGTCTTTTCCTAAAGAAAGATCGTTTTGACTCAAGTCGGATCATTTCGGGTTCAAGATGCAAGATTTTCAAGATCACATATGGAGGAGCCCATTTGAAGACTTTGTAGTCACCTAGAACTCATGTAAGAGTTAGTTTGTTAAAGTTTGAGGCTGTGATAAATTGGCTCAAGTAAACACAAACATTTTCCAAAATACGGTTTTTATTTTTGGCTTTTGATTTAAGTCATGCTTTGATTTCTATACATAACTCAAATTTTATAAATTTTATATCTTGTTTATATCATTTATACCTACCTTTTCAGCATGATACTTAGCCTTATATCCCTACAAAATTAATTTGAAAAATTTCCAAAGTTCAAAAAAAATCCTATAATTTTATCTGTTTCAGCCTAATGGTCGACCGGGCTAGTCGACCGGTCTATTCCAGGCCTGGCCGGTCGACCGGGCTGGTCGACCGAGCCTTGAGACCAGGCGTGCATGTTTTGTGCACGTCTGTCGGTCGACCGACCGGTCGACCGACTGGAAGCAGCTTGCTCTCTGTTTTTGGTCGGTCGACCGGGTCAGTCGACCAAAAATAAAATTTTCTTTTGGCTTTCGGTCGACCGACCGGTCGATTGAGTCCAACGGCTAGTTTCCAATTGGACTGCCGGTCGACCGGGCCGGTCAACCGATAGCCGTCTCCAGCCGCCAACGGCTATTTTTCTGAGTTTTCTCTCTTGGGATTTGTTGGAGATTTTGGTGTCAGCTAATACTGAAATTTTGACAGCTATTTTCTGACCTATTGAGCTATTTGTAATCATATTTTGATCCCCTCTAATCCCTATAAATAGTGGGGATTGGGAACTTGCAAAAGATAGAAATATACCTAGTTTTTCAAGTTTTTTAAAAAAAGGAAGGAAAAAGTTTCAAAGGCTTTCAATTCTCTAGTACATTCTTGGCTATTGGTTTTTCAGTTGTTCTTCAAGCAAATTTTCATTACAACTGAGCTTGTTTTCTCGCTACACTTCTTGAGCCAGAAACCCTCCTCATTCTATAAGGAAGTTGTAAAGAGAAGTTTGTGATCTTTTGTTGATCACTTGGTTACTTGTTCTTCTTGTGTTGAGATCCCTCTTCGGTAGAGGATTGTAATTGGTGGAGTTCGGTACTCCGGTCTTCGGTAGACCTTGTAATCATTCCTCGGTGGATATAGTGGAAACCCTTCACGGCGGTGAAGGCGGGAGTAGAGCGGTGGCTCGAACCTCGAAACAAATACTTTGTGTTTGTGATTGTTTTTCTTATTGCTCTCTACTTCTAGCTTGTGTTATTGCTCTTAATTTCTAGCTTGATATATGTCTTGTGTGCACTTCAATATTACATCCATTTCATTCCTTACTAAATTGTCGATCATTACTCATACAATAAGATTGCAATACGCACCTCAACTCTTATTTAGAGGAATCACGAGGAAGAAGTTCAGAGCCCTTCACCGGGTATTCGGCTTTTAGTCTTATTTTGGGCGATCGTTGCATCATATATTCATACTTGTTCAAAAAGATCTTAAGATTAGCATTAACACCTATTCACCCCCCCTCTAGGTGTTTTACAATTGGTATCAGAGCATTGGTCTCTAGGCTCTTGGCTTAACAACCTTAGAGAGATCCTTATTGCTAATCATTTTTTCATCTTCATTCATTTAGTAAAAATGGCCGAAGGAATTAAGACCCCACCAAAGTTTGATGGCCTTAACTTTCCAATATGGAAGGTTAAGATGATCGTATTTTTGCAATCCCTAGGAAGCTGGGTTGCGAAGGCGGTGACCAAACCATTTAGTGTACCCACTGGTGATGAGGACACTTGGTCCGATATTGAGACTAAAGAATTTGATGCTAATGCTAGGGCACACTATGCATTGCTCCAAGCACTTAATGATGATGATATCTCTAGAGTTATTCATTGTAAATCAGCATATGAAATTTGGACTCACTTGCTTGTCACACATGAAGGGACTTCACAAGTTAAGAGGGCTAAAATAGACCTTCTTCGGTCCCAATATGAAAACTTTTCTATGCAAGAAAATGAAGCCATGGATGATATGGTTACAAAATTTACAAAGATTACTAATGGACTTTCTTCTCTAGGTGACATCATTGACAACGACCAAAGAGTAAGGAAGATCATCCGGGCTATCCCTCCATCTTGGGAGGTCAAAGCCACTACCTTGAAGAAACTTAATGACAAAGAAGAGATGGAGCTTATAGGTCTCATTGGGAACCTCAAGACCCATGAGATGGAGAGAAAAGCAAGAGAAGAAATGGCTCCCTCCAAGAAGAAAACTATTGCCTTCAAGAGTCATTCAACATACTCCGATGAAGACGATGAAGAAGAAGATGATGAGGAGCTTTCACTTCTTGTTAAGAACGTTCGGAGAATGTATAACAAGGCTAAGTTCCAAAATAAAAGGAGATGGCAAGGCAAAGAAGAAAAGAAAATTATTTGTTTCAATTGCCAAAAGCCGGGTCATATTGTTGCGGAATGCCCGGATAAAGTCAAGCCCTCCACCTCCAAGAAGCCATATAGAAAGAAAGCATTAAAGGCTACTTGGGATTCCGAGAGTGAATCCGAGGAGGATGTCGATACCGCCAACATGTGCTTCATGGCAAATGAAAGCACAAGCAGGTAATTTCCAATACTCCTATTGATTGTGAACTTTCCATGGATGAACTAGGAGAAGCATTTGAAGAACTTTCTCATAACTATAACTTTCTTAAAAAGAAGCATTTGAAAATGAAAAAGGAAAATGAATCTTTAAATCACAAAGTTTTCACTCTTTCAAAAGAAAAGGATGAATTGCTTTCTACACTTGTTTCTACACAAAAGGATTTTGAGAACTATAAAATATCTTGCAAAGGTAAGTTTCCACAAATTAATGAAAATGAAATTTCTATGCTAAAAGAGAAAATTGATTCTTTAGGAATAGTTTTGAAAAAATGTGAATTTGATAAGAATAGACTAGAGGCTATGTTTCCTAAGAAACAAGTCCCTAAGAAACATTCTCATGCTATTCATGCTCATGTTCATAAATCACAACCTTTACATCATGCCAAACACCCTAAACATGTACACACTCCACACACACATCATGCATACATGTATGGTAAAGTATTTTCATGCACATATTGTGGCCGTAAAGGTCATTTAGTTAGATTTTGCTATGATAGACTTAATGCTTCACATCAAATGTTTGGGTTCGGAATACTAACCTTCAAGGACCCAAGAAGATTTGGGTACTAAGTCAACAAATTTGTTAAATGATGTAGGTACCATCCAAGGCCCAACGACGTAAAGGATTGTGGTAGCTTGATAGTGGTTGCTCAAGGCACATGACTTGGGATATCAACAACTTTGCAACCCTAACAAGATACCATGAAGGTGGCACCGTCACCTTCGGAGATGATGCCAAGGGAAAAGTCATCGGTATTGGTAATGTTAAACTTGGTACATCCCCTTTAATAGAAAATGCTGTTTTGGTTGATGGCCTCAAGAATAACCTCTTGAGTGTTAGTCAACTTTGTGACAAAGGTTTTGATGTTGTTTTTGATAATTTAGCTTGTAGAGTTATTGATAGACAATCTAATACATGTATATTTTCCGGTTTTCGTGAATGCAATGTTTACATGATTGACATGTCTAATATGTTTTGCAATGCTACTTATTTAAAAGCCCTCGATGATAACTCTTGGTTGTGGCATAGAAGATTAGGCCACATTTCTTTTGCCCATCTATCTAGGATAAACAACAAGGAAATTGTGAAAAGTATTCCTTGCTTGAACTTTGAAAAGGACCGTGTTTGCAACGCGTGCCAACTTGAGAAACAAACCAAGTCCTCATTCAAGTCAATCAAGGATATCATGACATCACGTCCCTTGGAGTTGATCCATATGGATTTGTTTGGTCCTACACAAACCAAAAGTCTAAGTGGGAATCGGTTTGCTTTTGTTTTAGTTGATGATTTTTCGCGTTTTTCTTGGTTTTCTTTTTAGAGCACAAAAATTAAGCATTTTCATATTTTCAAGCCTTTAAGAAAAGTTAAAAAGGAAAAAGATTCTTCTATTTTAAGAATAAGAAGTGATAGAGGTGGTGAATTCAATAACCCACCCTTTACCACTTTTTGTGAAGAACATGGAATTAAGCATGAACTATCTTATCCTAGAACTCCACCACAAAATGGAGTAGTAGAGAGGAAAAATCGGACATTACAAGAGATGGCTAGGACAATGATTAATGAATATGGTCTCCCTCATTATCTATGGGCCGAGGCCGTTAACACATCTTGCTATATATCAAATCGAGTTTTTTTATGCAAAAATACTTCAAAATATCTTTTGAGATCTATTTTTCTAGAAAGCCAAATGTTTCTTACTTTAAGGTTTTCAGTTGTAAATGCTTTGTTTTGAATACTAAAGACAATTTAGGAAAATTTGATGCAAAGTCTTCTGAAGCAATTTTTGTTGGATATTCTAATATTAGTAAAGCTTATAGAGTTTTCAACAAGTCATCTTTAACTATTGAAGAATCTATTCATGTAAAGTTTGAGGAATTTAATGTGTTTGTTAAGAATGTTGTAGAAATAGATGCTTTAAATGAAGATATGGAGAGAGTTACTTTGAAGGACTCACCAACTATTGAAGACATGCCAAAGGATGATGAAGGAAAAGAAGTTCAAGACAATGAGGTTCAAGGAAATGAAAATCAAGTGGAGCCTACTCAACAACTTCCAAAAGATAGGAGATTCAATCCTCATCATCCCAAAATCTTATTATACGTGAAGTATCTAAAGGGGTAACTACTCGTTCTAAACTTCATGATTTATGTGGACACTATGCTTTTATTTCTCATTTTGAACCCAAGAACATCCTCGAAGCCGAGGCCGACTCATATTGGTTGCTAGCCATGCAAGAGGAGCTCAATCAATTCGAGCGCAACCAAGTTTGGCATCTTGTTCCTAGGCCCCACGATAGACCAACAATTGGTACTAAGTGGATCTTTAAGAACAAGTTGGATGAGTCGAAAAATGTTATTAGGAATAAAGCTAGGTTAGTTGCTCAAGGTTACACTCAAATCGAAGGGATCGATTTTGAAAAAACCTTTGCACCCGTAGCACGGCTTGAAGCCATACGGATGACACTTGCATTTGCTTCTTATAAAGATTTTAAGCTTTTTCAAATGGATGTTAAAAGTGCTTTCTTAATGGATTTATTGAGGAGGAGGTGTATGTTGAACAACCCCCCTGGTTTGTAGATCCTACACATCCGGATTTTGTTTTCAAACTTGACAAAGCTCTTTATGGTTTAAAACAAGCCCCTAGGGCATGGTATGAAAGACTTTCCTCTTTTCTAATCTCTAATGGTTTTAAGAAAGGAAAAATAGATACTACTTTATTTACAAAGCATGTTGAAAATGATATACTTATAGTTCAAATTTATGTGGATGATATCATATTTGGTTCTACTAATGAAAATCTTTGCCAAGCTTTTGAATCATGCATGAAGGAAGAATTCGAGATGTCTATGATGGGTGAGCTTAACTACTTCTTTGGACTCCAAATCAAGCAAAGGAAAGATGGAATCTTCATCAATCAAGCCAAATACACAAAGGAACTAATCAAGAGATTTGGGCTTGAAGGAGCTAAAACAAGCAAAACTCCCATGGCAACTACAACAAAGTTTGACAAGGATGAACAAGGTACATGTGTAGACATTAAGCTTTACCGTAGCATGATTGGTAGCTTGTTGTATTTGACGGCTAGTAGGCCGGATATTATGTTTTCTGTATGTCTTTGTGCTCGATTTCAATCGTGTCCTAAAAAGTCCCATTTGATTGCGGTAAAACGCATTATTAGATACCTTAAGGGCACAATTGAAATGGGTTTGTGGTATCTGAAGACCGGACAATTTTTAATGACGAGTTTTTCGGATGCCGACTATGTAGGGTGTAGGGTAGATAGGAAGAGTACAAGTTGAACATGTCAATTTCTTGGTAATTGTCTTGTTTCTTGGTCTTCCAAAAAGCAAAATTCGGTAGCCCTTTCAACCGCCGAGGCGGAGTATGTTGCAGCCGGAGCTTGTTGTGCACAAGTTCTTTGGATGAAACATACTCTCCTTGACTATGATTTACATTTTGATCATACTAAAATATTTTGTGATAATACTAGTACTATTCATATGACTAAAATGCAAATCACATAGTAAGACTAAGCACATTGACATTCTGTATCACTTTCTTAGAGATCATTATGAGAAAGGTGATATTGATATTGATTATGTTTCTACCGATTTTCAACTTGCCAATATTTTTACAAAACCACTAGACTATGCTGGATTTTCCTTTATTTGTGGTGAGTTGAATGTTTGTGTTATGGATTTATGAAGAAATTTTATTTAACTATGTTTACCCTTTTTGATGTATGACAAAAGGGGGAGAAAAAGTAAGCTTATTTTGAGTTTGGAGTTATGTGTTTTTGAGTTTTAATACTTTGGAGTTATGCATTTTGAGTTTGGAGTAATAACCAGTTAGTTTGGAGCTATGCATTTTGACTTTTAGTTTTGTCTTTGGAGTTTTTAGTTTTTGTGTTGAGAATTTTTAGTTTCTATCTATTATGTATATAGCCATTCATTTATTCATATAGCCATTCTTTTATACATAGCATGATTTGAGGGGGAGCTTCTAAGCTCTTTTCCCCATATTTTTTAAATAACTAGTATGTTTTGTCATCATCAAAAAGGGGGAGATTGTTGGCCCAAGGTTACAATCAACCGGTTTTTGAGTTTTGATGATCACAAAACATTTATAGTTATTTGTACTAATCATTTTTAGTGTTTAAGTGTGTTTCAGGGTTCTAAGGATTCATGATGTGTTTTTTCCTAAAGAAAGATCGTTTTGACTCAAGTCGGATCATTTCGGGTTCAAGATGCAAGATTTTCAAGATCACATATAGAGGAGCCCATTTGAAGACTTTGTAGTCACCTAGAACTCATGTAAGAGTTAGTTTGTTAAAGTTTGAGGCTGTGATAAATTGGCTCAAGTAAACACACACATTTTCCAAAATACGGTTTTTATTTTTGGCTTTTGATTTAAGTTCATGCTTTTATTTTTATACATGACTCAAATTTTTATAATTTTATATCTTGTTTATATCATGTATACCTACCTTTTCAGCATGATACTTAGCCTTATATCCTGACAAAATTAATTTGAAAAATTTCCAAAGTTCAAAAAATAATCCTATAATTTTATCTGTTTCAGGCCTGACGGTCGACCGGGCCGGTCGACCGGTCTATTCCAGGCCTGGCCAGTTGACGAGCCTTGAGACCAGGGCGTGCATGTTTTGTGCACATCTGTCGGTCGACCGACCGGTCGACCGACTGGAAGCAGCTTGCTCTCTGTTTTTGGTCGGTCAACCGGGTCAGTCGACCGACAGTTCTAAACAAAATTTTCTTTTGGCTTCCGGTCGACCGACTGGTCGACTGAGTCCAACGGCTAGTTGCCAATTGGACTGCCGGTCAACCTACAGCCATCTCCAGCCGCCAACGGCTATTTTTCTGAGTTTTCTCTCTTGGGATTTGTTGAAGATTTTGGTGTCAGCTAATCCTGAAATTTTGACAGCTATTTTCTGACCTATTGAGCTATTTGTAATCATATTTTGATCCCCTCTAATCCCTATAATAGTGGGGATTGGGAACTTGCAAAAGATAAGAAATATACCTAGTTTTTTTAAGTTTTTTTTTAAAAAAAAGGAAGGAAAAAGTTTCAAAGGCTTTCAATTCTCTAGTACATTCTTGGCTATTGGTTTTTCAGTTGTTTTTCAAGCAAATTTTCATTACAACTGAGCTTGTTTTCTCACTACACTTCTTGAGCCAGAAACCCTCCTCATTCTATAAGGAAGTTGTAAAGAGAAGTTTGTGATCTTTTGTTGATCACTTGGTTACTTGTTCTTCTTGTGTTGAGATCCCTCTTCGGTAGAGGATTGTAATTGGTGGAGTTCGGTACTCCGGTCTTCGGTAGACCTTGTAATCGTTCCTCGGTGGATATAGTGGAAACCCTTCACGGCGGTGAAGGCGGGGAGTAGAGCGGTGGCTTGAACCTCGAAACAAATACTTTGTGTTTGCGATTGTTTTTCTTATTGCTCTCTACTTCTAGCTTGTGTTATTGCTCTTAATTTCTAGCTTGATATATGTCTTGTGTGCACTTCAATATTACATCCATTTCATTCCTTGCTAAATTGTCGATCATTTCTCATACAACAAGATTACAATATGCACTTCAAACTCTTATTTAGAGGAATCACGAGGAAGAAGTTCAGAGCCCTTCACCGGGTATTCGGCTTCTAGTCTTGTTTTGGGCGATCATTGCATCATATATTCATACTTGTTCAAAAAGATCTTAAGATCAGCATTAACAACTATTCACCCCCCTCTAGGTGTTTTACACAACCTAGAAGCCCAAAACCCACAACCCAATTGCCCCATCACTCCCCTATATTATCTTCCTCTAATCATTTCCAAATAAACTAAATCCTAAACCCCAAATCTCTTTTATTATCTATAATCCTCTTCATCTCTTCCCAAAACACACCTTTGCAGACTTCCCCTTGCCGCCTCCACGCATCTCCATCCCCTTTCTCTTTAACTTCATAGCCGTGCACTCATCCACCCAACCACCCGATCTCCTCCATGAACCCTCCACCATCTCCCCATGATCGTGCACTCCTTGCCGCACCAATGCCGGAGCCATGAACCACGACCATTCCCTTCTACCCCTATGCATAGGCACCCCGGCCAAGCACCTCCGCCATCCCGGCGAGCGAAACACCTCCACTAGAGCCCCTTTCAACCTCTGGAGCCTACCTCCTCTGCCGGTCTCCTCCGTGCCCCTCCATGGCCTCCGCCTCTGCCTCTGCTGGCAAGTAACTCCCATGGTTGGCCGATTCCTCTCCCCCCCCCCCCGCAGGTCCTTCTCTTCTCTCTTTTTTATATTTGTATATATGTGTTAGGCCTTGTATATTGTGTGTATTGTGTTTGGGTGGACGTGGGTATGCATGATTATATGTGTGTGTTAAATTATTTATGCGTTATGTGTTTATATTATTTGGGCGTTTTGGGTGTCGTGTGCATGGATGAGTGCATGAGGGTATGCAGGCGTATGTTTGTATGTATGTATGTATGTATGTTATGTGGGTATGCGCATGAATATGCGCGTGTATGTTTATGTTTAGATGTGTGTATTATATATTTGTAGTGCATGTATGTGTATACGGGTAACAGTGTGCGTTTGTATGTACGTGTATTTATGTGTACATGTATCTATATGTGTTCAGTTGCGTGTTGCAGCCATGTGGATTCGTTCAAGCGATCGAACTCGGTAACTAGCGATTCGAATTGTGCCCACTATGGACCTGATATACTAGCGATTCGAAGACTGACAGATGATTCAGAGATCCATACATGTTCGTGCAGTGAAGACTAAACGGCGATTCAGATCCAAAACCGCATCATTTCATGTGAGTGTTTACTTTTTCATTATTACTAATTACCATTATCTTCTATTTAATTATTGTCATGTTCAGATCTTGGTGGTGCATATTAATTACTATTCATGACCATGCTCACTTAGATGATATCTATACCAGTGTAGTAGTGTTTGGGGACTGAAATGTATTCGATAGATTGTTGAGCTGATTTTTAGTTATTCAGTAGTTGATATTTGAACTTATTAATGGATATAGTTAGAGTAAGCTTGACTTGTGGTTGGGACAGATCGGACTAGTAATATAGTAGATCTTAAACATGTGTAGTGGATTACTAAACTTATATCGTCATACCGAGGGAGAGTTTAGATAGATTACATATGATGGATCAGATGTATCTTATTATTTATATGCTTATGGGTTCATTGTCTTACCACTGAGATATTCTTGTCCTATCATTTCATGTGTAGATTGTTTACCGTTTTGAATTCAGGGTTATTTGTGGTATACCTTAAACTGTGACTTGACTGGACCTAGTGATTAGCCTAGTTCGTGTTTGTGCATGAGTGGTATATTTCATGTGAAGTATTTATGAGGCAATTGTTTGGTGATTATTTAGGTAGGAATCCTTTTTGGATATTGAGGACTAATAGAATAGATGCTACTTTACTAGAAGACTGATTTTACCTTGATATTTGGATCTATGTGTGGACTTAGTTAAAGTTGGAGTTGACCTGAGTTGTATATTCTTTATGTTGGATCTTGTGACGACCTTGATAGAAGTGAGAATGTGTGATGATCTTAATCGATGATCTTATTGTTATTCGATAGTGAGGATATGATTAGATGTAACTGACTTTGAGACTCTGATATCTTGGTGATTAGATGATAGATATACTGATAATATAAAGGACTAGAGTAGATCAACAGGAGCAAGATAACTGATTATTGATTTATTGAGGTGATGGTTTACCGTATCAGATACCTTAACATGGATTGATACTTGATGTTCACATGACTATTGAGAGTATAAGTCGATGGGTCAGTTATTGTTATATGCAGTACAGGTAGATGAGATGTTGATCAGTTCTATATAAAATTGTACATCGATTAGACCGTATATGACTTGTTATTGTGCTACTTCATGTTACTGAAAGTTATTAGGAAAATATGTCAGACTATAACACATGTATTATTCTATTATTTTATCGTTTACACGGTGATATTGTTCTCATTGTTATTGTTGACGCCATTGACATTGTTACTATCACCGTATCATCCTAGTAATTGAAATAACATGGATATTAGTAATTCTAATAATAATATATATAGACAACTTACACTGGGATTGAAAAATTGATGGAGACAGCGTATATATTTTTGGTGGACCTATGATATAGGTTGCGTAGCAGAGATACGATTCCACTGCAGGGTTTCAGGGGATGAGTGACATCCCATATTATTCCATTGTTATTGATATTGACTACTTAAAGGTAGGATCTGGTTCAGCGCCAGGTGATTGGGCCATGGTTCCGGGTATGTACAGAACCCACCTAAAGCATGGACAATGTCTCTTTAATCAGTTTCAATAACTTAGGATCTTGATTGGCCTGTGTGGTAGGTATAGTATTGGATGCGTCTGCTGCATATGACAATTGGTGTTCACTGGCATTATTAATAATGATAAACTATTTTTATGTACTAAATTGACTGTATTCACCTGACTTAAGTTATGATAGACACCTGACACCTGATTATATACCAGACTGACGCTTACTCTTTAAGTTGTTCATCACATGTTATCCTAGTACCTGTAATATGCCGACTGATATTCTAGTGTATTTTATTATCTCCACTTTACTGTTTTGTTCATACTATTTTCTTACCAATATTTTTTATAGTTGTACATTGTATGCTTACATATTATATGCACGTGCATCTTTCCTTTATTTTTAGACACTCATTGGGAGTTCTGACTCTCTAGATTTGCACATCCAGGTCAATTGTATTATCTTCCTAATCAGGTATTTGGAGAGGACCATATGTGTTACGAGGAACCTGAAGTTTCTCTATTTGTTTACCAGTACTCTTGCTTATACTTTATCCCTGTTGATTTCTTATTTCTCTATATATCACCTTCAGTTGTCACTCTATTCATTTATTTATCTATTATCATGTGTGGACATTTACATGTACTATTGCAGTGTTATCATATTATTATAGTTGGTTTTTATAGCTCGTTCAGGTCACTTTAGCCTTAGCGTGTATGCGTAAGGTATTTTCCTTACGTATATACGTCGTCGACTCTCATCACAACTCGGTTTTCACTTATTTTGGGAAGCGGAACGTGATAGTAAAACCCACAGCGGAGTGTCAATCCAGGTTTCCAAGTGGGGACACTCCTATAGCGAAAGGTTTCTACTGCTCGTAAGCCAATCGAGATGGAGTCCGTTGGCCAGTCTTGCGTTGTCGACTCCAAGTGGGGAACACTCCCAGTTCAGGACGTACAAGTATCAGGGACTGATGGGGCACACTTTCATCAACATGGCATGGACTCCAAACTGGGGACACTCCCATAATGGAGGGTTTCAATTCTAGTAGGCTAATGGAGAAGGGAGCCTATAGACTGTTGCTTGCGTTGCCGAATCCAAGTGGGAGATGCTCTCACTTTGGAACATACAAGCATCAAGACTGATGGGGGACACTTCCATTAGCATGGCATGGATTTTGAGCAGGGGACACTCCCAGAACTAAGGGTTTCAATTCCCATAGGCTAATTGAGGAGGGAGCCCGTAGGCCGGCGCTTGCGTTGCCGATTCGAGCAAGGGACACTCCCCCTTCGGGATGCATAAGCGTCAGGGACTGATGGGGGAACTCCCATCAGCAGGGTGGCTTGGAAATTGTTAGGGGCAAAAGTACATTTTATTTTATTGATTTGAAATAAAATACACATGTTTTAAAGAAAACGCAGGGGGTGTTATTGTTTAATGTACTTCCCTGTCCTTGAAGGAGAAATTGGTTCACTCAATTGTCTTATACTGAGTGATTGCATGTTATGGCTGAGTAAGAGGTGGAGCGTTGAGCTGTCCTGATCCGAAGGTCAGTCCTAGGATAAGAATGTATTCTTTGAGGAAGCCTTGGTGAATAAGATCATTTAGATACCATTGGAGGCTTTTGCAGTGGACGGCCTTATATCCCTTGCTATCATAGAAGGTGCAATACTCCTCTGCTCGGAGGAAAGTATGACCATGATGGATTGGTTTCGGGTGCCTTACCCAGATTTGGTCTTTGATGGAATTAAAGATTTCATTGATGGAGAGTCTCAATAGAGTGAGGTGCTGCTCTGTTCTGAAGGCTCAGAGCATATTTGGTGAAAGGACATGGAGCACCTGTCTCTTGAAGGCAGGTTACCTCCAATTCCGATCTTGGGCCTGGGTGGAGGCTTCGTGCAGAGACTTTGACTTTCCTCCGATGTCACCATGCTTCACGATATGGTTGAAGGAAGTCTTCATTGCTTCCTCCAACTGGATGTAGAGTGAGCTCTTGGCAAGGCATCGCTCATCCGAGTAACATTGCACTTGAGGAGGTGCTTGTACAAGGGGTGAGAAATCTACAGTCCGATGATGAATGCAAGTGCAGAGATGTCCTTATCGCAGTTGGGTACTTTGACAAGTTGGCTTTGGAAGAAGTTGATGCATGATTTGAGGTCGTCGCCCTGCCTTATTCTGACGGATCGGATATGATGGTTATTCTTCTTAGCCTCCTGGAGAAAGACATACTGGGTGAGAAACACTTTGGTTACCTCCTCAAAATTATAGAGAGAGCGGGGTGATAGAGAATATAACAAATCTGACGTCACACGTTTCAGACTGGAGGAGAAGGTGAGGCACAAGAGTGGACCATTATGAGAATAGTCACCATCTTGTCTTGGACATGCTTGATGTGCTGAACGGGGTCACTCATTCCGGAGTAATAGTGAAAGGTCAGAGTTGAGAATTTCTTCGAAAACTCGCACTGCAGGATTTTTTTTGGAGGGGGAGTCGAAAACTTTGGTAGCTGAAAGTGTTAGTGGCTTTGCAGCTTGGCTTTCATGATTCATTTCTGGATCAGCTCCTCAAGGACTCAAAGCTTAGGAGATCCACTGACTTCAGCTCGCTTTCTGACTGAGTCAATGACTGAATGTTCTAGAGGGCAGTGATTTGAGTCTGGAGTTGGTTGGTGAGCTGACTCAATGCCTCCTGCTCACTGATGACATTCTCGTGGTCGAGAGCCGCCTACTCCAGATCGCGATCTGATTGGGCTTGTTATTTCTTCATCTACTTTTTTATATCAGCGAGCATCTGAAGGAGCTGGTCTTCGTACCACTGTAGTAGTTGGACACTGACGGTTGCTTCCCGAGGTGAGGATGAGCCAGTGTCCTCAGTGGTATGAGGTAGTTGTTGGTTGGTGGAGGGACTCTGCCCCGAGAGGTTCCAAAGGCCTTGCCTTTGGATGTTGTGCCATTGACGACTCACTTTCTTAGGGCCATCAGCATTGTGAAAGAGCCTTTTGAGAAAGATTTTTGGGTTTTTAGGGGAGATATCTTGATTGTTGGGACTCAGATCTCAATAAAAGCCTAGTTTGTGGTGGAGATTTTTCGTTACGAGTGATCAGACAGTCGAACTACACCACAAGCGAGAATGTGGAGATTAAAGTGTTAGTGTAAAAATGGTGACCACAACTATATAGGGGGAATGTTGAAAGTGTATTGCAAATTTTTCTTGAATCAATGAAAAGTTACAACCACTCAAATTCCAACTACAAGAGAAAGAAGACACTCAAGCTTAAATCTTTTCTTTGTTTAAGGCTAAGTTCTTTACATAGCGGTGGAAAGTGATTCTTTTTTTTTGTTGACCAGGTGAATGTCAAGCTCTTCTTGAAGTCTTCTTTTGGATCACAGATTAGTAGCACAGCTCCTATCCAATGAAATCTCTAAGAGACTTAGGCAAAAAATTGAACTCAGCAAGTTGGTAGAAGAGTTTAACTCTTTATCAGCATTCCTCAGCTGAAAATTCTGACCCCTTTTCAATAGCAAACCGAGCTATTTATAAGGGTTTCAGGGGTAAAACTGTCTCCTAAAAATCCTTCATAATGGGGGTTAACTCCTCTCATTAGGTGGGCAGTACTTGACCCAGTAATGGGGTAGTTATAACTGAAACGCAGGGCTCCTCTGTAGCTGGGACGCGGACTTGAGCCCTACATTTAGCCGTTGAGGTAACGCTGGACGCGGGTCTTGAGCTTCACGGTTGGGCACAATGGTGGTGTGAAAAAACTAGCTTCAAACTCTGTGTTGAGCTTCGCATTTGAGCCGTGGGCTTTAAGCTCTACACTAAGACGCAGGCTTTGAGCTCTGCTGAGACGTGGGCTTCGAGCTCCGTGTCATGGCTTTGCAGTGATGTTGAGACGCGGGCTTCGAGCCCCGCATCTTGGCTTTACAGTGATGCTTTCGAGCCCCCGCGTCTTGGCTTTGCAGGAAATGGCTTTTGCCATGATAAGGCTCTGTTTTCTTGAAGGTTTGCCATCACCGGTTATGAAGAGACTTTGTCTCTTGATCTCTTCCTAAAACTTCTAAAAACCTCTTTCTTGAAGTTTAGACAGTTGACTTGAGATCCATGCGTCCATGCACTGCAAATGCGATCCTCGCGTTAATTAATGAAATGTGAGCTTGTTAACTTCTAAGTATCAAGTTCTTTAGACTCGAGCGTAGTGAACTCTGCATTTTGAAGCCTTAAACGCAGATTTTGCAGATGAAACTCGCATCTGGAGCTCATAACTTAGAAAATTTTAAGGCTCGTGTCTGCTCTTTTGAGAACTTTAGACGCGAATGTAGCAAACTCTACATCTTAAAAGCCTTAGATGCTCCTTTTGAGATCTTTAGATGCGAATGAGGCGAACTCTGCGTCTTGGGGTCTTAAACGCCCTTTTGAGATTTTTAGATGCGAGTGTGATAAACTTTGTGTCTCGAAGCCTTAGACACAGGTCTCTCTTATAATACTTCGTCTGAAGTGACTTATAAAATTTTTAAGGCCCGCATTTGCGCCTTGAATATATGCCCCCACGTTTTAATCCTCAGACGCAAGTCGAATGTTGGGCTTTGCATTCAGATCCATATTTTTTCTTTGCAGAACGTGGTAAACTCTACGTCTTGAAGTTTTGATGGGAGATTCACGTATAAGGCTCGCGCCTAGAGTCCATGACTTAAGACCCGCATCTGTGCTTCTGGTTCATGTTTTCTGTATTTGTAGGAATTTAACCCTTGGATTTTTTCCTTCTTGCAGGTTGTGGCCATATCATTGGTGCTGATTCCAGTGTCCTTACCGCATCTATTGAGGTAGACATGAGATAACCAGTTCGTTTGATTGGCAACCACTTGAGGAGTCAGAACTTCTGTCCAAGGGTGAGAAAGATTCGCGCGGTCTCGATACACATCAAGACATTATTGGACATGATGTACGAGTAAGGTCTCAGATCTTTCCTAATCACAATGAACATGGCACATTTGAAGGTCACGGGAAAGAGGATGTTACCAGTAAGGTCTTGTATCCTCCCTTCACTAATCTACTTCAAAGAAGTGACAGCAATGAAAAATCTATGCTCATTAGATAACTTTCTGGTGGCGGAGCTTCCCATTAGGCGAAGGATACGTCCTTGTGAAGACCTTCGCACCAGTTGGTCGGGTGGAATCAGAATGCTCCCTTGCATTTTGACCTCGAGAAACACCATTGTTCTCAAGAGGAGAGAGAAAGTTGATCTGCTATTCCCAGCCACAGTCAAAAAGACGATCTTTGTGTATCTTCAATGTTTCAAGGAGTGAGTGCAACTTTTCGCTGAGTAAGAGGGACTTCTTTATACTCCTTTATTGTAACACTCAATCTTATTAGAAAAAAGAGCATTTTGTATCACTTTCATATTTTTGAATATCAATAAAAGTGACACTTTTCCCGTCTTCCTATTTGCCTTGACTTCCTTTTTGCATTGAAAATCAGACAAGTGAAAGTGATTATCTTTGATTTGTTAGAAGTGTGACATTCTAACTTAGCAAGTCAAAATTGGAAAGTTCTATTTAAGGAAATTTTTTAAAAAAAAGGTTACTGTTAAAGGTGTGATATTAAACTTGACAAGAGTAGAACAGGTTTTATGGACTTGCCATCCTATGGAGGAGAATAACAAGTGAAGTTTTCACTCTGCGGGGGATTATGATTGAGTCTTCATCATTAAGACTCAGTTAGAGATTAGTGAGAAATACTGTTAAAGGTGTGACATCAACCTAACAGTGATTTTAAGTGGACCTGCCATTTTATTGACGAGAATAACAAGTAAGACTAGACCTGTCAGGGATCTGAGTATTTCTTTACTGTCAGAGGTGTGATATTAACTTAATAGATTGGATTGAATCTTGTCAGAGGTGTGATATTAATTTGACAAGGACATGAGCTAGAGGTGTACTGTTAACTTAACACCATGAAAATTTCAGTTTCATTGGGAAAACTGAAGATACCACTGTCATAAGTGTAGTGTTGAACTTAGTAGTGGGGGTAATGCTAGAGGTGTAATTTTGAACTTAGTATTGGTCATCTCGACTTTGATACGGAAGTTCGAGGGAAAGTCATAGTCATAGGTGTTGAACTTAACAATGAACTGGATGCTAGAGGTGTAATGTTAAACTTAGCATCGCTCGTCTCAGCTTCGATATGGAGGCCTGAGGAAAGTGACTATCAAAGGTTTAATATTGAACTTGGTAGCAACTTGATCACTATTAGAGGTGTGATATTAAATGTAATAGTAATCTGTCAGAGATGTAGTGTTAACATGACAAGAGTTAATTTACAATATGAGCAGATTTGAGGACCTGCCATTCTATTGAGGAGAATTAGCAAGTGAAGTTTGAGTTGCCAGAGATGTAGTGTTAACTTGACAATTTTGAAGACTTGTGACTCCATGTAGGGGAGCGACAAGTGTAAGCTCGTACTCGCTGAGGAGTATTGAAACTTTTCACTGCTAGAAGTATAGTGTTAACATAGCAGTGATTGAGCTTGTGGACCTACCACTCCATAGGAGGAAATTGGTATGAGACTCTGGTGGGGAAATAGAATAAATTATCAGAGGTGTAATATTAACTTGACGACTTCCGTCGGGGATTAAGAAAAATGGCTTGTCAGAGGTTTATTGTTAACGTGACAAATCTGTGCTCATTCCATCGGGAAAATGGCTACTGGTACTTTTGTGATCCTAATATTCCATGGAAGGAAATTGGTAAGGGATTTTAGAGGGGAAGGCGGGTCAAAGTCCTTTAGGATTTTTAGCAAATCCTCAGCTATCAATGAATTTAGCATGCCTTTACCAACTATCGTTTGAGTTGGGCTAGCCATGTTATTTTTCTCAGCATGATGAGTTGTCAAGGACTTATGTTGGGCTTAAAAGTCAATATTTTCCTCTATCCTTAGCCATCAGAGGCGTCAGATTTTGATAACCTTTAAAGGAGAGTGACAAAACCTAATACTCAATTAGTTTGCCTTCATCAACTCAATTTTATCGAGGATTTTTTGTTAGACTTAAATGCCAACTATTTCTTTTTAGCGGTCGGAGACGTCAGATGTTCATAGATAAACTAGAGAAGAGTAATAAGGCTAAAATTGAAGTTTCATACTTTGTCTTTTCCTTGATGTTTACATCATGCATCATGATGTAACTTATGTTCAGTTGACTCGGCAATGATCAATCGTAATGTGATCCATTTAAGAAAGAAACTTTTCTTTGGCGCTCTTTCAAACATCTTGGATCTAAAAATTTTGATCATAGGTGTAATGTTAACTGATCATGAGAAGAATCCTGTTAAGTATAATACTGCTTCAAGAATCTATTGTTGATCGGTATTATGAGCGTATCGTCGTCTGGGGTTATAAGGCGGTATGCTCCATCGAGTATACTGACTCTACTACAAATGGTCCTTCCCACTTGGGCTGAAATTTTCCTTTAGTTTTATGTGTCGTTGATTGGTAGTGAAAAGTGCATTTTTATCATCATATTTACCGTCACATTTTCATATTTATTTATATAATTCTGCACATTTATTAATATTTTGTGATTTATTGTGTGCAGGCCTCGAAATAATAAAAAGAAAGAATTAAAGCTTAAAAAGAGCCCAAAAGCCCATATTTGAAGCCCAAGAGTCAAAGTGCAAATATCAATTGTCAAAATTGCAAATACACAAGGGCCAAAGTTGCAAATACAAGATGAGGGAAGGATAAAATTCTACCCAACCCTAAACTCTTGCGGGATGAGCATAAAAGCCAAAGATAAGAAGGAAATTCGTGATAAAAGATTTGGGATAATTGAGATCAAGGTAACTTGATTACTAAGTTATCTCGAAATCCCAATATAAAGAGCCAGGATCAAGCTTCCAGAAGTAAACTCTCAGATGGACGGACCAGGAGAGGCCACGCGCCTAAGCGCGTGGCCAGCAGCCACAGCTTTGCCGCGGAAACGCGGCAAAAGCCGCGTTTCCGCGGCAGTATGGATGACTCCGGGCAACAACTTTTGTGGAAGTGTCGTGATGGGACTCTACTTCCTTCTGCGCCTATAAATACCCCCTGCAGTGCAACGTACAGAGCGTCCAGAGAAGAGCCAAGGGCCAAAGTTAGGGTTTTTAGGTTTTCTTTCCACCTTTGTATATTTTTCTTTTTGTAAAAGCTGAGAGGAGATGATGTATTCATGGAGGAAGGGATCTGCTTGTACTGATGGTGACAGTCGGTGTAAGTGTTATTTTCCACCATTGTTTAATAATCGAATCAAGGCTTGTTTTATTTTATTCTTGTATTATTCTAGTTTCTTTTATTCTTATTTAATCTTGTGTATCTCAGTATTTACTTCCTTCTATTTGTTCTCTAATGTCTTGCCCACCATGAGATCCAACTGCTTCGAGAATACCTAGCCGAAGAAGGAACCTTGACGGCCCATGGCGATGAACAGGTCTTCATAGCTTGTTTTTCATTTCGTAGAGTAGATTAAGAAGGCGGACGATCCCATAAGCCGTGCTTGTACGCCTTCCAAGAAAAGGTAAATCATCGCAACGGTTCAAACGGTAAGCAGACTAAAGAGGTAAGTTTCTTTTCTTTTCTTTTCTTTTTGTAGATTAAATACAACTCATCTCCATATTCTTTTCTACCACCCATTGTAAATACCACTTCCTTTCTAACTTAACAAATAAAAATAAAAACTTTAGAGAAACTTGCTTAACGCTTCCATCGCAGTCCCTCCCTGAGGATCACGACCCGCATAGCCCTGCTACCGCGGATTAGAACTGAGACTTGCACATCTATTCTTAAAACTAACATATAATATTTTGTGTGCAGGAAAATTCAGTCAACAAATTGGCGCCGTTGCCGGGGAGGGACGGTAAGTTTATCTCTAAAACAAAAATTTAATTTTTAACTAATTCTTTATTCTTTTCTGTTTGCAGGTTTGGAGAACAGGAAACAGAAACATAGCAGCAGCAGTGGACATATTGCTATTCTGTGCCTCTGCCCTCGAAGGCAGAGCACCAGAACCCACTGTTTTGCCGCGGATCCACGGCCAGAGCCGCAGAAACGCGGCAACAGTGGTGAATTACTGATCCAATTTTTGCAGGGTGCTTCAAGTTAAAAATTCTGCTTTCTGCTCTGTTCTGATTTGTTCTGTGATATACCTGTAAATTGCTAATAATTCAACAGTAAATTATTGGTTGTTAAAAATAAAATTTGATTAGACGTTTGCATATTAGGCACGTGTCTTTTCAATTATTTTTATTTACTGTTGAAGAGTGCTGGAGAAGCAAGGTACGTACGCATTGCATGTAGAATAGGACTCATCTCTTGGTTGATTTCTGCTTTGAGTGATTCTTATCTATTTATCTTGTACACTTGCACTAATTCATCTTAAGGGCATAACCCATTAACAAGATAAGGTGGGGATTTCATCACCCTTCCTTAGCCCAAAAATCATATCCCAAGCACTCACTAACCCAAGCCTAACTTAAAAATTAGTAGACGTTGGCCCTAGGGACATCTCGGACTCAATAGGAGATTATCCTAAGGGGGAACAGTGTTTGGAAGTTGACTCTTGCCAAATCAGTGTCTAGGAAGGGGATTGAGGGCCAAAAGCCCGAAGATTGGTGGTTATTTAATTAAGGAACGTCTTTGACGGAAAACCTCCCACCACTCTTGCCCCAACCTGGCTGATTACCTTGTGGTCAAGTCTACACCCTACCTCCCGTGGACAGTCTAACCAGTTAGGAGTCGTCTAGGTCTAGGTCTACCCTAACTTAGGTTAGAAATTTTCTTTTTTGTTTTTTTTTCTTTTGTTTGCTTTGTGTGATATGGCCTATAACAATAATTTTTTCAATTTTAATGAGGATCCATATTATACACCAACCTCTTTTTCGGATATTACCAACCCGGCATATCATAACTCTAACCAACCTAGTGTGCCAGATTGGTCTTATCCGAATCATTACATGCCCCAGTCCCAATACTATGAACAAGATTGGAATAATCATCACTACTCTTCACAGAGTCAATGGGGATTCAACACCCCTGAGCCATATGGTCAACCACCTGTTCAACCATTATCTTCATATACGTCTTTTCCCACATCACCAAGGTTTCAGTACACCATTGATCTATTTGATGGGTTAGAAGAAAAAGTGGATCGGTTGCAAGATATAATGAATGATCAAATTTCTATACTTTCAAACATTCTTGAGCAAACCAACCAAGTTGATAGGAACCAAGAATCATTCTGTCTAGAAGACCTTGATCAAAATTCAATTTCATCACATCAATATGAACTTGCTCAACCCCAATCCTTGGACAAGTTGGCTAGTTTTAATTTCAATGAGATTGAATTAGATTGTGAATGTGAACCCAATCCCCAACTTTGCGATTCAGTTTCCATTTTCGAATCTATGTTGACTCCGGTATCCTTACCCAATTTGGACCAATTTTCTGAGCCAACATTTATTCCCATACCCATAGATCATGAAATTGAATCACCCATTTTTGATGATCAATTGAACTTGACCAATTGTGCAATTTTGAAAGTCCAATGGAAAAAATTGGCAAGTTCTAATTTTTATGAGGTTGAACCCAATGAGATATGTGACCTAGATTCCCAAATCTATGATCAAGTTCAAATTCCCGAATCATTATTGACTCCTGTTTTGTTACCCGACTTAGGTAATATTTTAGAGTCAGTTTTGATTCCCACACCTATCATTCCTGAACTTGAATCACCAACATTGAGTCACATTCCATTGTGGGAAAATGATTGTAGACTTGAGTTTCAATTTCTTGACTTGGACCCATTTCTTGATCCTAGCCCGACTCCTGAACCTTTACTTGATTTGAGTTTCTTTCCTGAGTCGGTATTAGATCCTGAACCTATCATTCTTGAGTCCAAGTCAACCATTTTACCAAGTCACATTCTTTTGTTGGACATAGGTATAGACCATGACTCTGTGATGATTTTCCAGGACTGGTCATGTAAAGGGAGTAAGTTTCAAGAGAGGATCTTCAATGATCCTATTCATACTGGGGACTGTAAACATGTAAATATAAAATAGGTAAATAAAGGTAGGTCCCGTGAACTACCACATTATCTTGTTTGGGCCGCATTTCGTGGACCAATTAGACCACCTCCGGAACCACCACCCTAAGGTAACTTCCGCCTTCCCTTATTCTTTTTCATGCATATATGCATTCATTTCATACATTGAGGACAATGCATGAGATAAGTGTGGGGGTGGGCTTTACTAACATACTAACATAGGTAAAAACTAACAAAAAATTTGCTATAAAAAAAATTTAAAAAAAAATTGTTATAAAAAGGACAGTATTTTGACTTATTTTTTTTTGAAAGAAATCTAAGTTAGTTTTAAGGATTAGGAAAATCATGATTAGGATTTCTAAAAACTTGGTCAAACTAAATAAATTGTTTAAATTTTTAGGTATAGGAGAGAATTGAATAAATAATTAGTCTTGATTTTTACCTTAATGAAATGTGCATACCAAATGCATATCTAGGATTCTAAGACAAAGACCTTGTGCCTCATATAAAAAAAAAAAAAGAAAAAAAAATCACCAATTAAGCTGATACATGTGCCTCAAGAAGCATAAGTATTCATGCCTAAAGGTGAGTAAATAAAATAAAGTCCTTAGTTTTGGGGCCTAGTTCACTCGAATTTGAGTCCGCGGGGTGTTTTCTCACCTGGTGCCCTAAAGCCAACCGGTTTGGGAGTCATCGACTTTAAGTTCGTTACATGGGTGGATTAGAAAGCCTAAGAAGACTAAGAAATATAATATATGTATTAACACATCTAATAATCAATTAGTTAGGTATGAGGGCCTCAAGAAGCCTTGATACTTATACGAAAGAAAATTAGATGAGCTATACATGCCAAAAAAATATATATATATTAACACATCTAATAGTCAATTAGTTAGGTATGAGGGCCTCAAGAAGCCTTGATACTTACACGAAAGAAAATTAGATGATGTTATAAAAATAATAAAGAGGCATGAGAGTCCAAGTTAAGGAATTCCTAGATTCACAAGGGTGCGTATGACTTTTGGTAACGAAAAAGACTATATTAGAAATTCAATTTTAATCCTTACCTAAAATGAATAACAATTGACTTTATAAAGACCAGGTTTGAAGAATGAATAAAAATGATAATCCTAAAACTTATAGACTACTTAGTCTCTTCAATAATAATTCAAATATTTTCCTTTTTATGGATTTTGTGGGTGTAATTCGCTGAAAACCCTCACGAGACAACACTCGTCCTCTAGGGTAACCTAGAGGTTTAACGCTTGTTGCACATGCTAAGTGCAATCGTGATTCCTACGAAAATGAGTTAGGTTAGATTAACTTTTCATTTCTTTTTCTTTTTCTTTGTTTTTACTCGAGGACGAGCAAAAAGATAAGTGTGGGGGTGTGATTGGTAGTGAAAAGTGCATTTTTATCATCATATTTGCCGTCACATTTTCATATTTATTTATATAATTCTGCACATTTATTAATATTTTGTGATTTATTGTGTGCAGGCCTCGAAATAATAAAAAGAAAGAATTAAAGCTTAAAAAGAGCCCAAAAGCCCATATTTGAAGCCCAAGAGTCAAAGTGCAAATATCAATTGTCAAAATTGCAAATACACAAGGGCCAAAGTTGCAAATACAAAGATGAGGGAAGGATAGAATTCTACCCAACCCTAAACTCTTGCGGGATGAGCATAAAAACCAAAGATAAGAAGGAATTCGTGATAAAAGATTTGGGATAATTGAGATCAAGGTAACTTGATTACTAAGTTATCTCGAAATCCCAATATAAAGAGCCAGGATCAAGCTTCCAGAAGTAAACTCTCAGATGGACGGACCAGGAGAGGCCACGCGCCAAAGCGCGTGGCCAGCAGCCACAGCTTTGCCGCGGAAACGCGGCAAAAGCCGCGTTTCCGCGGCAGTATGGATGACTCCGGGCAACAACTTTTGTGGAAGTGTCGTGATGGGACTCTACTTCCTTCTGCGCCTATAAATACCCCCTGCAGTGCAACGTACAGAGCGTCCAGAGAAGAGCCAAGGGCCAAAGTTAGGGTTTTTAGGTTTTCTTTCCACCTTTGTATATTTTTCTTTTTGTAAAAGCTGAGAGGAGATGATGTATTCATGGAGGAAGGGATCTGCTTGTACTGATGGTGACAGTCGTGTAAGTGTTATTTTTCCACCATTGTTTAATAATCGAATCAAGGCTTGTTTTATTTTATTCTTGTATTATTCTAGTTTCTTTTATTCTTATTTAATCTTGTGTATCTCAGTATTTACTTCCTTCTATTTGTTCTCTAATGTCTTGCCCACCATGAGATCCAACTGCTTCGAGAATACCTAGCCGAAGAAGGAACCTTGACGGCCCATGGCGATGAACAGGTCTTCATAGCTTGTTTTTCATTTCGTAGAGTAGATTAAGAAGGCAGACGATCCCATAAGCCGTGCTTGTACGCCTTCCAAGAAAAGGTAAATCATCGCAACGGTTCAAACGGTAAGCAGACTAAAGAGGTAAGTTTCTTTTCTTTTCTTTTCTTTTTGTAGATTAAATACAACTCATCTCCATATTCTTTTCTACCACCCATTGTAAATACCACTTCCTTTCTAACTTAACAAATAAAATAAAAACTTTAGAGAAACTTGCTTAACGCTTCCATCGCAGTCCCTCCCTGAGGATCACGACCCGCATAGCCCTGCTACCGCGGATTAGAACTGAGACTTGCACATCTATTCTTAAAACTAACATATAATATTTTGTGTGCAGGAAAATTCAGTCAACAGTCATCACCATAGGTCTTCTGACAGCTAAGAGAAGGTCACCTTCCTTGAAAGTCTGCTCCTTGACTTTCTTGTTGAAGGCCCTAGTAATTCGAGTTTGATAGAGCTCGATTTGCTATTGAGCTTGTAGGCGTTTATCATCCAAAACTTCCAGCTCCTGGAGTCACAGTTGATGCTTCTCCTCATTTGTCATCTCCATTATCAAGGCAATGGGTAAAGATGGGATCTGAATTTCTAGTGGGAGTACGGCCTCACACCTGTATACCAAAGAGAACGGTGTAGCTTTCGTCGGGATTCTCACTGCTGTGCGATAAGCCCATAAGCATTTACCTAACTTATCATCCCCATTGGCTCTTCAAGATGAATTTCTTGAGAAGTTTCCAATGGTCTTGTTAAAAGCTTCTGCAAGGTCGTTAGCGGCTAAATAGTATGTCGTTGAAGACACACTCTGGATCCTAAACTTGTTGCATAATTTTTGGAATGCTTGGGTAACGAATTAAGGCCCATTATCATGGACAATCTATCGTGGCATGCCAAAACGGAAGACCACGTGATGTTTAATGAACTTGATCACGTCAGATGTCTTTATCTCCCTCAAGGGGATAACTTCAGCCCATTTGGAAAAGTAATTGGTTATGGCTAAGATAAACTGGTGTCCTTTGGATCAAGGTGAGCTGATAAGACCATCCACATCCATTCCCCACATTTTAAATGGCCAGGAAGAAGTTGTAGGGTGAAGATATCCTGATGCCTGCTGAATGAAGTCACCATGGATCTGACAGGCGTGGAATTGCTTAGCGTAACGATGGCGTTAGGGATCATTTTTGGCCAATAATATCTAAGTCTTTAGAGTCGATCTCTAAGTTTTGGACAAGGTTGGTGAGCTTCACACATACCATCATGAGCCTCTTTGAGTGTTTCCTATGCCTCTTTATGTGACAAGCAGCGGAGGAGGATTCCATCATGTGATCGGCGATACAGTATTCTTATGATTGCATTGCAGTAGAATTTAGGGGCTTTCATTTTCATGGCAGCCGCCTCTTTAGGGTCTTAGGCAAAATATCGTACAATGCGTATTCGATATACAGGAATTGCCAATCCCTGAGCTTTAGACCTGCTGAAGTCTCTAGAGTTTCTTTAACTTGAAGGTTTCCTGATAGAATCTGATCATTTTTAAGGACGAGTTTTGGACAATACAAGTCATGGTTGTAGACAAGTACATTCTCTGTCGCTCCATCTGAAAGAGCCAAGGAAGCAACAAGAGATGCCAGTGTATCTACATGTTTATTTTCCGGGCGAGGTACATGGTCGGTGTAGAATTTTTTGAACCTCTCTGCCATGTGGAGAGTTGCGTTGTGATAGGGTTCCAAGTCTTCATGTCTGACTTCGTACTCCCCGTGAAGCTGGTTAATGATGAGCTTTGAATCACTGTATGCTTCGAGATTTTTAATGCCAATCTCATTGGCGATTTGCATCCCGACCAAAAGAGAATTGTATTCAGCTACATTGTTTGAACATGGCTCGGTTAATGAGAATGCACGAGGGATTACATAGTTCTGTGGGAAGACAAGTACTACCCCCACTCCTGCAATGGTATTTCCTTGAGGACTCATTCTTGATGCACCGTTGAAGAAGAGTTACCACACCTGTCCTTCAAAAGACGTCTGGGTCAAGCAAACTTCAGCGACCTCGTCTGGGAGATCTTCATAAAATTTGGTCGCCTTTGGATCTAGATGCACAGCCAAGAAGTCTACTACTGCCTGTCCCTTCACAACTTTTTGTGGTAGGAAATGCATCTCATATTGGAAAGGCAACATGTCCCATTTTGCCAATCGATCATTCAGTAATGATGACTTCGTCGTAAGCAATTTTAAAGGATTAACTTTTGATATGAAGTGTATGGTTTGGCCCACCAAGTAGTGTCGCGTCTTCTGGACGACGAATACCAATGCCAAGCATCCTTTTTCGATCGGGTTATATTGATGTTCAGCTCCGATCATAGTTCTACTCAGGTAGTAGATTGCCTGCTTATGTTCCTGATCATTATTCTGAGCTAATAAAGCCCTAGAGAATGATCCATAACTCGAACATATATTAAGAAAGACTTTCATAACAGCAGAGCTGTAAGGACAGGTGGATGCGTGAGGTACTGCTTGATTTCCTCGAACGCTTGTTAGCAATCATCTTCCCGGATGAATGAAGCACCCTTCTTCATTAATTTGGTGAAGGGTTGGCATCATCCTGAAAGATTTGAGATAAACCTCCGGCTATATGCTAATCGCCCCTACAATCATCTAAGCTCTCTAAGATTCCTTGGAGGTGGCATTTCTCGGATGGCGCGGACTTTCTCTGGGTTGGGTGGATTCCTTTGGATGTCACACAAACCCGAGAAATCTACCGCTAGCTATCCCCAGGAAGGATTTGGTGGGATTCATCTTCAGTTGATGCGCTCGCATGATATTGAATACTGTCTTTAGATTTGCCATGTGATCGCCTTTGCCACGGCTTTTCACTGCAATATCGTCTACGTAGCATTCTACTGTTTTGCATATATGCTCATGGAAAATTGCTTTATAGCTCTCTGGTATGTCTCCCCCGCATTCTTCAATCCGAAGGGCATGACAGGATAGCAATACACCCCTAATGGTATCCTGAATGATGTATGCTTCTCATTGTCAGGGTACATCTTAATTTGATTGTATCCTAAAAATCCATCCATGAAAGACAGCCGTTCGAACCCACACATGTTGTCGATCATGACATCCATGATTGGAAGGGGAAACTCATCTTTAAAACACGCCTCATTTAGATCATGAAAATCAATGCAAACCCGGAGCTTCCCATTCTTCTTGGTAACGGGGATGATATTGGCTACCTAGTTAAGGTGTTGTTCTTCCCTGATAAAACAAGAGTCTATAAGCTTCTTGACTCCTGACTGAATTGCTTCCATTATCTCCGGCCGGAACCGTCATTGTTGTTGCTTGACGGGCTTCGCATCTGGATTGATATTGAGGCGATGTATAGCCACTTGAGGGTCGAGCCCAGGCATATCCTCGTAGTTCTAAGAGAAAAAATCTATATACTCTTGCACAAGAGATATTAGATCTTCCTTCTTAGGGAGTGATAAGCTTTCGCTTATAAAGATGGGCTTGGGATTAGCCTCATCTCCCAAATTAATCTGGGTTATCTTATCCACTATTGGTGGTTCGCATTGTTCAAAGCGAATATCCTAATTGATTTTTAACCTGCACACAAAAATACAGAATTTCAGAATTTTTATAATAGTAGTGCAAGGTGCTCAATTCTACTGCTATAGCAAGTGGCTATGCGGGTCATGATCCATAAGGAGGGACTAGCGATGGAAACTTTTTTAATAAGTTCTCTTTTAAGTTACAATCAATGGTTCAAGTTCTTCTTTAGTTCTTTAAAAGAAAAGAGAAAAATGGAGTTAAAATTAAGTTAGGAAGAAGGTGGTAGATTGAGAAGGTGGAGAAATAGAAAATGGATATATACAAAGAAATTGAAGAGTGATAATAGAGTTGGGAGATTGTGGTGTTGGTGACCTAAACTAAAAGTTAAAAGAAAAGAAAGAAAAAATTAAAAAGAAATACTTACCTCCTCTGGTTGATGACTTACCTGGAACCCTTGCATGTTTTACCATGCTTCGGAGGCGATCAACGCATAACCTATAAGATCGAGCTCAGTCCCCATTCGCATTACATCATCAAGACGAACAAGAATGAAATGATATGGCATCTTGAGGAGGAGAACATCATCATGAAATATCGGTGGCACTCACACAAACATGGCTTTGATTACTTGTAGAAACGATGAAAGAAAGGAGGAGGTTACATCGGTGTCACTCTCAACATAAGTCTCTCTTACTTACATGAATCTCAGTCTAACCTATGCTTACAAAAGAAATAAAAAATTACATAAACAAAAAATAAAAACCTACATTAAAAAGAATGAAAAACTGGCCTAAAATCAATCTCTGCTTGGTCGTCCCCTTTTTCAGTACAAAACCTGTCTTTTATAGGCCAAAACCCAGAGGGGAGAGGAGTGAGGAGATAAGGGGAGCAAACGATCCCCTTATCTCCACCAAACGGCCGTGGATCCGCGGCCTAGATGTGGCTAAATGGCCACATCCAGGTGGGGAGTTGGATACATGTGATTTTGTCCCCTTTTGTCCGGCTGGATTTGCTGTTTCAGCTCCTGAATTTGACAAAACGGTCTTTGATCTCTGGCTTTAATCGATTGATTTGGGAAGATTTATTTTAACCGATTTTCAACTTCTCTGATTTGTCATGATCTGCCTTGATTTTCTAATTTCAAATTAATTTCTAAATTAAATCAAAATTTTGATGGGCTTTTTGGGCTCGTTTCTCTTTCCTTTCCTTTTGCAATGGGCCTGCATACAAATTAGACAATAATTAGGATTAAAAGCAGAGTTTATTATATAATAAGTATGAGAATGTGACAATGTATGTGTATATATGTGACTGATCACACCCCACACTTATTTTTTGCTCGTCCTCGAGCAAAATAACAAAACTATACTAAAGATTATTAGACCACTTTCGCAGGTCACGCGATTGCACTGAGCATGTACAATAAGCCGTTAAATCTCTAGGTTTCCCCTAGAGGATGAGTTTTGTCTCACGAGTGTTTTCAGTGGATTGCACCTACAAAATCCATACAGAAAGAGAAAAAATATTAGTATTTTGAAAACACATTTTGAGAGAGAAAAATATTTGAAATATTATTGTAAGAATTAAGTAATCTATAAGTTATACGAAAACCAAATTTTCATTCCTAAACTTAGTATCGATTCAAAAAATTTTATCAATCAAAGTAAAAAGTCATATTGTACTTCTCATCTAGTCTATTACTTTACCCTAAGTCATATGCACCTTCGTGACCGTGAAATTTTGACTAAGGGTTCTTTAATTCTAACTCTTATGCCTTATTTATTTATTTATTATTTTTTTATTTTTGGTGGAATATTCCTTAGTTCTATTAGGCTTTCTAATCTGCCCATGTAACGAGTCTTTAATCGGTGACTCTCAAACCAAACGTTCTTAGGGCACTGGGTGAGAAAACACCCCAAGGATTTAAGGACTCGAGCAAACAAGACCACAAAACTAAGAATTTTATTATATGAACCTCCTTTAGGCGTGAATACTTATGCTTTATGAGGCACAAATACCCAGCTTAATCAGAGGATTTATATATATATACATATTTATTTATTTATTGTTTTATTTTATATATATTTTTTTAAATAAGGCATAAGAATCTTTGTTTTTGAACCCTAAGTGTGTAAGTGTATGAAGCATGCATATTTCATTAAGGTAAAAATTAAGACTAAATTACTTTCACAAATTTTCTTCCTAACCCTAGAAATCAAACAAATAATCTTATTTTGACTAAGTACAAGAAATCCTAATTATGATTCTCCTATTCCTTAAAATTGACTTAATTTTTTACAAAAAATATGTCAAAATATTATTTCTATTTTCAAAAAGTTTTTAAAAGTAAAGAAAATGTTAAAAATTTTAAAAATAATAAAATAAGTTATGTTAGAACCCTCACCCACACCTATCTCATTCATTGTCCTCAATGTATGAAATAATGCATAGATGCATGAAAAAGAAGAAAGGGAAGGAAAATATAACCTTAAGGTGGTAGTTCCGGTGGTGCTCTGATTGGTCCACGAAATGCGGCCCAATCTAATTTGCGTGGAATTTGGAGAAACCCACCAGAAACCTCTCTAATATAACCCACTAAAATGATGTATATATAAATGATCTTTATTAAGAATTTTACCACATCTAATTTCCAAATTTCACAAATAATTTCAGAGTCAATTTTATCAACACCCTTGTCCCAAAATAGAGTGTGAAAAGATGGAATGATTGACTTGGACTTAGGAAGTACGGAAACTAATACTGACTCAGGAAAGTGACTTAAGTCAAGTAAAGGTTCATGAGTCGAGATTGGCTCAGGGATTTGAACTAGATCATAAATTTGAGAATCTAGCTCACATTTCTCATTGAGTTCAATTTCATAAAAATGAGAACTTGCCAATTTGTCAATGGGACTTTCAAAAGTATGAAATTGGTCGAGTTCAATATGATGATCATAAAATATTGGCAATTCAATTTCATAATGAATTGGCATATGATCCAATGTTGACTCGGGAAAAATATTAAAATCAGGTGAAGACACCGGAGTCATTAATGAATCAGGTTGTATAATTGAATCACCAAGTTTAGGTTCAGGATCATATTCATTCTCAAGTTCAATTTCAGGAAAGGGATAACTTGCCAAAATGTCAATTTCGTTTTCAAAATTTGGGGTTTGGGCAAGTTCAAATGGGTATGCTAAAATGGAATCTTGTTTTCCAAAACAACATGATTCTTCGGCTCTAACAAAATAGTTTGCGACATCAGAAATGGTCAAACGGTGAGAATGGAGAGTTTAGACCATTATATCTATGTCATGATTACGAGCAATTTGAGCCTGAGTCATGACTTCAAGCATCTTTTCATAGTCGATTGGCTCATCGTTTTGTTACGATTGGACTTGAAAAGATAAAAGTTTTATTTTAGAATTTGTGGTGAAATTGTGAGTCCGTCAAATTTTGTGATTGTTGCTTGGACTCACGCATACTCTTTCCAAGATTGATGGTTTTCTATTTTGAACTAGTGGAACGGAGTATGAATCTTGGAAATATTATGGACAAGGTGGATAAGGAGGACAAGATGGTTGAAAATTAGACTCGGAGGAGGTGAATCCCCATTGACTCTGTGAAGAGTTGAAATTATTTTAAAAATTATGGTTATAAGATTAGGGCATGGGTTGTATTGATTCGGATACGACCAATCCGGCACACTAGGTTGGTTAAAGTTATGATATGCCGAGTTGGTAATATCCGAAAAAGAGGTCGGGTTGTAATATAGATTATCATTAAGATTGAAAAAATTATTGTTATAAGCCATATCACAGAAGAAACATAAACAAAGAAAAACAAACAGATAAGCAAATAAATAAAAAGAAAAATCTAACCTAACTTAGGGTAGACCGTAGACCTAGACGACTCCTAACTGGTTAGACTGTCCACGAGGGGTAGATTGCTGAATCTGATCACAAGTTAATCGACCAGGTAGAGGCAAGATTGGTGGGAGGTATCTGTGCTTAAAGCAACGGGTCTAATTATGCCAAACCACCAGCCTTCTGGGTTTCGCCCCTCAATTCCCAACCTTAGACACCGATTTGGTAAGAGTTAAATTCAAATCAACTTCCCCTTAGGTCAGTCTCCTATTTGAGTCTGAGGTGTCCCTAGGGCCAACGTCTACTCAGTTTTAGTTAGGCTTGGGTTAGTGAGTGAGGAGATTATTTTTGGGCTAAGGGAAGTGTTGGCCCAAAGGCCTATCACCCTAGTTTTGATGATGATCAACTCATGAAGTTATGATTACTAATGATCTTGTGTTTAATTAGTGACAGATTCCTTATCAAGATCTTAGTAGGTGTGAAGCTTCAACAAAGGATTTAAAGTCAAGTTGGAAGCTAGCACCGGTTGATTCACGAGCCTATGCATCAAGATCACATCTAGAGATGAGCTCGGTGGATTGCATGTGGACCAAGTCAAGAAGATGAGAAGACTTCAAGTGAAGACTTCAAGAAGATGAAGACTTGAGTCTAGGTTGTTTTTATAAGATTTATATTAGATAAAATGTAAAGGATAGAATAGTTGGTGGATTGCTCAAGTCTATATCACACACACACTCTTTGATAGAACTCTTGATAGAATGATCTTCATAAAAGATTTTCCTAGTTAAGAAAAGATTTTTATTTGTGATAAAATACAATTTGGTTTTTGGTATTCATGTATACATATCTTATATCCAAAACCATGTTTAGAGCCTTATGTCAAAAACTAGATATTCATCTTATTTGTGTAGTGGATCATATCCATACACACTATGCTTTAAAAGTATATCTTGTTTTTGTATTTGATGAGATTTTCCTTATGACAAAATATCTACTTTGGGTTTTGGTAATTTCTTATATACATATCCTTTAACCAAAACAAGTTTAGTGCTTTATGTCAAAAACTAGATATTTCATCTTGATTGTGTGGTGGATCATATCCATACACACTTTGCTTTATAAGTTCAAAATATCTTGTTTTTGTATTTTGTGAAGTTATGGAAAAACAAGTTTTAGAAAAACATATTTTTATAAAAACAGTTTTTTATTATGATTGAAACTATTTTTCTGGATTTACTGTGAATTTCTGGGATTTTTATTAAGTTAAAAGACCAATCTTTAATCCCATTTTTCTGGTTCTGGCAGTTCTGATTTTTCAGAACTGACAGTGGCCGGTCGACCGGGTCGGTCGACCGGACGTGCACGGACGTGCATGCCTGTGTGCACTGGGGAACGGTCGACCGGACCGGTCGACCGCTTCAGAGAGCTTGGCTCTCGGGAAATATCGGTCGACCGGGCCGGTCGACCGACAGAGAGTTTACTCTCTTCTCCAGGTGCGCGGTCGACCGGGTCGGTCGACCGGAGGCTGCAACGGTCGGATTTTTGACCGTTGCCGGTCGACCGGACCGGTCGACCGGCAGCTCTGACAGACCCCAACGGTCAGATTTTTCTGACATCTATAAAAGGGGGTTTTGTCATTGTTTTGAGCCAAGATTTTAGGAGAGCTTTTGTCTAGTTATTTCCATTCTTTTAGCAGAGTTTTCTCCACAAAATAGAGTGCCAATATTTCCTATCAAAAGGGATTTTTATCAAGAGAGTGTTTATTGTGATTTCTTGAGTTTTCCATCAAAAGTTCTTTCCTTGATTTCTCACACTACACTTGAGCATCCATTGAGCTATTCATCCTATAGGTGTTGTAGTGAGAGTTTTTGTAGGTGATCAAGTGTTTAGATCACCAAGATTTCATCTTGTACTTTGAGGAGACGGGCAAGTGTGCTCGTGGTTGTTTAGGGTTCGGGTGTGAACTCTTGTAGCTTGAGGTGCGGCCTCGACGAGCCGGTGGGCTTGTGGTGTGTAAGGGACTTTGGGAGTCCGAGGGCTTGTAGGTGTTGCGGCACCAAGGAGAGATCCGGTTGGATCGTGCATAGTGGAAATCCTTCGTGTGTCGAAGGCGGGGATGTAGAGCAAGTGTGCTCGAACCTCGAAACAAACCCTTTGTGTTTGCGATTGCTCACTCTTACTCTCTTACTCTTTTTGTCTCACTTATATCTTGCATTACTTTATAGTCTTTATCTCTTATATGCATGATATACCTTTGTGCTCATAATTGCTATACTTGCTTGGGATTGTTTTTAACACTTGTATTCAACCAAGAGAGCCAACGCGGCACCTCAACCCATTCAAGGGGAATCTAGAGGAGTTTGTCCAGAGCCTCGCAAGGGGAATTCGGCAACACTCTTGTGTTATACATAAGTGTTTAATTAAAAGAAGTTTAATTTGGTCATCTTAGTTTTAATTCCGCATTATTTGTTCATAAGTGACCATTAGATTAGCCATCACCTATTCACCCCCCCTCTAGGTGATCTTACAGGAAGGTAATGACTTCCCCACCTTATCTTGTTTATAGGAAAAGCCCTTAAATCAATTTAATGCAGTGTACAAGTATATAGAAAAAAGTAACACTCAAGTAATATTTCATACAAGAATGAACCTATACTAAATACTATGCACACATACCTTGGCTCCAGCACTCTTCAACAGTAAATAAAAAATGTAACGAAATAGACACGTGCCTAAATGCAAAGTCTAAATCATTTTTAGCATTTACAATTAATCTTTTACTGTTGTTAGAAATGTATGTACAGTGAGTCAAATAAGGAAATAAATAGTTACAGATGTTAAACTTTATAATTTTGCTAACTTGTAGAAAAAACAGGTTAGTAGCTCACTCAGATTGCCATAGGAATCTAGCAAATCTAAGGGCTTCTGGGCTCTACTTTCTTGAGCAGAGTCTGAAAATCACCTAGAGGGGGGGTGAATAGGTGATTATGCTAATCTAATGTACTTAATGCGAAATTTAAAAACTAATAGCGATGAACAAGAGATGCACACACAAACAAGCCAAGCAATTATGAATGAACAATATGAATTGATGCAAGGCACAAAGTAAAGAGAGAGAGTAAGAGCCAAGGGATCAAGCGCAAACAACAAGATATGTTTCGAGGTTCGAGCACCCAGCTCTACATCCCCGCCTTTACCCAGAAGGATTTTAAGTCCACTAGCTTGTCCACAAAGGACTCCCACAAAGGGAACCTCCACCGAGGATTTGGGGCAATCACAATTACAAGGAGTACCCAACTCCTCTCCTTACAAATACAACCTCCTCCTTGAGGCACAACTTCAAGCCAACAACAATCACCTCACAACTTGAGGGATTAGCACAAACCAATACAAGGATCACCTCACAACTTGAGGGATACAACCCAAAGGCACAAAGCCAAGAAAAGATTGGGTTTACAACTTGGTGGTCTAAACAACAACCACAAACAATTTCTTTCTCCCACACAAAGATCCTATAGAATAAGAAAGTAGATGTAGCTCAAGTGTGGAGAAAACAAATGGAATGGAAATCAAAATCACAAAGAAAATCCTTGGGAAAAACTGAAACCAAGATATAGAAGTTGAATCAAAACTCTTTTCCCAAAAACCCTTTTCTTTGATATTCCAAACCCTAGCAAAAACACCAAATAGATTGTTCAATTTAAGTCCAAAAACTTCTTTTGATTGCTGTGAAAACATCAGAGAGTAAGGAAAAATTCGCACAAAAAATCTTATAGAAAACTGGCCATTAATGGGGTATTTATAGCCCCCAGAAAAATATAGCCGTTGGCAGCCAAATCTGCCAAAAATGGCCTACCGGTCGACCGTGAGGTCGACCGGCCAACGGTCATATTTTGACCGTTGCCAGCTACCGGTCGACCGCCCGGTCGACCGAAACAAACAGAGAGTTGCCTGCATGCAGTCGGTCGCCCGTGCGGTCGACCGGACCATGAGGCAGCCAGCGTGCACGTAACCGTACACGTCGGTCGACTGATACGGTCGACCGGCTACTTGGTGCGGTCGACCCCTACGGTCAACCGACCTAGCCTGGCAGAGACTGTTCTGGTCAGCAAAAACATGTAATTTTTAATCCTAAAAATTCCCATTAAATCTCTGAAAATCCACAAAAATAGTTTTATCATTTTTCATTGAAATACAAACTTGTTTTAAGAAGTTTAACACAAATCTCAAACATTTTGAACTATTTTTGTGTTATAGAAATTTTTCAAAAACCAAAAACTGTATTTTCTAAAACTTGGATTTTTGAATAGAAAATACATTTTGTCCAAAACTCATCCAAATACAAAAACATGATATTAAACAACATTTAGGCATGATGTATATGGATATAATCCTATATACATGAAACATATATATATCCATGTTTTTGGCATTAATTCCAAAATATGTTTTGTTAAAAATACCAAAACATAAAACACATGAATAAGTAAGTCAAAACTAAGTTTGTCTAGGAAATTAAGCATGCATGTATATAGAACAAATCTAATATACATTAAACCTGTAAACTTGTTTTGAATCTATCTATTCATGAAAACCAAGATCGGTTAAACAAAACGGAAAAACCGAAAACCAATATTCAAAACATGAAACGTGTGTGTTGTGAACTTGAGCAAATCATACTATTCTAATCTTTACAATTTGGATCTAAACACAAAACTAAACTATGGTACCAATGTCTTCTTGTAGAGCGCAATCTCCAAGCCGACTCGATCCAAAACTCTTTGATCCACCGAGCAAGTGCTATATATGATCTTTGACGCTCGGGCTCTTGAATCAACATGTGAAAGCTTCCAAATCTTCTTGTTGAAGCTAATCACCTACTAATAACTTGATTAATGATCTGAAACTAAAATCACAAGATTATTAGTACACATAACTACATGAGTTAATCATCATCAAAACTAGAGTGGAAGGCCTCTGGGCCAACAGAGTCCAGGGCCACTTATATGTCCACTGCAGCAAAAATTTCTTGTTGTCAAAGTTGTACACCAAGAATAAAGAAGAAAGTTAACTAAAAGTGTAAATATAAAAGAGAATAACTTACCGTCCCTCCCCGGCAACGGCGCCAAAATTTGATTGATTTTTAACCTGCACAAAAAATACAGAATTTTAGAATTTTTATAACAGTAGTCCAAGGTGCTTAATTCTACTGCTATAGCAAGTGGCTATGCGGGTCGTGATCTATAAGGAGGGACTAATGATGGAAGCTTTTTTAATAAGGTCTCTTTTCAGTTACAATCAATGGTTAAATTTCTTCTTTAGTTCTTTAAAAGAAAAGAGAAAAATGGAGTTAAAGTTAAGTTAGGAAGAAGGTGGTAGATTGAGAAGGTGAAAAAATAGAAAATGGATATATACAAAGAAATTGAGCAGAGTGATAATAGAGTTGGGAGATTGTGGTGTTGGTGACCTAAACTAAAAGGTAAAAGAAAAGAAAGAAAAAAACTAAAAAGAAATACTTACCTCCTCTGGTTGATGACTTACCTGGAACCCTTGCATGTTTTACCTTATCTCGGAGGCGATCAACGCATAACCCGTAAGATCGAACTCAGTCCCCATTCGTATTACATCATCAAGATGAAGAATGAAATGATACGGCATCTTGAGGTGGAAAACATCATCATGAATTATTGATGGCACTCACACAAACATGGCTTTGATTACTTGTAGAAACGATGAAAGAAAGTAGGAGATTACATCGGTGTCACTCTCAATATAAGTCTCTCTCTTACTTACATGAATATCAGTCTAACCTATGCTTACAAATAAATAAAAAAATTACACAAAAAGAAAATAAAAACCTACATTAAAAAGATTTAAAAACTGGCCTAAAATCTATCTCTGCTTGGTCGCCCCCTTTTTTAGTACAAAACCTTCCTTTTATAGGCCAAAACCCAGAGGGAAGAGGAGTGAGGTGATAAAGGGAGCAAACGCTCCCTTATCTCCACCAAACAACTGTGGATCCACGGCCTGGATGTGTGCCAAATGGCCACATCCAGGTGGGGAGTTGGATACGTGTGATTTTGCCCTTTTGTCCGGTTGGATTTACTATTTCAGCTCCTGGATTTGATAAAACGGCCTTTGATCTCTGGCTTTAATAATTAATTTAGGAAGATTAGTTTTAACCGTTTTCAACTTTTCTGATTTGCCATGATCTGTCCTGATTTTCTGATTTTGAATTATTTCTGAATTAAGTCAGAATTTTGATGAGCTTTTAGGCTCATTTCTCTTTCCTTTCCTTTAGCAATGGGCCTGCATATAAATTAGACAATAATTAGGATTAAAAGCAGAGTTATTATATAATAAATCTGAGAATGTGACAATATATGTGCAATATATGTGACCGATCATATCCTAAGGAGTATTTAGGTGTTTGATCCAAGGATCTGTATTTGACTGGATCATTTCTGCATCTCCATTTTTTGGGTGGCTTATTGAAATCATGTTTACCGAAAGTTCTTTGAAGATGTTGTCGAAACTGACATCTGACTCCCAGATGACGTGTCTAATAAGTGATTATGGTGTAATGATCTTTCAGACTCAGATGCTGATGAGATTGGAGTTCACACATAGCCCAACCCCCTGCGAGTTCGATAATAATAATCAAGAGCTTTTCCTTTTGGAATGAAAGATCGAAATAGTATTCTCCTTCCTTTTATCTTGGAAAGATGCTTCTGACGCGCGCCTCGTTGAATTTTAAGGTCTGGGCTTATTTTCTTCTATCTTAACCCTGGCGATAACCTCTTCAGCCTGTTCGCCTTGCTAGACCAACTGCTTCCAGGTACGGCTTTCAGCTACTCCTATTTGAGGTGGGAGTGAGGTTTGCAAATTGTGATGGCATGTTTCCACCAGAGTGGCCTGGGTTATACCGTTAGGACATCGGAGTGCCATATTCTGAAATCTCTTCACAAATGCTTTAACTGACTCTCCTTTTCGTTGCCTCATTGCCAAGAGAGTTGGCATGGTAATTTTCGAGTCATCTTTGAAGAAGCGTGTAAGGAAAAGATTCTCCATATCACCCCAGTTCTCGATGGAGCCTTCTGGGAGCTTCATGAACCATTCAAAAGCGATCCTCTTTAGGGTGCCGATGAACAAACGTGCCAGGATGGCATCATTTGATACTACATTCCCTGTCTGAGACTTGAAGTAGTATATGTGTTGGTTCAGTGACCTCTTGTCGTCGAAGGCCTGCAGGGTCAGAGCCTTGAACTTAGGAGGGTACGGGACAAAATCCCACTTAGTTGGGTAAGGCCGGACCATTCCTACTTCTTGTAGACCTTTCTGACTGGCAAGGGCTTCAAGACGCTGTTCTAGTTTACTCATTCTTTTGGAATAAGTGCTCAAATTCATTAAGTTACCTTCCTCTTTGGATGGAGGTTTGGACAACTCAGAGTTGGAATGCTCCTCCTCCCAGTATGTACAGAAGACGAGCTTTCCCCTTCCTTCCGTTTCCCTTTGGACTTCTTGGAAGGCGTGTTGGCCTTAGGCTTTTTCTTTTTGTCCTCAAGAAATTGTGGAAGCATCTGCTTGAGGCTATCAATAGATTCTTGTTGAGCATGAATCATATCGAGTTGTTCCCGCTGGGTCTGGGCTTGCTGCTCAAAGCGTCTGGTCATTTCTTCAGGAGTGCTTACCATATGCGCAAGGGCTTCTTTCTCTACAGAAGAGTTCGAGGCCTGTGATTCTGTGATGGCAGAGTGTGACTCACTTACTTTGATGCCCTGGGTTAGGGCACTGTAGTCCACTGGGGCTATTATGTCAGTTCGAGTATGGGTATGCCAGTACACTCCTTCCGGCTCAGTGTCAGACTCATCAGAGCTGACTATTGGTTGCTTCCCCTTAGTCTTACTTGGTGTAGTGCTTGGACCTGTCACGTTTGCAATAACTTTAGGGTACTCCATATCAGAGAAAGTTCTCCTTGTGCAGGAAGGATGTCTTTTGGCCGAGCGAGAGACTGACGTAGATGATAACAATTTAAATACCGACTGTTTACAGTGGCATTCAGAGAGCACCGTTGTGATGAACCGTTCACAACAGTATAGTGGAGTGATTTGATGAACGCTCATCTTCTTTGTCAAGTAATCCCTTAGGTCTGTCATAGGAGGATCGAAGAGACCAGCCTTAAGTCTCTGAAGACGAGGACTTTTCAGCTTCCTTCTGACCCTAACCGTCAGAGAGCGAATGTTAACTTTGCAAGTTTTAGTGATGCAAGGTTCAGAAATGCTGAGTTCACGTTCTGTAGAACAGACGTGGCTCTCGTGTTTTAGCTTTCAGACGCGTGTCTCGCGCCTCTGCTAAGAAGAGACCGGACCTCGCGGTGCTGATTGTCGCATTTGCCTGGCGATATTTGAGAGGCGGACTTCGTGAGCCTTGCGTTTTGATATAGAGACGCGGGTCTCGTAACTCTGAGAAGAAACGCGAACCTCGCGTTGCTGAATATCGTGTCTGCGAGGTAGGGCCTCAGAAACGCGAGCCTCATGAGCTCTGCGCTTTAGTATCCAGATGCAGACTTCATGTGTCTAATGTTGTTCAAAAGAGATGCGGGGTTGAACCTTGTGTCCTGTATCTATTGGACAGATGGCTTTTCTAGATTCTTCCATCTATTGTCGACATGTGCGATGCCTTTGTCAACGTTCAGCATTCTGGTTACGCTTTACGAGTTATTGGAGACCCCGGTAACCTAGAGCTGAGGAAGAGAAAGGGCGTGGCGAGATTGGACTTCAACAACATTGACCTCATGGGTCTCGTGGGAGACGTTGACGCGGACCATGAGCGCGAGGCGGCCAGAAATGGCGCCGTTTGCGTAGGCCATCTCTGGGGAAGTCTCCAAAAGGACTTGAGAACGAATCTCCAAGGAGACCCTGCAGTACTGCCGTGCCACCCCTGGGGCTTTTGGAGCCAGAAGAGAGGAACTCTTCATACTTTGCCTGGTCAAATTCCACAATGAGTGACTCGACCATTTTTTTCCATAAAACTGACGTCACCTTGTGCCACAACTTGCTCATCGGTGGAGAAAGTAGTCCGCAGTAGAGTCACCATCTCTTGTATGGGGGGAATGTGAAATCACCTAGAGGGGGTGAATAGGTGATAAGGCTAATCTAAGAACTAAATGCGGAATTACAAAACTAATTGCAACTACACTTAGTGCAACCAACGAGTGTAGCCGAATTTCCCGTGAAGGGCTCTGGACTAACTCCTCTTGATTCCTCTGAATAAGAGTTGAGGTGCTATACGAAGCTCTCGTGGTTAAGCACAAGTGAGGCACACACACACAAGCCAAGCATATAATATGAATGAGCAATATGAATAGATGCAAGGCATAACACAAGCAAATATGATATGAATGATGAACAACACAAATAAAGAGAGGGTAAAGAGACAATGATCAAACGCAAACACAAAGATATGTTCTGAGGTTCGAGCCCCTAGCTCTACGTCCCCGCCTTCACCAAGAAGGATGTCTAATCCACTAGGAGTACCGAACTCCTCTCTCAACCAATAAAATGCCACCGAGGCAATACAAATACAATCCATCTCACAAAGAGGGATAGGCCCTTAGCCAAACAACCACAAATCACCTCTACCGAAGAGGGATACAAACCAACACCAACTCCACCTCACCAAGAGGGAGTAAACCAACAATCTCTACCTCTACCAATGAGGAAGCAAACACCAACCCAATTCCACCTCTACCAAAGAGGGATACAACAAGAAAGGGTTTACAACTTGGTGGTTTCCTCAACCACAAACAATTTTCCCACAAATAAATGATCCTAATAGAATAGGATAGAAGATAGCTCAAGTGTGGAAAAAACAAGTGTTTTGATCAAAGAAAATCTCTTGGGAAAATACCAAATAGATATAGAATTTTAGACCAAGAAACTAATTCCCAAAAACCTATTTTCTTTGAAATAAACAAAACACTTAAAACAAATAAGATGGATCTTTTGGCTCTAAAACACTTTTGAAAACCTTGTAAAAACACTTATAAATAGGAGAAATTATTGCTCTGAAAATCTTAACCAAAAACTCAAAACAATGGGGTATTTATAGCCCCAATACAAAACTAGCTGTTAGGCTGAATTCTCAGCCTGAGTCGACCGCCAACGGTCGACCGCCAACGGTCATAAATATGACCGTTGGAGACCTGCGGTCGACCGGTCGGTCGACCGAAGAAAAACAGAGAGCAGAGCTCTCTGGTCCGGTCGACCGCCCGGTCGACCGGCCCAAGTGCCTGGCCAACGTGCACAGGATTGTGCACGTCGGTCGACCGCCTGGTCGACCGACTCTGGGGTCCGGTCGACCGGTCGGTCGACCGCCAGAGCCTGTCAGGCAAAAAACTAGGACAGAAAACTTGTTAAAAATATTCTAATAAATCCCATAAATCTTCTAAAAATTCACAAAAATAGTTTTATCATTTTACATTGAAATATAAACTTGTGTTAAAAATTTCAACACAAATTTCAAACATTTAAACCCATTTTTGTGTAATGAAAAAATTACCGAAAACCAAAAACCGTATTTTTCCAAACTTGGACTTTTGATATGAAAATACATTTTGTCCAAAACTCATTCAAATATAAAAACATGATACTTAAACACATTGAAGCATGATGCATATGGATAGAAATCCAATATACATGAAACATATATATATCATTGTTTTGTCATTAATTCCAAATATATGTTTTGTTAAAATACCAAAACATCAAAACTCATGAATAGTCATATCAAAATAAGTTTGTCTAGGATATGAAGCAAGTATGTATATAGAACATATCTAATATACATTTAAACAATGTAAAGTTGTTTTGAATCTATCTATTCATGAAAACCAATATCGGTTAAACCAAAAACCGAAAAACGAATCCAAAACATGAAATGTGTGTGTATTGTGAACTTGAGCATATCACACTATCTAGTCTTTACATATGGATCTAAAATACAAACTAAACTAGGATACCTAAGTCTTCTTGACGATCTCCATCTTCAAGTCGACTCGATCCAAACCTCCGTGATCCACTGAGCTAGACTCCAACGAGTGCTATGTATGATCTTGTTGCTCTGGCTGAATCACTAGTGAAAGGCTTCAAACTCCTTTGTTGAAGCTAATCACCGACTAATATCTTGATTAATGATCTGAAATTAAACATCACAAGATTATTAGTAAACATAACTACATGAGTTAATCATCATCAAAACTAGAGTGGAAGGCCTTTGGGCCAACAGAATGTTGAAAGTGTATGGCAAATTTTTCTTGAATCAATGAAAAGTTATAACCACTCAAATCCCAACTACAAGAGAGAGAAGACACTCAAGCTCGGATCTTCTCTTTGTTTAAGGCTGGGTTATTTGCGTAGCGGTGGAAAGTGATTCTTATTTTTCGTTGACCAGGTGAACGTCAAGTTCTTCTGAAAATCTTCTCCTTAGATCACAGATAGAGTAGCACAGCTTCTATCGAATGAAATCTCAAAGAGATTTAGGCAAAAACTTGAACTCAGCAAGTTGGTAGAAGAGTTTAACTCTTTATCAATATTTCTCAGCTGAAAATTCTGACCCCTTTTCAATAGCAAACCAAGCTATTTATAGGGGTTTCAGAGGTAAAATTATCCCCTAAAAACCCTCCATAATGGGGGTTAACTCCCCTCATTACGTGGGCAGTACTTGACCCAATAATGGGGTAGTTATAACTAAGACACAAGGCTCCTCTGTAGTTGGGACGCGAACTTGAGCCTTGCGTTTAGTAGTTGAGGTAACGCTGGATGCGGGTCTTGAGCTTCTTGTTTGGGCTCCGCGGTGGTGTTGAAACGCTAGCTTCAAACTCTATGTTGAGTTTTGTGTCTGAGACGCGGGCTTTAAGCTCTGTGCTGAGATGTGGGCTTTGAGCTCTGCTGAGACACGAGATTTGAGCCCCGCGTCTTGGCTTTGTAGTGATGCTGAGACGCGCTTCAAGCCCTGCGTCTTGGCTTTGCAGTGATGCTTTCGAGCCTCGCGTCTTAACACTGCATCAATGATTTTTATCAGCCTTTGCGTCTGAAGTATGGGCTCTGCATTTGATGACTTGTCTTCAGTAAATTTTTGACAGTCTACAACAACACAGATAATAGACGAAGATACAAAATTTTACGTAAAAACCCAAACCAGGAAAAATCACGAGAAAGAGAAGGAAAGTTCACTATAATTTGCAGGTTTACAAGAATTACAGAAATGTGTTAATATCTGTAATACCCCATTCCCGGAATACGTACTTAGTTGCGTATTCAGATTTTTCGATCGTATTTTTTCGATTTGTTTCCTGTAATTGTTTTGTATTATGAATTCTTTATATAATTGTTTTGTCTTGGTTTTGGATTCGTGGACTCGGGGTCAGTCCCAGTCCGAACCAGGAACTCGATTATAGTATATTATTCGATTTGGTCTTTCCGGTGATTAGATTTGACCGATTTTAGTTTTAAATATCATTTTCCATTATTATATATTTTCTATGATTTTCTAGATTTTTCTGGAATTAAAATGAATTTCTTCAAAACCGGTGTCGGCCAGTGCCGCTGACCGATTCCTGGATTTTTAATTCTTAAACAGTTTGAAATTTCATGATGGTCCTTTAGGCTTTATTTCTTAGAATCACATTTTCTACCTACATTCTTTTTCTGAGGATTTTATGATTTTATGGAAATTCCTTCGGAGTCGGTAGGTAACTGATTCCAGGATTTTTAGTTTACAATCGGAATTGAATTTCTGAATTCCGCTTTCACTTTACGTCTTAAAATCATGTTTTCTTCTTTAATGCATTTTCTGGGATTTTTCGGAATTTATCAAAATCCGGCCGACCCGGTGTAGACCGGTATCGGCGTTTGGCTTCCAGATTTTTAATTTGAAAATGAGATTTTATTTTGGAAAACCGATTTCATATTATTCATTAGGATGACGTTTTCTACCTCCGGGTATTTTTGGGGATTTTTCGGAGACAGTCGATTTTCAACCTTATTATTATATTATTATTTTTTTTAATCTTTCTTTCTTTCTTTTCCTTTCTTTTCCTTCCCTTTTCCACCAACTTCCACACACTTCCATTTTCTCCACCTCATCAACAAATATCTCCACCTCACCATCTCCATCAATCCTTTCTCCTTTTCTTTTTCTTTTCTTTTTCTTTTTCTTTATTTTCTTTCTTCCTTCCCTTTATCTTTTCCCTTTTTTCTTTTTCTTTTCTTTTTCTTTTCTTTTTCTCCTTCTTCTCCCTGGCGCCAACGACAGCCGCACCTCCTCCTCTTCCTTCTTCTTCCCCCAAATTCTCTCTCTCTCTCCCTTCAACTCCTTATCTCTCCCTCAATCCTCTCTCTCTATCTCCTCCTCCTTCTTCTCCACTCCTCATTTCCCCCATCTCTCTCTCCTCTTCCCGCGAGATCCGGCCACCACCACCATCAACGCCGCCATCTCCGGCCAAGCTCCGCCGCCGCCCAACGACCCCGGCGGCCGTTCCCGGCCGGGGGCTGGAAGCCCCTGGGCCTGTGCAGGGGGCTGCTGCCCCCTGCCCTGTTCCGCACTCTCTCTCTCTCTTCTCTCTCTCTCTCTCATCTCTCTCTTCTCTCTCTTCTCTCATCTCCCTCTCTCTCTCATTCTCTCTCACTGTTTCTCTCTCCTCTCTCTTTCTCTCTCCTCTCTTTCTCACTCTAGCACTCTCTCTCTCCTGATTCTCTCTCTCTCTCATCATCTCTTTCTCTCTCTAAAATCTCACTTTCTCTCTCTAAATAACCTCTCTTTCTCTCTCTAACTCTTTCTCTCTCCTCTCTTTCTCTCTCCTACTCTCTCTCTCTCTCTCTCTTCACCACAACCACCACCACAACCCTCCTTTGGTTTTGGACCGTAGCTTCCTTCGTCGATCGTGTCGCCGTGGATCCATTTGGCGATATTGTCAACCTCGATCCTTCCGAACACGTAGAGCTTCCAATCACCGATCTATGTGAGTATTCCTACTCACCAAGACTTGTCTAATTCTTTGTATATTCATGTATCCATATCATATAGGTTTGTATCTTCGTAAACATGCTATTTGATTATCAAACCCAACCCTAGAAATCTGTTCTACTTGCTGTTTCCAGTCGACTAGTCGACTTGACCTAGGACCTAGTCGACTAACCCATCTGTTATTGAAACGTAACCTTTCTGATTACACAGTCGACTTACCCTAGTTCCTAGTCGACTTGAGACCCTTAGTCGACTACACTTTTGACCCTAGTCGACTAACTCTTCCTGAATCAGAAAACCCCAACTCTCGGCTCCAGTCGACTTATCACAAACCCTAGTCGACTTGAACCCCCTAGTCGACTAACCCTTCTCCCTAGTCGACTCCTGAATCAAAACCCAACTTTCTGTATCTCAGTTCTAGTCGACTTGACCATACAATTAGTCGACTTAGAGTATCTGTTAGTCGACTACCTATTTTACTCCAGTCGACTAACTATTCCCTGAAACCAAACCCAACTCTCTGTTACACAGTATTAGTCGACTACCCCATTTTCCTAGTCGACTAACTCCACTATTAGTCGACTACTATTCCACCCTAGTCGACTAACTTTGGATATCTGTCTTAATTGATTCCTTCTTGAATATGAACCTTACCCTCTAGACTTACATCACATATAGGTATCTCTTGACTTGTCACTTGACAAACATCGTCTTCTATTCTTTCTCTCTCATCTTCTCTCTACATATTTATATCACAGGTTATGGCGCATCCCGAGTTTCAGTGGATTTCGGATATTTCGGTATATTGGTGACTCAGGCGAGTGTTCTCACTCGCTACCCTCTTGTTTTCCTATTTCATTGATTGCTCTAGTATTCATGTATTGTATTTCATGCTTTATATCTTTTATTGCTTTATGCTATGCGTGGCCGACCCTTCGTGGTCGTTGGACTTGTTGGACTTTGGACCATTGCTTTTACATTACCACTTGGCATTACTTCAGACCTGTCAGTTACATGCCACTTTTTAACACATGTATATCACCTGACCAACTAGTGTACTATTACCTGACCACCTGCCATGCTACTATTTGGCAAGACTCTTATGTTGTACCATGACTTACCCGACTACTATCCATTCTTGATATGCTTGGTTGTTTACTAAATATCACCATCCTATCATGCTATCACTTTATACCCAGCATGATATACTTGACTTGTGATTATCATCTTTACGGGGACCTTGACTTATGATTCTGTGTCATGATCAGTGACTTGTTTTCCTGCTTTACATGCAGTGACCTGACTATATAGTACTTATGTACTCCTAATTTCCTGATCATGACCATTTCCTGTCTTTCCCGTAAAGTGATAATTAAACTATTGAATCTTAAAATGGACCAACTTGTATTGGGTCGGGGGAAACATGCGGATATCGATATGTGTTCGTGTTTACAGTGGCATTAGGTTGTGCACTTTATATCCGGTCTGACCTGTGGTACTCCAGGGGACCGAGGGGAGAGCTGGCTCCCTTATTCCTGATTGATAAGGGCATACATAAGTCCCTCCTGTTTAGCCTTGCGGCTGGCTTCCGTTTCCATGCAACGGAACAATCCTGGACCGTGGTCCCGGGCATGCACGGGACCCACTGTAAACATAGTTCGTTGATACCCCCGCTGTTTCCAATAACAACCTCGACTTGCTTATATATGGATGTATGTGAGTTGGCCGTACACCGAGACACATACCTAGATATATGGGTAAGACGAGTAATAATAAAGTGTCATAATAACCGGCTCTTTAAGTTGTAAGTAGAGGTATGTGGAATGGGACGCATACCAAAGCCTACATCTTAAATAGCTATGAATTTGTGCTGTGCCTTACCGTATTTGCTTTTCCCGGACTTTATATCGGATTTCATGTTTTATGAGTATTATGGTAGCTCGGATTGGTTTTATTCGGATTTCCTGTTTTATGATTCTCATGCCATGTCTATTCTTACCTGCTCTATCCTATCTGCCTCCTGAGTATTCCCACTTGATATATGCATTATTGTGCTCACCCTGCTTCACCACTTGGTTTTCCTTCTACACTCGCCTGGGGAGTATCATTTGACTCCCCTGGATTCTCACGTCCAGGTCTTGGAGCTTGGAGCGAGTGGATTTACCCCTTCGCTGATCAGAGTGGCGCAGCGGTAGCGTGGATCTCCAGCCGACCGTCCAGAGCCACATCCTTCCAGGCCCCCTGCGTGCCTCTCGAGTTTTCTCGTGAGTGCCCTTCTGTTTATACTTATACTGTCCATGCTCTTTTATACTGTTCATACTTGTACTATCCTTGTATACTTGTATGTGAACTCCCTTTGTATCGTTCATATATGTGTATATCTCTTGTATTCCCGCATTTGCGCATATCTGTGATGTTATATTATTGTAATATTCATCACCTCTGGTGATAACTCTGTGATTGTATATATATGTGTTGGAATGTATAATGCACCATTTGCTTCCGTACTCTGATTCTTGTCTGTACTGATGCTTAGCGTATATACGGGAGGGTAGTTCTGACCTACGTATATACGTTGCAGTGACGTCTCCGTATCCGCCGGGATCGGGGCGTTACAGGTTGGTATCAGAGCTTAGGCTCTGACTTCCTCAGTACGTCCAGAAGGCAAATCAATGGTAAAGAGATTTGCAACTGGAATACATGAATCTTGGTTATACATTCCAACTGCAAGTGCAGAGTTATCTATTTCTTGACTATCTTTCCTTTGATTTCAAATCCCTCCTTGACTATCTTTTCCTTGGATTCCTGATCTCTCCTATCCTTTCCCTGTTTTGGTTTTATGTTTGGTTTTATGAAGCCTTATACTATCTTAAGATATGACTAGACTAGAGAGGTAGGGGCTGGTTCAGAATGAAGCTCTTATGTGATCTCTTCGGTCAACTTGATGAAGCTTGGTATTCTCCAGATCGATCTTGATCTGGCTATCTTTCAGAAGACAGCAGTCGGGATTCTTAATTATCGGTCTTCTTTATTATGCTCAGGATTATCAGGGTTTTCTTTATCTTCGGTATTCTGGCTCATTTATTACACAGCCACGACATCATCAGTATATTTATTACACAGCCACGACATCATCAGTATCATTCAGCATTATTCGGAGATTTATACAGCCAGAAGTGCGGAGGATGATTATTATTCAGCCAACTTGAGAGCCCTACCTATAGTGCTTCATATCTTAATTGATATAAATTCCAACCCTTGTCCCCTTTGTATTCAATTTACCCCTTAACGAAATTGCGAGGACGCAATTTTTTGTAAGGTGGGTGGATTGTAATACCCCATTCCCGGAATACGTACTTAGTTGCGTATTCAGATTTTCCGATCGTATTTTTTCGATTTGTTTCCTGTAATTGTTTTGTATTATGAATTCTTTATATAATTGTTTTGTCTTGGTTTTGGATTCGTGGACTCGGGGTCAGTCCCAGTCCGAACCAAGAACTCGATTATAGTATATTATTCGATTTGGTCTTTCCGGTGATTAGATTTGACCGATTTTAGTTTTAAATATCATTTTCCATTATTATATATTTTCTATGATTTTCTAGATTTTTCTGGAATTAAAATGATTTCTTCAAAACCGGTGTCGGCCAGTGCCGCTGACCGATTCCTGGATTTTTAATTCTCAAACAGTTTGAAATTTCATGATGGTCCTTTAGGCTTTATTTCTTAGAATCACATTTTCTACCTACATTCTTTTTCTGAGGATTTTATGATTTTATGGAAATTCCTTCGGAGTCGGTAGGTAACTGATTCCAGGATTTTTAGTTTACAATCGGAATTGAATTTCTGAATTCCGCTTTCACTTTACGTCTTAAAATCATGTTTTCTTCTTTAATGCATTTTCTGGGATTTTTCGGAATTTATCAAAATCCGGCCGACCCGGTGTAGACCGGTATCGGCGTTTGGCTTCCAGATTTTTAATTTGAAAATGAGATTTTATTTTGGAAAACCGATTTCATATTATTCATTAGGATGACGTTTTCTACCTCCGGGTATTTTTGGGGATTTTTCGGAGACAGTCGATTTTTCAACCTTATTATTATATTATTATTTTTTTAATCTTTCTTTCTTTCTTTTCCTTTCTTTTCCTTCCCTTTTTCCACCAACTTCCACACACTTCCATTTTCTCCACCTCATCAACAAATATCTCCACCTCACCATCTCCCATCAATCCTTTCTCCTTTTCTTTTTCTTTTCTTTTTCTTTTTCTTTATTTTTCTTTCTTCCTTCCCTTTATCTTTTCCCTTTTTTCTTTTTCTTTTCTTTTTTCTTTTCTTTTTCTCCTTCTTCTCCCTGGCGCCAACGACAGCCGCACCTCCTCCTCTTCCTTCTTCTTCCCCCAAATTCTCTCTCTCTCTCCCTTCAACTCCTTATCTCTCCCTCAATCCTCTCTCTCTATCTCCTCCTCCTTCTTCTCCACTCCTCAATTTCCCCCATCTCTCTCTCCTCTTCCCGCGAGATCCGGCCACCACCACCATCAACGCCGCCATCTCCGGCCAAGCTCCGCCGCCGCCCAACGACCCCGGCGGCCGTTCCCGGCCGGGGGCTGGAAGCCCCTGGGCCTGTGCAGGGGGCTGCTGCCCCCTGCCCTGTTCCGCACTCTCTCTCTCTCTCTCTCTCTCTCTCATCTCTCTCTTCTCTCTCTTCTCTCTCATCTCCCTCTCTCTCTCATTCTCTCTCACTGTTCTCTCTCCTCTCTCTTTCTCTCTCCTCTCTTTCTCACTCTAGCACTCTCTCTCTCCTGATTCTCTCTCTCTCTCATCATCTCTTTCTCTCTCTAAAATCTCACTTTCTCTCTCTAAATAAACCTCTCTTTCTCTCTCTAACTCTTTCTCTCTCCTCTCTTTCTCTCTCCTACTCTCTCTCTCTCTCTCTCTTCACCACAACCACCACCACAACCCTCCTTTGGTTTTGGACCGTAGCTTCCTTCGTCGATCGTGTCGCCGTGGATCCATTTGGCGATATTGTCAACCTCGATCCTTCCGAACACGTAGAGCTTCCAATCACCGATCTATGTGAGTATTCCTACTCACCAAGACTTGTCTAATTCTTTGTATATTCATGTATCCATATCATATAGGTTTGTATCTTCGTAAACATGCTATTTGATTATCAAACCCAACCCTAGAAATCTGTTCTACTTGCTGTTTCCAGTCGACTAGTCGACTTGACCTAGGACCTAGTCGACTAACCCATCTGTTATTGAAACGTAACCTTTCTGATTACACAGTCGACTTACCCTAGTTCCTAGTCGACTTGAGACCCTTAGTCGACTACACTTTTGACCCTAGTCGACTAACTCTTCCTGAATCAGAAAACCCCAACTCTCGGCTCCAGTCGACTTATCACAAACCCTAGTCGACTTGAACCCCCTAGTCGACTAACCCTTCTCCCTAGTCGACTCCTGAATCAAAACCCAACTTTCTGTATCTCAGTTCTAGTCGACTTGACCATACAATTAGTCGACTTAGAGTATCTGTTAGTCGACTACCTATTTTACTCCAGTCGACTAACTATTCCCTGAAACCAAACCCAACTCTCTGTTACACAGTATTAGTCGACTACCCCATTTTCCTAGTCGACTAACTCCACTATTAGTCGACTACTATTCCACCCTAGTCGACTAACTTTGGATATCTGTCTTAATTGATTCCTTCTTGAATATGAACCTTACCCTCTAGACTTACATCACATATAGGTATCTCTTGACTTGTCACTTGACAAACATCGTCTTCTATTCTTTCTCTCTCATCTTCTCTCTACATATTATATCACAGGTTATGGCGCATCCCGAGTTTCAGTGGATTTCGGATATTTCGGTATATTGGTGACTCAGGCGAGTGTTCTCACTCGCTACCCTCTTGTTTTCCTATTTCATTGATTGCTCTAGTATTCATGTATTGTATTTCATGCTTTATATCTTTTATTGCTTTATGCTATGCGTGGCCGACCCTTCGTGGTCGTTGGACTTGTTGGACTTTGGACCATTGCTTTTACATTACCACTTGGCATTACTTCAGACCTGTCAGTTACATGCCACTTTTTAACACATGTATATCACCTGACCAACTAGTGTACTATTACCTGACCACCTGCCATGCTACTATTTGGCAAGACTCTTATGTTGTACCATGACTTACCCGACTACTATCCATTCTTGATATGCTTGGTTGTTTACTAAATATCACCATCCTATCATGCTATCACTTTATACCCAGCATGATATACTTGACTTGTGATTATCATCTTTACGGGGACCTTGACTTATGATTCTGTGTCATGATCAGTGACTTGTTTTCCTGCTTTACATGCAGTGACCTGACTATATAGTACTTATGTACTCCTAATTTCCTGATCATGACCATTTCCTGTCTTTCCCGTAAAGTGATAATTAAACTATTGAATCTTAAAATGGACCAACTTGTATTGGGTCGGGGGAAACATGCGGATATCGATATGTGTTCGTGTTTACAGTGGCATTAGGTTGTGCACTTTATATCCGGTCTGACCTGTGGTACTCCAGGGGACCGAGGGGAGAGCTGGCTCCCTTATTCCTGATTGATAAGGGCATACATAAGTCCCTCCTGTTTAGCCTTGCGGCTGGCTTCCGTTTCCATGCAACGGAACAATCCTGGACCGTGGTCCCGGGCATGCACGGGACCCACTGTAAACATAGTTCGTTGATACCCCCGCTGTTTCCAATAACAACCTCGACTTGCTTATATATGGATGTATGTGAGTTGGCCGTACACCGAGACACATACCTAGATATATGGGTAAGACGAGTAATAATAAAGTGTCATAATAACCGGCTCTTTAAGTTGTAAGTAGAGGTATGTGGAATGGGACGCATACCAAAGCCTACATCTTAAATAGCTATGAATTTGTGCTGTGCCTTACCGTATTTGCTTTTCCCGGACTTTATATCGGATTTCATGTTTTATGAGTATTATGGTAGCTCGGATTGGTTTTATTCGGATTTCCTGTTTTATGATTCTCATGCCATGTCTATTCTTACCTGCTCTATCCTATCTGCCTCCTGAGTATTCCCACTTGATATATGCATTATTGTGCTCACCCTGCTTCACCACTTGGTTTTCCTTCTACACTCGCCTGGGGAGTATCATTTGACTCCCCTGGATTCTCACGTCCAGGTCTTGGAGCTTGGAGCGAGTGGATTTACCCCTTCGCTGATCAGAGTGGCGCAGCGGTAGCGTGGATCTCCAGCCGACCGTCCAGAGCCACATCCTTCCAGGCCCCCTGCGTGCCTCTCGAGTTTTCTCGTGAGTGCCCTTCTGTTTATACTTATACTGTCCATGCTCTTTTATACTGTTCATACTTGTACTATCCTTGTATACTTGTATGTGAACTCCTTTTGTATCGTTCATATATGTGTATATCTCTTGTATTCCCGCATTTGCGCATATCTGTGATGTTATATTATTGTAATATTCATCACCTCTGGTGATAACTCTGTGATTGTATATATATGTGTTGGAATGTATAATGCACCATTTGCTTCCGTACTCTGATTCTTGTCTGTACTGATGCTTAGCGTATATACGGGAGGGTAGTTCTGACCTACGTATATACGTTGCAGTGACGTCTCCGTATCCGCCGGGATCGGGGCGTTACAGGTTGGTATCAGAGCTTAGGCTCTGACTTCCTCAGTACGTCCAGAAGGCAAATCAATGGTAAAGAGATTTGCAACTGGAATACATGAATCTTGGTTATACATTCCAACTGCAAGTGCAGAGTTATCTATTTCTTGACTATCTTTCCTTTGATTTCAAATCCCTCCTTGACTATCTTTTCCTTGGATTCCTGATCTCTCCTATCCTTTCCCTGTTTTGGTTTTATGTTTTGGTTTTATGAAGCCTTATACTATCTTAAGATATGACTAGACTAGAGAGGTAGGGGCTGGTTCAGAATGAAGCTCTTATGTGATCTCTTCGGTCAACTTGATGAAGCTTGGTATTCTCCAGATCGATCTTGATCTGGCTATCTTTCAGAAGACAGCAGTCGGGATTCTTAATTATCGGTCTTCTTTATTATGCTCAGGATTATCAGGGTTTTCTTTATCTTCGGTATTCTGGCTCATTTATTACACAGCCACGACATCATCAGTATATTTATTACACAGCCACGACATCATCAGTATCATTCAGCATTATTCGGAGATTTATACAGCCAGAAGTGCGGAGGATGATTATTATTCAGCCAACTTGAGAGCCCTACCTATAGTGCTTCATATCTTAATTGATATAAATTCCAACCCTTGTCCCCTTTGTATTCAATTTACCCCTTAACGAAATTGCGAGGACGCAATTTTTTGTAAGGTGGGTGGATTGTAATACCCCATTCCCGGAATACGTACTTAGTTGCGTATTCAGATTTTCCGATCGTATTTTTTCGATTTGTTTCCTGTAATTGTTTTGTATTATGAATTCTTTATATAATTGTTTTGTCTTGGTTTTGGATTCGTGGACTCGGGGTCAGTCCCAGTCCGAACCAAGAACTCGATTATAGTATATTATTCGATTTGGTCTTTCCGGTGATTAGATTTGACCGATTTTAGTTTTAAATATCATTTTCCATTATTATATATTTTCTATGATTTTCTAGATTTTTCTGGAATTAAAATGAATTTCTTCAAAACCGGTGTCGGCCAGTGCCGCTGACCGATTCCTGGATTTTTAATTCTCAAACAGTTTGAAATTTCATGATGGTCCTTTAGGCTTTATTTCTTAGAATCACATTTTCTACCTACATTCTTTTTCTGAGGATTTTATGATTTTATGGAAATTCCTTCGGAGTCGGTAGGTAACTGATTCCAGGATTTTTAGTTTACAATCGGAATTGAATTTCTGAATTCCGCTTTCACTTTACGTCTTAAAATCATGTTTTCTTCTTTAATGCATTTTCTGGGATTTTTCGGAATTTATCAAAATCCGGCCGACCCGGTGTAGACCGGTATCGGCGTTTGGCTTCCAGATTTTTAATTTGAAAATGAGATTTTATTTTGGAAAACCGATTTCATATTATTCATTAGGATGACGTTTTCTACCTCCGGGTATTTTTGGGGATTTTTCGGAGACAGTCGATTTTTCAACCTTATTATTATATTATTATTTTTTTAATCTTTCTTTCTTTCTTTTCCTTTCTTTTCCTTCCCTTTTTCCACCAACTTCCACACACTTCCATTTTCTCCACCTCATCAACAAATATCTCCACCTCACCATCTCCCATCAATCCTTTCTCCTTTTCTTTTTCTTTTCTTTTTCTTTTTCTTTATTTTTCTTTCTTCCTTCCCTTTATCTTTTCCCTTTTTTCTTTTTCTTTTTTTTTTCTTTTCTTTTTCTCCTTCTTCTCCCTGGCGCCAACGACAGCCGCACCTCCTCCTCTTCCTTCTTCTTCCCCCAAATTCTCTCTCTCTCTCCCTTCAACTCCTTATCTCTCCCTCAATCCTCTCTCTCTATCTCCTCCTCCTTCTTCTCCACTCCTCAATTTCCCCATCTCTCTCTCCTCTTCCCGCGAGATCCGGCCACCACCACCATCAACGCCGCCATCTCCGGCCAAGCTCCGCCGCCGCCCAACGACCCCGGCGGCCGTTCCCGGCCGGGGGCTGGAAGCCCCTGGGCCTGTGCAGGGGGCTGCTGCCCCCTGCCCTGTTCCGCACTCTCTCTCTCTCTCTCATCTCTCTCTTCTCTCTCTTCTCTCTCATCTCCCTCTCTCTCTCATTCTCTCTCACTGTTTCTCTCTCCTCTCTCTTTCTCTCTCCTCTCTTTCTCACTCTAGCACTCTCTCTCTCCTGATTCTCTCTCTCTCACATCATCTCTTTCTCTCTCTAAAATCTCACTTTCTCTCTCTAAATAAACCTCTCTTTCTCTCTCTAACTCTTTCTCTCTCCTCTCTTTCTCTCTCCTACTCTCTCTCTCTCTCTCTTCACCACAACCACCACCACAACCCTCCTTTGGTTTTGGACCGTAGCTTCCTTCGTCGATCGTGTCGCCGTGGATCCATTTGGCGATATTGTCAACCTCGATCCTTCCGAACACGTAGAGCTTCCAATCACCGATCTATGTGAGTATTCCTACTCACCAAGACTTGTCTAATTCTTTGTATATTCATGTATCCATATCATATAGGTTTGTATCTTCGTAAACATGCTATTTGATTATCAAACCCAACCCTAGAAATCTGTTCTACTTGCTGTTTCCAGTCGACTAGTCGACTTGACCTAGGACCTAGTCGACTAACCCATCTGTTATTGAAACGTAACCTTTCTGATTACACAGTCGACTTACCCTAGTTCCTAGTCGACTTGAGACCCTTAGTCGACTACACTTTTGACCCTAGTCGACTAACTCTTCCTGAATCAGAAAACCCCAACTCTCGGCTCCAGTCGACTTATCACAAACCCTAGTCGACTTGAACCCCCTAGTCGACTAACCCTTCTCCCTAGTCGACTCCTGAATCAAAACCCAACTTTCTGTATCTCAGTTCTAGTCGACTTGACCATACAATTAGTCGACTTAGAGTATCTGTTAGTCGACTACCTATTTTACTCCAGTCGACTAACTATTCCCTGAAACCAAACCCAACTCTCTGTTACACAGTATTAGTCGACTACCCCATTTTCCTAATCGACTAACTCCACTATTAGTCGACTACTATTCCACCCTAGTCGACTAACTTTGGATATCTGTCTTAATTGATTCCTTCTTGAATATGAACCTTACCCTCTAGACTTACATCACATATAGGTATCTCTTGACTTGTCACTTGACAAACATCGTCTTCTATTCTTTCTCTCTCATCTTCTCTCTACATATTTATATCACAGGTTATGGCGCATCCCGAGTTTCAGTGGATTTCAGATATTTCGGTATATTGGTGACTCAGGCGAGTGTTCTCACTCGCTACCCTCTTGTTTTCCTATTTCATTGATTGCTCTAGTATTCATGTATTGTATTTCATGCTTTATATCTTTTATTGCTTTATGCTATGCGTGGCCGACCCTTCGTGGTCGTTGGACTTGTTGGACTTTGGACCATTGCTTTTACATTACCACTTGGCATTACTTCAGACCTGTCAGTTACATGCCACTTTTTAACACATGTATATCACCTGACCAACTAGTGTACTATTACCTGACCACCTGCCATGCTACTATTTGGCAAGACTCTTATGTTGTACCATGACTTACCCGACTACTATCCATTCTTGATATGCTTGGTTGTTTACTAAATATCACCATCCTATCATGCTATCACTTTATACCCAGCATGATATACTTGACTTGTGATTATCATCTTTACGGGGACCTTGACTTATGATTCTGTGTCATGATCAGTGACTTGTTTTCCTGCTTTACATGCAGTGACCTGACTATATAGTACTTATGTACTCCTAATTTCCTGATCATGACCATTTCCTGTCTTTCCCGTAAAGTGATAATTAAACTATTGAATCTTAAAATGGACCAACTTGCATTGGGTCGGGGGAAACATGCGGATATCGATATGTGTTCGTGTTTACAGTGGCATTAGGTTGTGCACTTTATATCCGGTCTGACCTGTGGTACTCCAGGGGACCGAGGGGAGAGCTGGCTCCCTTATTCCTGATTGATAAGGGCATACATAAGTCCCTCCTGTTTAGCCTTGCGGCTGGCTTCCGTTTCCATGCAACGGAACAATCCTGGACCGTGGTCCCGGGCATGCACGGGACCCACTGTAAACATAGTTCGTTGATACCCCCGCTGTTTCCAATAACAACCTCGACTTGCTTATATATGGATGTATGTGAGTTGGCCGTACACCGAGACACATACCTAGATATATGGGTAAGACGAGTAATAATAAAGTGTCATAATAACCGGCTCTTTAAGTTGTAAGTAGAGGTATGTGGAATGGGACGCATACCAAAGCCTACATCTTAAATAGCTATGAATTTGTGCTGTGCCTTACCGTATTTGCTTTTCCCGGACTTTATATCGGATTTCATGTTTTATGAGTATTATGGTAGCTCGGATTGGTTTTATTCGGATTTCCTGTTTTATGATTCTCATGCCATGTCTATTCTTACCTGCTCTATCCTATCTGCCTCCTGAGTATTCCCACTTGATATATGCATTATTGTGCTCACCCTGCTTCACCACTTGGTTTTCCTTCTACACTCGCCTGGGGAGTATCATTTGACTCCCCTGGATTCTCACGTCCAGGTCTTGGAGCTTGGAGCGAGTGGATTTACCCCTTCGCTGATCAGAGTGGCGCAGCGGTAGCGTGGATCTCCAGCCGACCGTCCAGAGCCACATCCTTCCAGGCCCCCTGCGTGCCTCTCGAGTTTTCTCGTGAGTGCCCTTCTGTTTATACTTATACTGTCCATGCTCTTTTATACTGTTCATACTTGTACTATCCTTGTATACTTGTATGTGAACTCCCTTTTGTATCGTTCATATATGTGTATATCTCTTGTATTCCCGCATTTGCGCATATCTGTGATGTTATATTATTGTAATATTCATCACCTCTGGTGATAACTCTGTGATTGTATATATATGTGTTGGAATGTATAATGCACCATTTGCTTCCGTACTCTGATTCTTGTCTGTACTGATGCTTAGCGTATATACGGGAGGGTAGTTCTGACCTACGTATATACGTTGCAGTGACGTCTCCGTATCCGCCGGGATCGGGGCGTTACAATATCACCTTGAATTAGAGTTTAGTGGATGGACTGTTGGTCCAAAGTGTTGGCCCAAAGGGCTTCCACTCTAGTTTTGATGATGATTAACTCATGTAGTTATGTGTACTAATAATCTTGCAATGTTTAAGTTTCAGATATTTAACAAGATATTTGTTGGTGAAAGCTTCCACACATCTTTCACATGTTGATTCAAGAGCCCGCGCAACAAAGATCATACATTGCACTTGCTCGGTGAATCAAGAGTTTTTGGACCGAGTCAACTTGGAGACGGCGCTCTACAAGAAGACTTAGGTATCCATAGTTTTAGTTTGGGTTTAGATCCTAATTGTAAAGATTAGAATAGTATGATAAGCTCAAGTTCACAACACACACACCTTTCATGTTTTGATTTTCGGTTTTAGGTTTAACCGATCTTGGTTTTCATGAATAGATTTTTTATCAAAACAAGTTTACATGGTTTATGTATATTAGATTTGTTCTATATACATGCATGCTTCAATTGTTTAGACAAACTTTGTTTGATAATCTATTCCATGTGTTTTATGTTTTGGTATTTACAACATAACATATTTTTGGACTTAATGACAAAAATCATGATATATATATATATGTTTCTTGTATATTGAATTTCTATTCATATACAATATGCTTCAAAGTATTTAAATATCATATTTTTGTATCATGGATGAGTTTTAGACAATGTGTATTTTCTATTCAAAATACAAGGTTTTAGAAAATACGGTTTTTGGTTTTTGGCAAAATTTCTATGACACAAAAATAGTCAAATATGTTTGAAATTTGTGTTAGGATTTTAACACAAGTTTGTATTTCAATATAAAATGATAAAACTATTTTTGTGGAATTTTAGAGATTTTGTGGGATTTATTGGAATATTTTTTTACCTCAATTTTCTGACCTATTTTTTGTCTGCCAGGCTAGGTCGGTCGACCGGAACGGTCGACCGCACCATGTAGCCGGTCGACCGTATCGGTCGACCGACGTGCACAGAAACGTGCACGCTGGCTACACTTGTAGCCGGTCGACCGTGCCGGTCGACCGACTGAGAGCTGTTGCTCTCTGTTTGTTTCGGTCGACCGGGCCGGTCGACCGTTAGCTGGCAACGGTCAAAAATTGACCGTTGGGCGGTCGACCGGGCCGGTCGACCGGCAGGGTAAATCTGGCAAAAATTCTGTAAACGGCTAGTTTTCTAAATTACCTATAAATACCCCATTTGCAAGAGTTTTTCTCTAAGAATTTTTGTGCGAATTTTTCCACTCTCTCAGGTGTTTTTGCTGCAATCAAAATAGGTTTTTGGATTCAAATTGAACAATCTTTTTGGTGTTTTCTTTAGGGTTTGAAAAATCAAAGAAAAGGGTTTTGGGAAAAGCTTTTGAATTGAACTTCTCTATTTTGGTTTCATCTTATTTCCCAAAGATTTTCTTTGAGTTGCTGGTTTCAAATCCCTTGTTTTTCTCCACACTTGAGCTAAAATCTACTATCTTCTCTATAGGATTTTGTGTGGGAAAAAGAAATTGTTTTGTGGTTGTTGTTTGAAACCACTTAGTTGTAAACCCATTTCTTGCTTTGTGCCATTTCCCTCATTGTGTTGAGGAGGTTGTGCAAATTGGGTTGTGAGGTGTTTTGTGTAAGCTTGGTGCTAATCCCTCAAGTTGTGAGAGGTGATTGTTTGTTGTATTGGAGGAGTGCCTCAAGGAGGAGGTTGAGTTTGTAAGGAGGGGAGTTGGGAACTCCTTGTAATTGTGATTGCCCCAAATCCTCGGTGGAGGTTCCCTTTGTGGGAGTCCTTTGTGGACAAGCTAGTGGATTGGAAATCCTTCGTGTATCGAAGGCGGGGATGTAGAGCTGGGTGCTCGAATCTCGATAACATATCTTTGTGTTTGCGCTTGATCCATTGGCTCTCTCTCTACTCTCTCTTTACTTTGTGCCTTGCATTTATTTACATTGCTCATTCATATTTGCTTGGCTTGGTTGTGTGCATCACTTGTTGATAGCACTTGAGTGTAAATTGCAATTAGTTTTTAAATTCCGCATTTAGTTCATAGATTAGCATTGTCACCTATTCACCCCCCCTCTAGGTGACTTTTCACAAAGGCCCATCAATCTAGTTTTGATGATGATTAACTATGTAATTATAGTACTAATGATCTTATGTTGATTAAGTTTCAGATATTTGATCAAGATCTTAGTCGGTATTCAGCTTCAACAAAAGACTCAAAGCCAAGTTTTAAAGCTAGCACATGTTGATTTAAGAGCTCGCATCAAGATCGCATTAAGTACTCAAAGAGGAGTCTAGCTCATGGATCAAAATTTGGACCAAGTCAAGATGATAAGAAGATTTTTAAGAGAAGATTTTCAAGACTTGAGTCAACTGTTTATAAGTGTTAAGATTTTATTTTTAGATAAAATGTAAACGATAGATTAGTTGTAGATTGCTCAATCCCATAGACAGACACACAAAATATTTCATGTTAAATAGTTTGTGTTTTAAAATAAAGTTTTGGTTTTGAGCTTCAAATAATAAATTTATTGGTTTCATAATTAGATTTTATCAAAACAAGTTTACATGGTTTATATATGCATTAGATTTCATCCATACACATTGTTGCTTCATATTGTTTAAAAAACTTATTTTGATGTTTCTATATCATGTGTTTAAGTTTTATTAAAGTCAAAACTTTGTTTAAAGCTTATTGTGAAAAATAAGAATATTTTATCTTATATGTATATTTGATCATTTCCATACACACTATGCTTCAATAGTGTTTAAATATCGTGTTTTTTGTATTTGATCAAGTTTTGAAAAAAATCCGATTTTCATTTAGAAAGTTATTTTGAAAATTACAGTTTTTGTCTTAATGATAAACTTCTATATCACAAAAATAGTTCAATTTATTTGTAATATGTGTTGATTTTTGATCACACATATTTGTTGTTCAAAGTGTTTCAATGAACTTCTTTATGTGGATTTTTATAGGTTTTAAAATTTTAGGGTTTTACAAGTTAGAATTTTCATCCCTTAAAAACCTTGTTTTGGGCTTCTGGCGGTCGACCGATATGCACAGCAATCTACACAAGCCCTGACTTAAGGGCCGGTCGACCGGAATGTTGACCGATCCAGAGAGCTTGCTCTTTGGATCTGGCCCTGGTCGACCGAGCGATCAACTGACCAGAGAGACTAGCTCTCTGGTTCTTGCCTCTGTCAACCGAGCGGTCGATAGGTCAAGACCTGGGTGCGATTGACTGGGTGGTCGATCGGCAACCCTAACGATCTGAAAAATGACCGTTAGCCGGTCGTCCAGCCGGTCGATCGATAGGCCATCTGGCCCCCCAACGGCTAGTTTTTGACAGCCTATATATTGGGGTGTTTTGGGCCTGTTTTGGGTGAGATTTTAGGAGGGTTTTTGAGCCATTTTTTCCAACCTTCCTCAGAGTTTTTCAAATAAGTTTTTGGGCTTAAATTCCACATCAAAAGGAGAGTTTATCAAGAGAGTTTTTCTTGAGTTTTCTAAAGCATTCTCTTGAGTTTTTCCACCACAAGTTCTATCTAACTTTCTTACACAAACTTGAGCTTTCCATTACTATACTTATCCTCCTGGGATCATTTGTTGTGAGAGTGTTTTTTGGTGATTAAAGTGTAGAGATCACAAAGTGTTCATCTTTATATTTTAAGGAGGTGAACTTGCAGGTTCATGTTGTAAAGAGTTCTTGAGGGAGCTCGGTGTAGAGGTGCAGCCTCAGCAATCTAGCTTGCTTGCGTGTGTTGTTCTTGCGAGAACAAGTGATTGTGGGTCCAAGAGTTCTTGAGGGAGCTCATTGTAGGTGTTGCGGCACCGAGAGATCTTTCGGGATCATTATAGTGAAAATTCTTCATAGTGTTGAAGGCGGGGACATAAAGCAAGTGTGCTCGAACCTCGAAACAATTCTCTCGTATTTGCGATTGCTCATCTCTCTCTCATTTGTGTTTATATCTTGTATGTTCTTATTGTGCTCATCTTTATATTCTTGATATAACTTGTGTGATATACATGATTGAATTTGTTTGTGCTGCTCACACTTGTATTCAACCAAGAGAGCCATAGTGGCATCTCAATTTTTAATCTAGAGGAATCTTGAGGAGATAGTCCAGAGCCCTTCACCGAGAATTCGGCTGCACTCTTGTGTTATATGTTGCGTGTTAGAATTATAACTTTAGTTTGCATAAAAAGTTTTTAATTTCGCATTACTTTTGTTTTTGATTAGCTTGTCACCTATTCACCCCCTTTAGGTAACCTACAATTGGTATCAGAGCTTGGTGCTCTTGATTTGGGTCTAACAATCTCGAATTAAAGATCCTCATTTTAGCTAATCACAATATTTGCATACACACACATGGATTTCATGACACCTCCTATATTTGACATTCTTGACTTCCAAACTTGAAAACTTAAGATGTCCATGTACCTAAAAGCTCTAGGTATTCATTTTTACTTTGTCACCATTAAGGACTCATATTTTATTAATGGCAAACATCTTGAGGCTAATGCAAAAGCCATTCATGCTATAAAGAGTACCCTAAATGATGATTATTTATCTAGGTGTCTACCATTGAATCGGCTTTTATAGTATGGAATACTTTTTGCTCTCTTGGGAACAAATGTCACGTGACAAAGAGAGTGACTCAGATGATGGAAATGTTACTTTCAACATGTGTTACATGGTCCAAGGGGATGACCCCCTTGAGGTAATACCAAATCCGAGTTAGAAGAAGATATTGACATGCCTTATGAAGAGCTTGCATCTTTTTGTCAAAAACTTCTTAAAAAATATGATTTATTAAAAATTTAAAATGATAAGTTGATGAAGGAAAACACTTCTTTGTTAAAAGAAAATGGTTCTTTTAAAAATAAATTTGAATGTGTCAAAAGAAAATGAATCTTTTAAAAAGAAAATTATTTTGGTGGAAAAAGAAAAGGAAATTATTTTAAATGAAAATAACTCTTTGAAAAAGAAAATTGTCTTAAAAGAAAAGGAAAAGATTTCCTAAAAATTAATTTTGAATCTCACTCTTACTATGTTTCTCATGCTAATAATGTTGCATCTTCTTTTGATAAAAATGAGATTCATGTTTTGAATAAGAGAATTGATTGTTTAGGCTCCACTTTGAGCCAATGTGCATTTAATCATAATAGGTTGGAAATTTTATTTTGTAAGAAACAAGTTCCACACATGCATGCACATATCCCATAGCATACACGTGCACACCATGATCACACTCATGCTCACATGTATGCTAGAGTGTACAAATATATACATTGTGGTCGCAAAATTCATCTTGCAAAATTTTGCTTTGATAGATTAAATTCTTTAAATTTTGTAAATAAAAAGTTTGGGTTTCTATTGCTACTAACCCCCATGGACCCAAAAAGAAAATATGGGTACCAAAATCTACACCACTTATTTTTGATGTATGCGTGGGCTCTCACAAGGCGTGAGAGGGTTGGTGCCTTGGTGGTGGATGTATTTGGAGTTAGAAGGATACACCCATTTGATGCATCACTATCAAGAAGTATGGTGGGAGGACCACCTCATGTTTGGAGAAATGAATTGGCTATACAGTTTTGATAATCATTTCATCCTCTTTTTTTAAAAAAATGCTTTTAATATTTATCTGCTAGTGTAGTAACCTAGACTCAATCTTATATTGTTTTCTGCTTAATGTTGAGTTGATTGGTTGTTAACTATGCATATATTTTTGAAATTTTTTTCAATAGATTTACATGCTTATTCCTTTTGATTGATTCTTGTTTTTATATGTTGTAATTAAAGCATATATTGGTTTAATGTTCATATCATATGATGTTATGTAAATCTTATTAAAACTTATATTATACATGAACAATTTTGAGATACATGTCTTACATGCTCCATTTCTTTTGTGTACTCATTTATTATTTTGATCATACATTGTATGTCCTAGATTTGAAGATTCTTGCATGATTATATGTTATATGATATTTTTAAGAAAAGGTATTTCATTTGAGTTTTATTTACTTATCTCCACGCATATATTGATTACATGACTCTTGTACACTCACCTTTATGTTTACTCATGTATTTATTTTCATAAGCATATGAGCTTTCTAGATTTTGAGTGTCAACTCTTATGTAATTTACATGCTTCATGGGATATATGATTTGGTTTCATGTTTTGAAGGATCTTTACCTAGTTTTTCAAAAATTATTTTGAACTAGTTATATATTCTTCACTTGGTAGTATTTTTAATTTATAACTATTTTTAAATCTTATTTTTGAAAACCCTACCTTCAAAGGGTAGTTGGTTGGGCGACCATGCCGCATGTACTTTATTGAACATCTTTTTAAAAATATTCATGATAAGGGTGGATTGATATGAGCTATACACATGATCTTCATGTTGTTTCATTATTTTTGTATACTCGTACGTGTTTTCTATATATGTATGCATCATATTTCAAGTGGTATTTTTATTTTCATACATACATATGTATGATTTTGATTGTACTTGTTTTACATTGATCACACATGTTTATAGTACAAATTATCGCTTGCTAAGCTAGATTTAGTTCTTAATATCAATTGTTTTTAAATTGGTATCTTTACAAGCTTATGCATGTATTTTGTGATTATTTCAAAAAAAACTTAAAAAGATTTCATGTTGATAAGATAATAATTATGTTTATCTACAAATGATATCAACATTTATTTTGTCAACTACTATTTGATTTCAATTGGTATCACAAATTATTTGCTTTCAATTAATATCAAAATTTATTTTGTTGACTTCAAGAAATTTCAAAATTTATTTTAAGTGGTATCAAAAATTGTTTTTCAAAATTTGTTTTGATATGTATTGCTTATATGCAAGAGAAGCTTAACATCTCCTCTATATATAGATTCATGTTGAGTGTATTTTACGTATTGAGGAGCTAGACATCTCTTTTTATATGATACACGTGTGTAGGGGGAGCTTAATATCTCCGTATATGCATTGCATATTATGCTTATGTGGGTTAGGGTCTAGTCTTCTCTTCTCCATATAATGCATAGATGCAGGGGGAGTTAACTTAACATCTCTCCTCTTATGAAGGTATATCGCATATACATCTTTCTTTTTTGTTTATCTTCACCCCTTTGTTGATGAGCTGACAAAAAGGGAAAGAAGAATTTAGAGTTTATATATGCATGTTTAGTTGTGTTTATGCATATATATGTGTTTATGTTTGTTTAGTTTATTTGTTTTCATTGAATATCTTTATTGTTTTTGCTATGCATGAGTTAAGGGGAGCGTATATGAAGCTTATCTTTAATCATGTATATATAACTTCTTGAGTTTTGTCATCATCAAAAGGGGGGAGATTGTTAGCCCAAAGATCCATCACTCTAGTTTTAATGATGATTAACTCATATATTTATAGTATTAATGATCTTGTGTTCATTAAGTTTCAAGTATTTGATTAAGATCTTAGTCGCTATTTAGTTTCAACAAAAGATTCAAAGTCAAGTTTTGAAGCTAGCATGTATTGATTCAAGAACTCGCGCGTCAAGATCGCATCAAGTACTCAAAGGGGAGTCTAGCTCATGAGTCAAAGTTTGGACCAAGTTAAAATGATGAGAAGATTTTTAAGAAAGATTTTCAAGAATTGAGTCAAGTGTTTGTAAGTGTTAAGATTTTATTTTTAGATAAAATTTAAAGGATAGATTACTTGTAGATTGCTCATGCTCTGACACACACACAAAATATTTCATGTTAAATAGTTTTATTTTTAGAAAATAAAGTTTTGGCTTTGAGCTTCAAAGAATATATTTATTGGTTTCATGATTAGATTTCATCAAAACAAGTTTATATGATTTATATATGTATTGGATTTCATCCATACACATTATTGCTTCATATTATTTAAGAAACTTATTATGATGTTTCTTTATCATGTGTTTAAGTTTTTGTTAAAGTCAAAACTTTGTTTAGAGCTTGTTGTCAAAAATAAGAATATTTCATCTTATATGTGTATTGGATCATTTCCATACACATATGCTTCAATAGTGTTTAATATCTTGTTTTTGTATTTGATCAAGTTTTGGAGAAATCTGGTTTTTCATTTAGAAAGTTTGATTTTGAAAAATACGATTTTTATTTTAAGGATAAACTTCTATATCGCAAAATAATTCAATTTGCTTGTCATATATGTTGATTTTTGATCACATATATTTGTACTTCAAAGTGTTTCAATGATATTATTTTTGTGAATTTTTATAGGTTTTAAATAAATTTTAGGTTTTTAAAAGTTAGAATTAAAACCTTTTTCTGGGCTTCTGGCGGTCGACCGACTGGTCAACCGAACAGAGCTCAGTTGACCGATGTGCACAGTAACGTGCACAATTTCTGGCTTGAGGGCCGGTCGACCAGACGGTCAACCGATCCAGAGTATCTGGCCCCGGTCAACCGAGTGATCGACCGACCAGAGAGACCAGCTCTCTAGTTCTTACCTCGGTCGACTGAGCGGTCAACTGATAGGTCATGACCTGGGTGCGGTCGACTGGGCGGCCGACCGGCAACCCCAACGGTCTAAAAAATGACCGTTGGTCGGTCGACCGACAGGCCATTTGGCCCCCAATGGCTAGTTTTTGAGAGCCTATATATGGGGTGTTTTGGGCCAGTTTTGGGTAAGATTTTAAAAAGATTTTTGAGCCAGTTTTTTCCACCTATCTCAGAGTTTTTCAAATAAATTTTTGAAACCACCTAGAGGGGGGGTGAATAGGTGATAAGGCTAATCTAAGAACTAAATGCGGAATTACAAAACTAATTTGCAACAACACTTAGTGCAACCAACGAGTGTAGCCGAATTCCCCGTGAAGGGCTCTGGACTAACTCCTCTTGATTCCTCTGAATAAGAGTTGAGGCGCTATATGAAGCTCTCGTGGTTAAGCACAAGTGAGGCACACAAACAAGCACAACCAAGCATATAAGAATAAGCAATATGGATCAATGCAAGGCACAACACAAGCATACATATGATATGGCAATATGAATGATGCTATGCACAAATCAAGAGAGAGAGAGTTTAGAGTCAATGGATCAAACGCAAACAATAAGATGTGTTTCGAGGTTCGAGCACCGAGCTCTACGTCCCCGCCTTCACCGAGAAGGATTTCCAATCCACTAGGAGTACCGAACTCCTCTCTCAACCAATACAACCTCCACCGAGGCAATAAAAATGGTCTACCGAAGACCGGAGTACCGAACTCCACCAAATCCACCTCTACCGAAGAGGGATACAAACACCAACCAACTCCACCTCACCAAGAGGGAGTAAACCACAACCTCAACCTCTACCAAAGAGGGAGCAACCACAAAGAAAGGTTAACAACAAGGTGGTATATCTCAACCACAAACCAATTTTTCCATAAATAAAGATCCTATAGAATAAGATAGAATGATATAGCTCAAGTGGAAAACAAAGTGTTTTGATCAAAGAAATTCTCTTGGGAAAACACCAAAGTAGATATAGAAATTTTAGATCAAAAACTAGTTCCCAAAAACCTAATTTCTTTGAAATAAACAAAACACTTTAAAACAAATAAGATGAATCTTTTTGCTCTTTAAACACTTTTGAAAACTTGCTTTGAAAAACAGAGAATAGGAAAATTTTTGCTCTGAAAAATCTTTCCAAAATTCCAAAGAAATGGGGCTTAAATAGCCCTCCATCAAAAACTAGCCGTTGCGGCTGGCGGTCGACCGGCCGGTCGACCGCCAACGGTCATATTTTTGACCGTTGGAAGAAGCCGGTCGATCGCCCGGTCGACCGCCCAAAACCAGAGAGCAAAGCTCTCTGGCCGGTCGACCGCTCGGTCGACCGTGCCTTGAACCTGGCCAACGTGCACAAGCTTGTGCACGTCGGTCGACCGACTCTGGGTCCGGTCGACCGCCAGAGCCTGGCAAAAGGCAATCTGGGTCAGAAAACTGGGTTAAAAATTATTCTAAAAATTCCCATAAATCTTCTAAAAATCTACAAAATAGTTTCTAACTTTATATATGATATATAAACATGTGATAAAAATTTCAACATAAATATCAAACATTTTAAACAATTTTTGTGTTATGGAAAAATTACCGAAAACCAAAAACTGTATTTTTCCAAGCTTTGATTTTTCAAATAAACTTTGTCCAAAACATATACAAAAACATGATACTTAATCATTTTAAAACATGTTGCATATGGACATAGGTCCAATATACATGAAACATATACATATCATTGTTTTTGTCTTTTATTTCCAAAAATATGTTTTGTTAAAAACACAAAACACCAAAACTCATGAATAGGTATCTCAACATAAGTTTGTCTAGGAAATTAAGCTTACATGTGTATAGAATATATCTAATATACACTTAAACAAAGTAAACTTGTATTGATACTATTTATTCATGAAAACCAATATCGGTTAACCAAAAACCGAAAAACTAAATCCAAAACATGAAACGTGTGTGTATTATGAACTTGAGCATATCACACTATCTAATCTTTACACATGGATCTAAAACACAAACTAAACTAGGATACCTAAGTCTTCTTGACGATTTTCATCTTCAAGTTGACTCGATCCAAAACTCCGTGATCCACCGAGCTAAACTCCAACGAGTGCTATGTATGATCTTGTTGCTCGGGCTCTTGAATAACTATGTGAAAGGCTTCAAAACTCCTTTGTTGAAGCTAATCACTAACTAATATCTTGATTAATGATCTGAAATTAAACATTACAAGATTATTAGTAAACATAACTACATGAGTTAATCATCATCAAAACTAGAGTGGAAGGCCTCTGGGCCAACAATCTCCCCCTTTTTGATGATGACTAAACTCATGGAGTTATATATGCATGGATTAAAGTTCAGCTTCAAAGAAGCTCCCCCTTAACTCATGCATCACAAATAAGCAATAAGATATGGAAATGAAAGCACATGCATAAATAAACATGTATGCAAATATAAGGAGATAAACATGCCAATCAAGCATAAAACTCATAAATTCTTTTTCTCCTATTTGCAAAACAAAACATATATGCATAAACATAAATCCTGAAAACATGCATATATACCAAATACTTCTCCCCCTTTTTGTCAATCATCAACAAAGGGGTTAAAGTAAAACAAAACAATGTTCTCCCCCGTTTTGTCCTTAACAAAGAATCAATAAAGGGGTCACAGCCCTAATTTGTTTGATATCACCCCTTTTAATAATAAGAATATAAATCAAAACATTATAGATATTTCTTATGTAAACAAAATTTTATATTTTCTCAATAAAACAAATCAAATTTTTAGATACCAATTGAAAGTAAATAAGGCATTGATACCAATTGTGATAAAATAAATAAAATCTTGATACCAATTGAAAGAAATAGATCAATAGATACCAATTGAAAACTCATTAATAGAAACATGATAGTCATTAAACATTCGAGCTTTGCATAATCAAAAATTTGTGATATTTTTGAGCACAAATAAAACATATATATGTATGAAAAAATTAGATACCAATCGAAATTGATACTATTTGAAGTGTAAGCATACATACATAAAGATATATGAGTATACAAGAAATGTCAATATTGATACCAATTGAAAAAGTCTAATGATACCAATTGAAACAACAATAATATCAAGTGTATACCTCATATCATCTACCACCCATTTCATGCTCAAGTTTATAATGATTTTCACTATAAAGCATACATGTGCATGGTCTCCCAGCCAACCACCCTTGGAAGGTAGGGATTTTCAAAAATAGGTTTGAAAGATATAGTATGTTTGAAAATTCTACCATAACGAAGAATGCCGCAACTAGTTAAATGGAAAAACTTGAAAACTAGTACGAAATCCTTCAAGTAAGGAATAAAACAAAAATATATTTCATGAAACACATGAAAATCACATGGTCACTAAACCTTCAAAGTCCATAAAACCCATATCATACTCATAAAAACAAAGTCATGAGAAAATAATAAGTAGGTGAGTGTACAAGGTAAATGTGAAAACATATAATCATGAAAATAGACATTCAAGCTCTAAATTCCTCAATACATGAAAATCATAAAAAAACTCGATTTCTTCAAGGTATATGTATGTCAAGTACAAACTAAAGTATACATACATATCCAAAACATAACGAGTCCACAAATGTATATGCATGAAGGCACGTGGCTCAAAGGATGTATATGCATAATCAATAGTTTGGACAAGACGGACATATACATGAAGCTAAATATGGAAAACATGAAAATCGTCAAAACTAAATTTTCATTAAAAAAATATATACTTCAAGGCATATGTATGTTTTGATAAAACAAGAAGTATACATACATATCCCTAAACACAATTGAGTTCATAATAAAGATTTGCATGAAAAGCAAATGACTCAAGGGGTATACATGTATATCTTATGGTTTGGCAAAATAAACATATACATGAAGTGAAAACACATGATCATAAAACATGTCCAAAATGGGGAATACAAGTTGAAATGCATGAATCATCAAAACTAGACTATACTAGCACATCGAATGGGTACAAATAAGCGTTCAAGTACAAACATATAAAAAAATTTATTTGTGGCCCACTATATGTACAAGTATAAATCCTAGTCTTAATGAAAACTTAACATTTAAACATATATTCAAAGCATGAAGCATAAAACGAGACATAAATCAACATGATAAACATAAAACCGATTATTATATAAATCCACATGCTATTAGAACAATGATGGGCATAATAGCTAAACAATGGTGAGAATCACAACATATGGGTCCTTATAAATAAGGGTGATCTCAAAAGCTATACATACATGTCAATGATCTAATAATCATGGCATTTAACATAATAATCTATAAACATCAAAACGTGAAGCATCAAAACAAAACAAAAATCATAAACATACATATGATCATTATGTGTATGCATGTGCATTAGATCTAGGACATACATATTAGTTAAAAACAAAGTGAGAACACATAGATATAGGTCCATATTAAACATGGGTGTCTCAAATAACTAAACATGTATATCACTAATCTAATAAACATGGCATAAGCATAATGAACAATAAAAATGACATGCTATGAATCAAAGACATGAAAAGCATGCAAATATAAACGGGAGTTAGAGATCGATACCAAAACCAATGAAGGCACCTCTCTAGTTCTCCAAACCAAGGTAGTCTTCCCACCAAAACATCCCTTGAAAGTGATGCATCCAAATAATCCTCTTTAAGCTCGGAACGCATCTACCTCAAGGCACCATAACTCTCACGTCATGCGAGAGCCCACACCTACATCAAATATAATAGGGGTGGTCTTTGGTACCCATACTCTTTTGGGTCCATGGGGGTTAGTACCTTTTCTAACCCAAACAAATTTATTTGCTAAATTTACATCATGTATATGATCATAGCAAAACTTAGCAAGGTGGCCCTTACGTCCACAATGTGTACAAGTGTACACATGAGCATACAAAGTGTGATGGTGGTGACCGTGAGTAGCATGTGTATGCCGTGGAAGGTGTGCATGCAAAGATGGAACTTGTTTCTTTCGAAACAAAGATTCCAAACGTGTATGACTCACAACACAATGGCTCAAAGTGGAGCCTAAATAATCCATATTCTTCTTAAGCATAGATATATCATTTTCAATTAAAGAAGAAGTGGAGCAAGTAATAGGTGAACTAGGTGAAGCTATCCTAGCATGGCAAACATGTGTAGACATATCATTTTTCAAAACAATATTTTTCTTTAAACAATCTTCTAAATCCTTAGAAATAGAAGCAATTTTCATTTTTAAAGAATCATTTTCTTTTAGAACAAAGTCAACTTTTGAAGACAATTTTTCATTTTTCTTCAAAATAATTTCACAATCATTTTTAGATTTTAAAAGTTCATTTTCTTTTAGGGCAAGATTAAGTCTAGATTTTAATGAATCCCTTTCATTAGAAATCTCCATTTTATCTTGCAAAACTAACTCAAGTTTTGAAAACAAATCCTCTTTTTCTTTATTTAACTTACAAGTTTTCTTTTTCAAAACTTTATATCTTTCAAGGAGGTTCTCACAAACAATAGATAACTCTTCATTTAAAGCATCGGCGTCCAAACTATCATGATCATCAAATGAAGAGCTAGCACATCTAGTTGAGTATCCGAATGTACCTCAAGGGAGTCATTCCCTTGGACAATATAGCATCGTTGTTCGGATTCGTCTCCACTAGATTCATGCTCCGGTTGGATTGGCAATTGAGGCTTGGAGGTGGTCAACTTGTTCCACACTGCAAAGGCGGAATCATAGTTAGAAACAAGCATAAGATATTCTTTATTTAGCGTGCTTCTAATAGCCTCAAGGGCAAGTGCATTGGCCCCTATATGATTGCGGTTACCAAGATAGCATTTCTTGATAGCGGCAAGGAAAACATGCAAGCCTAGGGTTTTCAAATACATGGACATCCTAAATTTCCATGTGTCAATATTGGAAACATCAAACATGGGAGGTGACAAGCAATCCATGAGTGTGTGCAAACAAATATACGTGCAAATGCAAATGATAGATTAGCAAACCAAGATCTCACTCTTAGGTGGTTAAACTAAATATCAGGAGCGTAGGCTCTGATACCAATTGAAATCACCTAGAGGGGGTGAATAGGTGATAAGGCTAATCTAAGAACTAAATGCGGAATTACAAAACTAATTTGCAACAACACTTAGTGCAACCAACGAGTGTAGCCGAATTTCCCGTGAAGGGCTCTGGACTAATTCCTATTGATTCCTCTGAATAAGAGTTGAGGCGCTATATGAAGCTCTCGTGGTTAAGCACAAGTGAGGCACACAAACAAGCACAACCAAGCATATAAGAATAAGCAATATGGATCAATGCAAGGCACAACACAAGCATACATATGATATGGCAATATGAATGATGCAATTCCAATATGAATGATGTAATAAAGCTCAAGCTCAGCCCGGACAAACCCTAGCTCAGTCCTTGTTATGTGCAGGAATTGATCTGACAACTAATCAATATCACCAATCAAATTGGCCAGGTCAATGAATATCAGGTGGGAGGTTTTCCATTCAGTAGAATGTTCCTTAATTATATAACCACTTTTCAATTACCTTCCTTGGTTAAAACCAATTAGACGAGTGTTAGTCAGTCTCAATATTCTATAATATTTATGAGCATAAATATTTCAGTATAACCCAAGTATAAAGAATGTTAGTTCACTTATACAACAATTGGAGTGAGGTACGCATGAAGCGAATCTCCTTAAAACAATTACGTCCCCCGCTTAGGCGTTAACGGGTTACTGGATGCTGGTCTCCCAAGATACTTGAGCATCCATTGAGCTATTCATCCTATAGGTGTTGTAGTGAGAGTTTTTGTAGGTGATCAAGTGTTTAGATCACCAAGATCTTTCTTTGTATTTGAGGAAACGGGCAAGTGTGCTCGTTGGTGTTTTGAGTTCGGGTGCGGACTTGTTGTACGAGGTGCGGCCTCGACGAGCCGGTGGGCTTGTGGTGTGTAAGGGACTTTGGGAGTCCGAGGGCTTGTAGGTGTTGCGGCACCAAGGAGAGATCCGGTTGGATCGTGCATAGTGGAAATCCTTCGTGTGTCGAAGGCGGGGATGTAGAGCAAGTCTGCTCGAACCTCGAAACAAACCCTTTGTGTTTGCGATTGCTCACTCTTGCTCTCTTACTCTTTTTGTCTCTATTATATCTTGCATTACTTACATTGTATTTACTTTACATGCTTGATATACCCTTGTGCATATTTGATATATACTTGCGTGGGATTGTTGCTAACACTTGTATTCAACCAAGAGAGCCAACGCGGCACCTCAACCCATTCAAGGGGAATCTAGAGGAGTTTGTCCAGAGCCTCGCAAGGGGAATTCGGCAACACTCTTGTGTTATACATAAGTGTTTAATTAAAAGAAGTTTTATTTGGTCAACTTAGTTTTAATTCCGCATTATTTGTTCATAAGTGACCATTAGATTAGCCATCACCTATTCACCCCCCTCTAGGTGATCTTACAGGCTTCCCGTGATCAGTAGTATAACGTTCACACGCTTGCTGCGACACGTGTGTTTAGCTACGCTGCGAGTGGTAATCATGCCGAGCGTGATAGCATTTAGTGTTGTACATTAGCTTCGCTCCAGCTTGCTCAGCTCCGCTTGGTTGTGCTCAGTTACTGCTTTACTACATGCCACTACTTCATGCTGGTCATTTACATGTTACTATTTAACACATGTATATCACCTGGCAACTGATTTGTTATCACCTAACATTGGACATGCTACCACTTGGCAAGACCTCTTGTTATGACATGACTTGCCACCGGACTAATATCAATCTCTTGACATGACTGGTTACCTGTCTAATATCATCCTCTTATCATGCTATCACTTGACACCCAGCATGATATACTTGACTCTCATGATTATCACGATAACGGGAATGATGACTTGACATCTTGATAGTACAACTGTACTCCTATTACACATCTTGATACATTATAGTACGTACAGTACTCCTGATATTCCTGACTTGCTCTTGCTCATCCCCGGAATCTGATAATCATCTAATAATTCATAAAAGGAACAACTTGCATCGGGTCGGGGGAAACATGCGGCTATCAATATGTGTTCGTGTTTACAGTGGTATTAAGCATGTTGTGCAACTAAAACTTCCGGTCTGACCTGTGGGCCTCCAGGCGACCGAGGGGAGTGCTGGCTCCCTCCTTCCTGGTACCATCATGATAAGGGCATACATAAGTCCCTCCTGTTAGCCTTGCGGCTGGTTCCGTCCACCAAGCAACGGAACAATCCTGGGCCGTGGTCCCGGGTATGTACGGGACCCACTGTAAACATAGTTCGTTGATACCCCCGCTGGTTTCCAATAACAACCTTGCTTTACTCGGATGTGGATCTATGTGTGCTGGGACGCTAGTACACATATCTAGACATCAGGGTAAGACGAGTAATAATAAAGTGTCAAGATAATAACCTGCTCTTTAAGTTGTAAGTAGAAGTATGTGGAATGGGACGCATACTGAAGCCTGCAACTTAAACGGCTATGAATCTGTGATATGCCTTACCATATTTGCTTGTCCGGGATTTTACATCGGATTTCCGGTTTTATGAGTATTACGCTATGCCTGCTTACTTCCTGCTTCGCCATTCATATCCTATCCCACCTGCCTCCTGTTCATTTTCTTATCATGCCCTGAGTACAATTGGATTGTATGTGCTTGGATTATGGTGACATGAGATAAAGGTATATAGATGAGGGTTTCCTTGTTTGGATTATTCCTTCGACGTACTAGTCTTATGGAGCCGTGATCTGAAACCATACAATCAGATTTGCTCGTCCTCGGCTTTATTTGGTTTTATCGCTTTACATATACTTACCCTTGCTCGCCACTTGGCTTTTGCTTCACCACTCGCCTGGGGAGTTTCATCTGACTCCCCCGGATCCTCATGTCCAGGTTTTGAAGCTTGGAGCATGACAGAGCTTAGAGCTTATGGATTCTCCCAGTTGCTGATCAGAGTGGCGCAGCGGTAGCGTGGATCTCCAGCAGATCATCCAGAGCTCTATCCTTCCAGGCCCCTTTGTGCGGCTCTAGAGTTTTCCTGTTATGGCTCTGAGCCTGTCTTTGTACTATTCATACTTGTACATCTCTTGTAATCTCGCAATTGCGCATATCAGTGATGTAATATTCATGTAATATTGGATCACCTCTGGTGATAACTTTGTAATTGTACTCATAAGTTGGAATGTATAATGCACCACTTGCTTCCGTACTCTGATTCTTGCCTGTACTGATGCTTAGCGTATATACGTGAGGGTATTTCTGACCTGCGTATATACGTTGCAGTAACGTCGCCGTACCCGCAGGATCGGGGCGTTACAGGGTGGTATCAGAGCCTAGGCTCTCACATCCTCAGTACAACCAGTCGGCAAATTAATGGTAAAGAAATTTGCAACTGGAATGCATGAGTCTTGGTTATACAATCCAACTACAAGTACAAAGTTATCCATTCTCTCTTGATAATCTTATCCTTGAATTCTGAAGTTCTCTCATCCTTTCATACTTCAGTTTCTTGTTATTCTTGGACCAACTCGGACATGAAAAGATGGGGAAATCATAACGGTTCTGGTTCTTCCTAGGGTAACCCTAACGGAGAAAATCTTGATTTGAGACTATTTCTGCAAGATATGATGAGACACGATCAAGTACAGACGAAGGTCCCGCACCAAGGATCATTGGTTGCACTCCGGGAATAGAAGCCAGGCGACATGTTGGATTTCAGGAAATTACAGCCGGCAATCTTTTCAAGCATGGAGAAGCCCTGGATGCATAGCAGTGGTCAGTAAACCTGATGGATCTTCTAAGTCAACTTGGGTCCCTGACGAGAACTAGGTGAAAATGATCAAGATTCAGTTAGAAGATGTAGCCTGGATGTAGTAGTTGGCGGAAGCAGCGAGACTGGGAAAGCCCAACACTTGGGACTAGTTCTCGAAGGATTTCTATAGGAAGATTCTTCTCTGTAATAGCCCAGGAAGAAATGAAAGAATGATTTATCAAATTGCGGTAGGGAGATTGGATTGTAAATAAGTACACTGCAAAATTCCTAAGGTATAGTCGGTCGGTGTTTTACATGGTGGCCGACAAGGAGAACCGAGCAAGCAATATCTTAGTGAGAAATGAAGATGAAGAGCAAGATGTTTCTTATCCCCAAGCAGCCCAAGAAGTATTCTCAAGTTCCTTTGTCATTATCCGGGAAGTAGAATGGACCCAGAGGAGGAAGATTAGGATGGTTGCAGATGAAGTTAGCGAAGAGACCCTCTTAATTGATGGAAGTTGGAGGCTCAGACAGGCCTCTGGACGCCCTACTAGCTAAGCCATCCCTCCAACCCTGCCCACAACATATGACCGGTGGATATTGTCTGGAGCCGGGCATCTACGACACAACCACCAGAAAGATTATGAATTATGTTGTAAAGTGACTGTCTGTTCAAGGAGACAGAGAACATCGCACTAATCAGATCAACTCATCCATTATTACCATTGGGAAGGAATCCAGGACCTACTGGCAGAATAATCTCGCTTCATCCCCAGCATCAAGCATGGAGTCATACACAAAAGAGACCAAGAGTTAGGACACATGGTAAGGGAAGCAAGCATATAATCTGACTGAAGAGGAAGTGAGGATGCTCCATATGATGGAGTGAGAACAGGAAGGGCACCCTATATCTGAAAAAGGAACCCTGAAAGGACTGACCGTAACCATTGTCCCCATTTTTAGCATGTCCGGGAGTTGATAAATTCTATATATCATATCCTTCTCATTGCACTATCATCACCAATCTTAGTCCGTCCTATCTCTCTCCCTATTTCATGATTCTTATCTCTTCTATTTTTGCTATTCTGATTTTTTTGATCTTTATGCCAACATAAGATATGTATAGACTAGTGAGATAATAGCAGGGCAGATGTAGTCACTCTCATTATGTTCTGGCATTCCTCGACTCTGGTATATCACATTGTCTTATACTGGGCAGATCTTCGGCCTCGCATTATATTCTTGTATTTATGGATACATCCTAGGAGACCGGTACGTCAAGTGGAGTAGTCATCGCTTATATAATCAGATAGACTGCATCATTTCATGAGGAGTGTCAGTATATAACAACATTTCAGAATCAGGACTTCTGGCAGACAGAGTTATGGTATTTTCTATTACCCCAATAGCGATCATGGTTTCTTCAACTGTGTTTATGGGACTCGGATATTCTTAGAGCTGATTTACAGTCAGATTATTACTTAGAAGACAACATTCGGGACATGTTTCGGTTATTATAATTTCTTGATCATGTTCTCAGAGCCACGAACTTCTGGTAATCCTTATTGACTTGGCAGAACCTGGGCTCTGCTAGCCTCGCTAAGCGAGGGTCGTGTTCTAGTCATCCGTGAACCTAACCAGGTGTGAGTTTCGCTGCACCCTGGTGCTTAGCATTTAGCGTTGTGTTACGCGCTGGCTTCGTCGCGTGAGCTTCGCCATATGCGAGTCTCGCAGAGCGTTAGCCTCGCCGCACCCTAATGTTTAACACCTGAGCTGTGTTACGCGATAACCTCATCTAGGCTTGGTTTCATCCGTGGCTAGTCCTTCAGTGCTTGGCACTCTAGCCATTCCTCGGATTTCTTCTAGCGTGCTTTCATGGATCTGCTGAACAGAGTTCCATCACTATATCTGAGCTATCGCTATGGCCCTTGTCAATGATCCATTCCACAAATCTTGCAGGGCTCAGATATCTTCTTCCTGTTTCATCTGCAGTCGGTTTATCATTCATAAGTCAGTATTCCGAATTCTTCACAGTTATTTTATATTCTTGGCTACGTCTTTCAGAGTTAACAAAGCCTAGTATGCAGCCCGTCAGTGATTCTACTGCAAAAGAATGGCATCTTACCATGCAGGGTTTTATATTATATTATGGACTCCAACACTAAGGATTTCATCATTTTTGGCTCACAGTCTGATCGAAGTGTTATTGATTATCTTACCAAGCCAGCTCACCTTAAATCATTCAGAATGGGGTAGTCTTTTGAAGTTCTGACAGCGTTCCCTTATGAGCAGACATCAGATCAGTATGGCACCGTCAGAGGATGTATACACGGCAGAAGGGCGGATGCCTCTGTCTTGAGTTAGCCGTTCAGTCTGGGAGGACAGCTCATAGTTATCCATATCTTGATTGGCATAATCCTCATTCCTATCTTTTTGTGTTCATTCCACCCCTTATCGAAATTGCGAGGACGCAATTTTTTGTAAGGTGGATGGAGTGTAACACCCCGTTCCCGGAATACGTACTTAGTTGCGTGTTCGTATTTTCTGATCGTATTTTTAATTTACTTCCTGTATTTGTTTTGTATTATGAATTATTCATATGATCGTATTGCCTTGGATTCGGATTTGTGAACTCGGAGTCAGCCCTAGTCTGAACCGGGGACTCGATCCTAGTAGATTTCTCAATTTGATGTTTTTGTTATTCCAAATTGACCGATTTAAGTTTTAAATACTGTTTTCCAATATTTTGGATTTTCTATGATTTTCTGGAATTTTCCTGAATTAAGTTGAAAATCTTCAAAACCGGTGTCGACCAGTACCGCTGACCGATTCTCGGATTTTTAATTTACAAACGGAGTTGAATTTTAAGAAACGGCTTTCCAGTAACTTCTTAAAATCACCTTTTCTATCTAAACACTTTTTCTGAGAATTTTCTAAATTTATCAAAATTTCACTGGATTGGGTGTCGGCCAGTATCACTGGTTGATTCCAAGAATTTTAATTTACAATTGGAATCAAATTTCTAGATTCCGCTTTCATATTACTTCTTAGAATTATATTTTTCTTCTTTCAGACATTTTCTGGGATTTTTCAGATTTTATCGAAATCTGGCCGACCCGGTGTACACCGGTATTGACGGTCGACCTTATGATTTTTATTTCGAAAATGAGATTGAATTCCTGAAAACCGATTTCACCAAAAATCATTTTATAATATTTATTATTTTGAGAATTTTTGGGAAGCTTTCCGAGTTACTTTATTTTTGGACTTTTCCGGAGTTTTCGGTGTTTTCCCAGATATCGGAATAGTGTCCAGATATTTTCCCACTTTTTCTCTCTTCTCGCCAAACGCGAGCTTCACTCCTGGGATTTTGCATTTAATGTGGAGATCCTCTCCATGCTGCATTTAATGCACTGCCAATCAATCCCAATCAAGTCATTATGACTTTTGTCCTTTTGTTAAACGCAACTTTTTTGCATTTTCCCTGGACGCGGCTTTAATTCCCGCGTTTAGCCCATTTTGGCCTAAACGCAAGAATGTGGGCTGCGTTTGGAGAGGAAACGCAGGTTTCATCACAAAAATGGGATTCCAAGTCAAACTTGTAATCATTTATCCCCTTATATAAATGCTTCCCCTTTCTCTCTCCTTCATTATTATTTCTCTTCTCCTCCTTTCTTCCAACAGAGAGCATGAAGCCAACAGGCCACGCACCTTGGCAGCCATGGTGACCCATTTGGCTAGCCATTTCTCCACTCTCTCCACCTCCATTTTCACCACAAATTCCACCACCTCTTCCTCCTCCATCTCCTCCTTCATTTCACCAACAACTACAACCACAACACCACTTCCATCACCATCTTCTTCCTCTTCTTTTCCACCAAATAACCCATTAACCTCCATAATTTCTCCACCATCTCCACCATCATATACTCCATCTTAGCCACCAACGACCGCGCCGTCTTCATCTCCTCGTCGTGCTCTTTCTGATGACCTAAAGCTTCGCTCCCCGAAGCGTCGTTTCCAAAACTCCAACTTTGGATATTGAACTGGACTTGCACCATCAACCTCTCTCCTTCTCCTTTAGGGCCGGCCACCTCCGTTGGATTGGGGGCCGTGCTCTTCATCATCGGCAAGACTCTTGGGCCGGTACCCTCCTTTTGGATTGGGGCCGAGCTTTATCGCCGTAGATTTTCCGGTAATCGTTCGCGATTATTCCGGTGATCGTTTTGGTGATAATTGGCGACCACTTTAACAAAGAACTTATCATTATACTTGTGTTTTTATCATCAAACGCAACCCTCAAAAAGTCAGGTTCTGCTCTTTGTTTTGTACTCTGTTAGTCGACTTGACCCAGTCATTAGTCGACTTGAGACCCTTATTAGTCGACTACCCTCTTATCCCAAGTCGACTAACCCTTTTGAAACGCAGCTTTCTGAAACGCAGCATTACTAGTCGACTTATCCCTTATCTATAGTCGACTAACTCCTTCATAAGTCGACTACTATATCTCCCTAGTCGACTAATCTTGACTGTTTGTCGTGGTTAAACACTTCTTTCTATATGGACCTTATCCTCGGGACTTGCATCATATATTGTTATTACAAGACTTGTCACTTAACGAATATCACCTTCCCTTCTCTCTGTTGTTTCCTAACGCGGATCCCATGCCCGCGTCTGTGTTCTATTCAATTTGTCGTGACGCAGAGTTTATACTCGCGTCCGCGTTCTCCTCGCGTCCTGATTTGAACACGGGTCTCGAACCCCGCGTTTGTGGCACCTTCGCGACGCGACTCCCGCGTTTGTGACTTCCGCGTCTGCTATTTCCTGCGTCTGGTATTTCCCGCGATGCGATTCCCGCGTCTGCGACCCTCGCATCCCATGCTCAAACCCGCGTTTCCCTGTGCACACTCCAATTCCATATACTTCTCTCTCCCTGGACTTCTCCCTTACTTTCTCTCTAACGCACTGACTCGTCGATTTCCTGGATTCCGGATATCAGAGATTTCACTAAGATTTAGGCGAGTGATCACGCTATCCTCTTGCCTTACTATTTTATTGGTTATGCGAGTGTTCTCGCTTTCCCCTTTGACTTTCCTATTTCATCGGTCGACTTGTATTATTCATGACTTGTGCTATTTGGAGCTAACACCTTCTCTGCAGGTACCCTAACCTCTGGGTACAACCTTTGAGGTTTGAAGTCCTCTGGACTTTCTCTATGCTAGGCGGACCTAGCGTCAACACTTTACCGCTTACTCCGTTCGAGTGTAATTACCCCGTGAGCATGGCTTTGTTGGCCCAAAGGCCTATCACCCTAGTTTTGATGATGATCAACTCATGAAGTTATGTTTACTAATGATCTTGTGTTTAATTAGTGACAGATTCCTTATCAAGATCTTAGTAGGTGTGGAGCTTCAACAAAGGATAAAATGTCAAGTTGGAAGCTAGCACCGGTCGATTCACGAGCCTATGCATCAAGACCACATCTAGAGATGAGCTCGGTGGATTGCATGTGGACCAAGTCAAGAAGATGAGAAGACTTCAAGGGAAGACTTCAAGAAGATGAAGACTTGTGTCTAGGTATAAGATTTTTGTTTGTTTTAGTTAAAATGTAAAGGATAGATAGTTGGTGGATTGCTCAAGTTCATATCACACACACACTCTTGATTTATGTGTTTTCATAAAAGATTTTTAGTTTTAGAAAAATACCGTTTTAGTTTTTGGTGTTTCAAATATACATGTGTTTTTAACCAAAACCTTTTTAGAACTCTCGTCCGTCCTGCTGATCTGCTCGACACACTTTTAGTTTTCTAGTCATAACTTTTGATTCCTATATTCAATTAACATGATTTATATTGCATTTTAAATATGACTTTCAGAGCTACATTTAATATTCAATAATCATCTTCTGATTTAAATGTTAAGAATGTAAAATATTGGGTTGAAGTCTGAAAAACAGTTTTCAGTTTCTGATTTGATACCTTTTAGTATTTTATTGATAACTTTCAATTCCTAATTGATATTGATTTGATTTAAGTTGCATTAGAAAGAAGACTTCAATATCTACAAATTCATCCTATATACTTATTCCTAAATTCGAACGTTTTAGACATCAAAACTGTGCTCCAAGTTAACCCATTGCACAGAGGTCGGTCGACCGGGCCGGTCGACCGACGTGCACAAAACTGTGCACGTCTGGCAGTTTTGTGCGGTCGACCGGGCCGGTCGACCGGAACTGAGAGCAGTGCTCTCTGTTCTTCTCGGTCGACCGGGCCAGTCGACCGGAGGCTGTAACGGTCAGTTTTTTGACCGTTACCGGTCGACCGGGTGGTCGACCGGCAGCTCTGACAGACCCCAACGGTCAGATTTTTCTGACCTCTATAAAAGGGGGTTTTGTCATTGTTTTGAGCCAAGATTTTAGGAGAGCTTTTGTCCAGTTATTTCCATTCTTTTAGCAGAGTTTTCTCCACAAAATAGAGTGCCAATATTTCCTATCAAAAGGGATTTTATCAAGAGAGTGTTTATTGTGATTTCTTGAGTTTTCCATCAAAAGTTCTTTCCTTGATTTCTCACACTACACTTGAGCATCCATTGAGCTATTCATCCTATAGCTGTTGTAGTGAGAGTTTTTGTAGGTGATCAAGTGTTTAGATCACCAAGATCTTTCTTTGTATTTGAGGAAACGGGCAAGTGTGCTCGTTGGTGTTTTGAGTTCGGGTGCGGACTTGTTGTACGAGGTGCGGCCTCGACGAGCCGGTGGGCTTGTGGTGTGTAAGGGACTTTGGGAGTCCGAGGGCTTGTAGGTGTTGCGGCACCAAGGAGAGATCCGGTTGGATCGTGCATAGTGGAAATCCTTCGTGTGTCGAAGGCGGGGATGTAGAGCAAGTGTGCTCGAACCTCGAAACAAACCCTTTCTGTTTGCGATTGCTCACTCTTGCTCTCTTACTCTTTTTGTCTCTATTATATCTTGCATTACTTACATTGTATTTACTTTACATGCTTGATATACCCTTGTGCATATTTGATATATACTTGCGTGGGATTGTTGCTAACACTTGTATTCAACCAAGAGAGCCAACGCGGCACCTCAACCCATTCAAGGGGAATCTAGAGGAGTTTGTCCAGAGCCTCGCAAGGGGAATTCGGCAACACTCTTGTGTTATACATAAGTGTTTAATTAAAAGAAGTTTTATTTGGTCAACTTAGTTTTAATTCCGCATTATTTGTTCATAAGTGACCATTAGATTAGCCATCACCTATTCACCCCCCTCTAGGTGATCTTACAATTGGTATCAGAGCTAGTGCTCTTGATAATGGGTCTAACAACCTAAGAGTTAAAGATCCTCTTTTAGGCTAATCACAAGATTTGTACACACACAATGAACTTCATGTCACCACCCACCTTTGACATTCTTAACATCCAAATTTGGAAGGTTAAGATGTCTTTGTTCCTCAAAGGACTTGGCCTTAGTGTCTATCTTGCCACTACTAATAATGCATATTGTATAGATGGTAAGAATATTGAGGCTAATGCTAAAGCCCTTCATGCTCTTAAATGTACCCTAAATGATGACTATTTATCTAGGGTTTCTAACATTGAATCGGCTTTTGTAGTATGGAACACCCTCATCTCCCTTGGCGAGAAAGATCTATACTATGCGGGGAGCGATTCGGACGTGGAAGCGACATCTCCAACGTATGCTATATGGTCCAAGGGGATAACCCCCTTGAGGTAAACTCTGAATCCGATGATGAGGACATGTCATATGATGAGCTCACTTCATTTTGCCAAACAATTCTTGAGAAATATGACATGATTAAGAAAGAAAATAAAAATTTGAAAAAGAAAATTGATTGCATGCATATAGAACAAGATTCTTTTAAATCTAACATTGCATGCTTAGAAAAAGAGAATAATGATTTGAAAAAGAATTTTGATTGCATGCTAAGAGAGAATGTTTCTTTTAAAACTAAAATAGCATGTATTGAAAAAGAAAACAATATTTTGAAAAATGAGAATGTTTCCCTTATGTCTAAATTAAATGATTTATGTGAAGGGAATATGTTTTTGAAAAATAAAATTACTTTGGTGGAAACTCAAAAGGAAGTTGTTTTTCAAGAAAATATTACTTTGAAAAGAAAATTTGTTGAAAAAGAAAAAGAATTTGTTTCACAAAAGAAAAAGAAAAATGATCATATATCTCATCACGCTTTACATGCCACCACTAATGAGATTAAAGATTTGAAAAATAAAATGAATAATTTGAGTTCAACCTTGAACTCTTGTGCATTCAATCATTCTAAATTGGAGTCCTTGTTTTCAAAGAAACAAACTCCTTCCTCTCATGCACATCATCATGCTCATGCTTATGTTGCACAACATGATCACACTCCTACACATAAGCATACTAAGGTGTACGTTTGTACACATTGTGGCCGCAAAGGCCATTTAAGAAAATATTGTTATGATAGATTAGGTCATTTCAATTTTGCTAAGAATAAGAATTTTTGGGTGCCTTACAACAAGACTAACCTCAAAGGACCCAAGAAAGTATGGGTACCAAAACCCCCACCCTTTGATTTTGATGTAGGTGAGGGCTCTCACAAAACGTGAGAGGATTGGTGCCTTGATGGAGGATGCAATGGACATGATGGACAAATTTTTTGGATGCATTGCTATCAAGGAAATTTTGGTGGGTCAACCACCATGCTAGGAGCTTTGGAGTTGGTAACAATTTCTAAACTCCTATTTCATTATGCACATGCTTTTAATTTCATGTATCATGTAGCATGTTCATATTTTTTATTTGATTTGTGCTTCATGTGGCATTTACATGCTTAAATGTAGAATATGTCAAAACTTGCATTTATACATATATGAATAGTGAACTACAATTGACTCATATATATTTGAACTTCATGCTCATTTGTATCCACTATATGCATGTGTATAGGCTAGTTTTGATGATTCGGTCATTTATACTTGTTATGCCTATCTTTGATCTTACTTCATGTATATGTATGTTTAATTCAAATCTAATAAATATACATGTATACCCTTGAGTCACTTGCCTTAATGTAATATATATTGGACTCTTTTAGATTTGGGATATGTATGGATATTGTTAGAATTGGATAAATCATACATATACCATGAAGATTAGTATTTTAAATAATAAAAAAAAAATGATGATTTTTCATGTTTTTGATTTATATTAAAGATTAAAACATTTGTACAACAAAATGTGATTTATGATCTTTTTGAGCTTGAATGACTATTTTCATAAAGCTTTGCTAAATACAAAATACTTTATGAAAAATATATGATTTGTTTTAAGATGAAAAATAAGATTGTCATGAGATTCATGCTTCACTTTCTATTTTCATGAAAATACCATTTACATAACCTTTGAACACTCATCTTTTATAATAAAAAATAATAATTTTTAAGCTTTATGGACTATGAGTGCTTAAACTTGTATGTATTTAGTATAATTCATGAATAACATATGATTTCATGTTTTTGAAGGATCTTTAACTAGTTTTTCAAAATTATTTATAACTAGTTATTTATTCTTCAAATTTTGGTAGTGCTTAAACATAACTATCTTTTAAACCTACCAATTTTTGGTTATGAGTATATACATGATTTATAGTGTTAATTTTATAATTGGTATATTACTCACATTTTGGTTCCTATATATGTATGCCCTAATTTTCAAATTGGTCTTATCTATTCACATACATATATATGATTTTCTTGTGCCTGCTTTACAATTGATTTACATTCTTAAAAGCACAAAAAGTTTATGCTAAGTTCACACCTTATATTAGCTATGCATAAGCTTATGAAAAATAAAAAGATTTTATTTTAGATCTTTCATTTGGTATCAATAGGCCTCAACTTCAAATTTGTTATATGATTACAATTGATATCAATATGTTTGAAACAAAAAAAAAATTTTTTGCAATGATAACTTGATATCACACATCTTCAAGTGCTATTTTCTATTGGTATCAAAATTACAAATTATGATTGGTTCAAAATTTGTTTTATTGGGAAAAGTTCAAAATTTTGTTTTGATAAAAAAATTAAAATGTTTTGTTTTGTATTTCCTATATGCAAGGAGAGCTTAACATCTCTCTTACATATAGATTCATGTTGAGTATATTATAAATTGAGGAGCTTAACATCTCTTCTTTATATGATATACGTGTGTAGGGGGAGCTTCACATCTCCTTCTATGCATTACATAGTTGTGTTGTGTGAATTAGGGCTTCACATCCCTCTTTCATGCAATGCACATTGTAGGGAAGCTAACTTAACGTCTTCCTCTTCATGAATGTATATCGCATATAAATCTTTATTGGTTGATTTGTATACCCCTCCTTATTTCTTTGTTTTTGACAAAAAGGGGGAGAAAATTTTTTTTGATTTGATTTTACTTTGAACCCTTTGTTGATGATTGACAAAAAGGGGGAGAAGTATTTGAGTATATATGCATGTTTTCTTTACTTAAGGGGGAGAAGTATTTGTCTTCCTGTTAGTTATGCATATATATATTTTTTTTGTATTGGTTTGCAAATAATAGGAGAAAAAGATTTGTTTTTGTGTTATCTCCATTCATTTGCATACATGTCATGTGCTTCATTGTCATATCTTTATCATTTATTTGATATGCATGAGTTAAGGGGGAGCTTCTTTGAAGCTTTACTTTAATCCATGCATATATAACTTCATGAGTTTTGTCATCATCAAAAAGGGGGAGATTGTTGGCCCAAAGGCCTATCACCCTAGTTTTGATGATGATCAACTCATGAAGTTATGTTTACTAATGATCTTGTGTTTAATTAGTGACAGATTCCTTATCAAGATCTTAGTAGGTGTGGAGCTTCAACAAAGGATAAAATGTCAAGTTGGAAGCTAGCACCGGTCGATTCACGAGCCTATGCATCAAGACCACATCTAGAGATGAGCTCGGTGGATTGCATGTGGACCAAGTCAAGAAGATGAGAAGACTTCAAGGGAAGACTTCAAGAAGATGAAGACTTGTGTCTAGGTATAAGATTTTTGTTTGTTTTAGTTAAAATGTAAAGGATAGATAGTTGGTGGATTGCTCAAGTTCATATCACACACACACTCTTGATTTATGTGTTTTCATAAAAGATTTTTAGTTTTAGAAAAATACCGTTTTAGTTTTTGGTGTTTCAAATATACATGTGTTTTTAACCAAAACCTTTTTAGAACTCTCGTCCGTCCTGCTGATCTGCTCGACACACTTTTAGTTTTCTAGTCATAACTTTTGATTCCTATATTCAATTAACATGATTTATATTGCATTTTAAATATGACTTTCAGAGCTACATTTAATATTCAATAATCATCTTCTGATTTAAATGTTAAGAATGTAAAATATTGGGTTGAAGTCTGAAAAATAGTTTTCAGTTTCTGATTTGATACCTTTTAGTATTTTATTGATAACTTTCAATTCCGAATGGATATTGATTTGATTTAAGTTGCATTAGAAAGAAGACTTCAATATCTACAAATTCATACTATTTACTTATTCCCAAATTCGAACGTTTTAGACCTCAAAACTGTGCTCCAAGTTAACCCATTGCACAGAGGTCGGTCGACCGGGCCGGTCGACCGACGTGCACAAAACTGTGCACGTCTGGCAGTTTTGTGCGGTCGACCGGGCCGGTCGACCGGAACTGAGAGCAGTGCTCTCTGTTCTTATCGGTCGACCGGGCCAGTCGACCGGAGGCTGTAACGGTCAGTTTTTTGACCGTTACCGGTCGACCGGGCGGTCGACCGGCCGCTCTGACAGACCCCAACGGTCAGATTTTTCTGACCTCTATAAAAGGGGGTTTTGTCATTGTTTTGAGCCAAGATTTTAGGAGAGCTTTTGTCCAGTTATTTCCATTCTTTTAGCAGAGTTTTCTCCACAAAATAGAGTGCCAATATTTCCTATCAAAAGGGATTTTATCAAGAGAGTGTTTATTGTGATTTCTTGAGTTTTCCATCAAAAGTTCTTTTCTTGATTTCTCACACTACACTTGAGCATCCATTGAGCTATTCATCCTATAGGTGTTGTAGTGAGAGTTTTTGTAGGTGATCAAGTGTTTAGATCACCAAGATCTTTCTTTGTATTTGAGGAAACGGGCAAGTGTGCTCGTTGGTGTTTTGAGTTCGGGTGCGGACTTGTTGTACGAGGTGCGGCCTCGACGAGCCGGTGGGCTTGTGGTGTGTAAGGGACTTTGGGAGTCCGAGGGCTTGTAGGTGTTGCGGCACCAAGGAGAGATCCGGTTGGATCGTGCATAGTGGAAATCCTTCGTGTGTCGAAGGCGGGGATGTAGAGCAAGTGTGCTCGAACCTCGAAACAAACCCTTTGTGTTTGCGATTGCTCACTCTTGCTCTCTTACTCTTTTTGTCTCTATTATATCTTGCATTACTTACATTGTATTTACTTTACATGCTTGATATACCCTTGTGCATATTTGATATATACTTGCGTGGGATTGTTGCTAACACTTGTATTCAACCAAGAGAGCCAACGCGGCACCTCAACCCATTCAAGGGGAATCTAGAGGAGTTTGTCCAGAGCCTCGCAAGGGGAATTCGGCAACACTCTTGTGTTATACATAAGTGTTTAATTAAAAGAAGTTTTATTTGGTCAACTTAGTTTTAATTCCGCATTATTTGTTCATAAGTGACCATTAGATTAGCCATCACCTATTCACCCCCCCTCTAGGTGATCTTACAGGCTTCCCGTGATCAGTAGTATAACGTTCACACGCTTGCTGCGACACGTGTGTTTAGCTACGCTGCGAGTGGTAACCATGCCGAGCGTGATAGCATTTAGTGTTGTACATTAGCTTCGCTCCAGCTTGCTCAGCTCCGCTTGGTTGTGCTCAGTTACTGCTTTACTACATGCCACTACTTCATGCTGGTCATTTACATGTTACTATTTAACACATGTATATCACCTGGCAACTGATTTGTTATCACCTAACATTGGACATGCTACCACTTGGCAAGACCTCTTGTTATGACATGACTTGCCACCGGACTAATATCAATCTCTTGACATGACTGGTTACCTGTCTAATATCATCCTCTTGTCATGCTATCACTTGACACCCAGCATGATATACTTGACTCTCATGATTATCACGATAACGGGAATGATGACTTGACATCTTGATAGTACAACTGTACTCCTGTTACACATCTTGATACATTATAGTACGTACAGTACTCCTGATATTCCTGACTTGCTCTTGCTCATTCCCGGAATCTGATAATCATCTAATAATTCATAAAAGGAACAACTTGCATCGGGTCGGGGGAAACATGCGGCTATCAATATGTGTTCGTGTTTACAGTAGTATTAGGCATGTTGTGCAACTAAAACTTCCGGTCTGACCTGTGGGCCTCCAAGCGACCGAGGGGAGTGCTGGCTCCCTCCTTCCTGGTACCATCATGATAAGGGCATACATAAGTCCCTCCTGTTAGCCTTGCGGCTGGTTCCGTCCACCAAGCAACGGAACAATCCTGGGCCGTGGTCCCGGGTATGTACGGGACCCACTGTAAACATAGTTCGTTGATACCCCCGCTGGTTTCCAATAACAACCTTGCTTTACTCGGATGTGGATCTATGTGTGCTGGGACGCTAGTACACATATCTAGACATCAGGGTAAGACGAGTAATAATAAAGTGTCAAGATAATAACCTGCTCTTTAAGTTGTAAGTAGAAGTATGTGGAATGGGACGCATACTGAAGCCTGCAACTTAAACGGCTATGAATCTGTGATATGCCTTACCATATTTGCTTGTCCGGGATTTTACATCGGATTTCCGGTTTTATGAGTATTACGCTATGCCTGCTTACTTCCTGCTTCGCCATTCATATCCTATCCCACCTGCCTCCTGTTCATTTTCTTATCATGCCCTGAGTACAATTGGATTGTATGTGCTTGGATTATGGTGACATGAGATAAAGGTATATAGATGAGGGTTTCCTTGTTTGGATTATTCCTTCGACGTACTAGTCTTATGGAGCCGTGATCTAAAACCATACAATCAGATTTGCTCGTCCTCGGCTTTATTTGGTTTTATCGCTTTACATATACTTACCCTTGCTCGCCACTTGGCTTTTGCTTCACCACTCGCCTGGGGAGTTTCATCTGACTCCCCTGGATCCTCATGTCCAGGTTTTGAAGCTTAGAGCATGACAGAGCTTGGAGCTTATGGATTCTCCCAGTTGCTGATCAGAGTGGTGATTAGTATCCAATATTGCATATTTTACATCATAATTCCCATGCATATTACAAATGAATATGTGATTTTTACTCCTCTTCTCTACATATTTGCAGGTACACACTTAATGGAGAGATATCCAAATAATCACTTAATTAACACTAATTAAGTGATTAATCTATGATTAAGATAAAGCCTAATTCAAATCCAGATCTAGAGAGATCCGCGCGCCAATTGGAGAATCCAAGTAGTCCACGTGGCTAACAACCCAACTACCAGATCTCACCAGAAAGATCCGGCTCAACGGCCCAGATCTGGCGGCGATCCCGCGGCAATCCGCGGCAATCTTGGGTCGTTATGGCCCCGGATTTTGTGGCAACAAACTAGGCTCTCGAAGGTTCTCTCCCATGCTATAAATACTGGACCTTGACCTGCGTACAAAAACTGAATGGAGAAGAGAGGAGATTAGTTTAGTATTGTAATTTTCATGTATTTTTCTCTTTAGGTTTGTTCTTTAGATCCCTCTTCTTCTTCCCTAGAATTCAATGTAAAAGAGAGTGATTGTGAGGGAGAGAGCTTGTGTAATCAAGAGTGACACTTGAAGCAACAAGGATTGATCCATCCTCCTTCCTCTACTTGAAGCTTGGTTCTAGTTTATGTGTTTTCTTTACATGCTTTCTTTATTGCTTTCTTTAATTCTTGCAATTTACTTCAAGCTTTGTTTTAGTTCTTTAATGGCTTTTAGCTAATTTCTTCTCCATGTACTAGGTTACCACTAGTCTTGCTACTTCACTAACTCATGGGTGATTGCTTTTGTTCATCTTGCAAGTTGTATGATCTTCTCTTCTCCGATGGTTAAACCACCATCTTGCAAGTGAGAAAGTAATTAGGTCAACACGCGAGACGAATCCTACGCTAATGGAGTGACAACATTAGGCAAGCATTCGCTATCAAGGAGTCTAGTAAGTCTTGGCAAGCTAGCAAGGTAAGCTAGTCATGGATCTTTTTCATTCAAGCTTTCTTTAAGTTTTCTTTCTTTTTCTTGTGAATACCACATCCACTTCTTGATTTCTTTTCCGACAATTTCCACCATGAACATAGCCATCCTTTCTTTTAGTTTCTTTTTCACTTGATTCATTAAGTTTATAAGCAAGAGAAGAATACTCGTTTGTTCACTTCACTACCACACGTTAAAGCTTCCATCGCGAGCTCTCCCTGAGATTCGACTCGGTATAGTCCTATACTATAGCGGAGACAAGAAAGGGTACATCAAATACAGTCTTATACACATAATAAGTACACCTTCTTAGTCTAATCAAAAAATGGCGCCGTTGCCGGGGAGAGCGACGTTCTTTTTGGTTTAAAGTGAAGTACTAAACGATTCTTCTTCTCTGTTGCAGGTTACAGGAGAAGAAAACAGGAAAATATTCATTGCAGTAACATATAAGTGGACCTGGGCCTCTGCTCAAGAAAGCAGAGCCCAGGATCCCTCCAAATTGCCGCGGATCCACAGAATTTGCCGTGGAAACGCGGCAATAAGGAGTTCACTTCTGACCTAATTTCTGCAGGGCTTGCTTCTCTGCAAAATACATCTGCTGCTATACTTGAAATCCTGTATTTATCACCATATACCTGCTTAATTAAAAAACAGTAAAAAGTTGATTGAAATTGCTAAAAATTGTTTAGACACTTGCATTTCTAGGCACGTGTCTCTTCAATTCTTTACTTTTACTGTTGAAGAGTGCTGGAGGCAAGGTACGTGTTTGCATTGCATTTAGACTAGGACAAACTCCTTGCTTGATTTTCATGCTTTGAGTGTATCCTAGCTATATTTCTTGTACACTTGCACAATTCAAATTTAAGGGCATACCCGTAAATAAGATAAGGTGGGGGAGGTCATTACCCTTTCCTTAGCCCGAAAATCATTTTCCCAAGCACTCACTAACCCAAGCCTAATTTAATTAAAAAAATAGACGTTGGCCCTAGGGACATCTCGGACTCACTTAGGAGATTATCCTAAGGGGGAAAAGTGTTGGAATTTAACTCTTGCAAAATCGGTGTCTAGGAAAGGGGTTGAGGGCCGAAAGCCCGAAGGTTGCTGGTTACTTAATTAAGGAACGTCTTCGGACGGAAAACCTCCCACCAACCTTACCCTTCCCTGGCTGATTAGCTTGTGGTTAGAGTCTACACTAAACCTCCCGTGGACAGTCTATTTGTTAGGAGTCGTCTAGGTCTAAGTCTACCCTAACTTAGGTTAGAAATTTTTTCTTTTGTTTGTTTGTTTGTTTGTTTGTTTGTTTTTGTTTGTGATTGTGTGATATGGCTTATAATTACAATTCTTTCCATCCATATGTCACACACACTCCATATTCGGATAATTCCAACCCGGTGTTTTACAATATGCACCAACCACATACACCGGGTTGGCCTTATCCGAATCAATATGACCCATATCCCCCATCTAATAATTATAATGTCCAAAATAATTTCAACTCTTCACCGAGTCATTGGGGATTCACGTACCCCGAGTCAAATTTTCAAAATCCTTGTCCACAACATTCATTTCCCGAGTCCACTTCATATACTCCTTTTTCTGAACCACTATTTGAAGAAAAATCTGAGTTACAAAGGAGTATAGAAGCAAATTTACAACAGGCCACGCAACACTTTCAGAAAACATTGGCCTCTCCAATTCCACCGTATTTTCAAGAGTCTTACTCAGTTCCACCGCTTCCTAATGAACAACCATTTGTCATGGAAACGAGTAAAGATCTCTTGTGTGAGTCCACTCTTCCATCATCACACATTTTTGACTCACACTATTCACAAAATTTCCGAAATCAAGATTCATATACTCCCATTCTAGGGCAACCATTTGAAAGTCAAGATGAGAGTATAGAGAGCTTTAAAGAGTCTATGTTACAAATGCAAAAAGATCTTACTGAGTCTTTCAATAGTGTGAGAGAACAATTGGATAACCTTCTTAGGAATGAGGAAACTCTATCCTATCAACCTTTGACTAATCCAGTTATACCACACTCTATTGATATGACCCAAGAGTCTTGTCATTTTGGAAATCCTGATTCAATTTCAGCACATTCACCTGAACTTGTCCAAACTTCAAATCCAATTGACGTTTTGGCAAGTTTTCCTTTTTCTGAAATTGAACTGGAACATGAATTTGATCCTGAACTTTCATTTGATGATTCCAATCTACTTCCTGATTCAATCATGACTTCCATAACCTTACCTGATTTCAATCCATTTCCCAAGTCAGAATTGGATCCATTTCCTATCCATTGTGAAATTGAATCACCAATCTTTTTTGATGATCACATTGAACTTGACCAATTCTACACTTCTGAAAATTCCATTGATAAATTGGCAAGTTCTCCACATTTTATTGAACTACATGAGGAATGTGATCTTGAACCCAAACTCAGTGATTCAATCCTCTTTTCTGATTCGATAATGACTCCGGTATCTTTACCTCACATCAATCTTTTCCCGGAGTCAATCTTGGATCCTTTCACAATTCACAATGAAGTTGAATCATCCATCTTTGAGGATCATATTGAACTTGCCCAATTCTACACTTTTGAAGATTCTATTGACATTTTGGCAAGTTCTCCATCTTGTGGAATTGAACTCAATGAGAAATGTGACCTTGATTTTCTCGATCTCTTTACTTTTGAAACTGATTGTACAATTATTAAGGAAGATGTTGACTTAAGTTTTGAAGAATTGTACGGTGATGAGCTTGAATTTCTTAAAATTGGAAGTAAAGAGATATCACCCATAGTAGGTCACATTCCATTGTTGGACAACACATGTGGATTTGAGTTTCCATTTCTTGACTTGGACACAATTTCTGACCTCACTTCGACTCCTGAACCATCACTTGATTTAAATCATAATCCTGAGTCGGTATTCCTTCCAGAGTCCAAGTCAACTGTTCTATCATTTCATGCACCATTCTGGGACAAGGTAGTTGATAAATTTGACTCAGAAATTATTTTGCAAATCTTGAAATTAGATGGGGTCATGTACATAATAAAAATCATTCATGCATATATCATTCTTGTGGGTCATATTAGTTATATTTTTGGTGGGTTCCTGAAAACCCAACGTAACGTTGATTGGGCCATATTTCGTGGACCAATCCGACCACCACCGGAACCACCACCTTGAGGTAATTTTTTCCTTCCTCTCTATTTTGTTTCATGCATACATATATCATGATGCATTGAGGACAATGCATGAAATAAGTGTGGGGGAGGGTTTACTAACTTAGAGTTTTTAGAATTTCTTTCTTTTACACTTCTTTTAGAGTTTTTAGATTTTCTTTATTTTTACACTTCTTTTAATAAATAAAAAAATAAAAAAATAAAAAAAAACTTTTTGAAATAAGAGACAAAGTTTTGATCTATTTTTTAAGAAAAGTAAGATGTATCTTAGAAATTAAGAAAGCCTTAATTATGACATCTTAAACATAGTTGAAGTAATAGATCTTGTTGGAAATTATAGGCTAAGTAAGTAAAATTGGTGAGATATTCTTATCTTGAATTTTTTGCCTTAGATAATATGCACTTCACACTTACACATTTCTTGGGATGGAAACAAAGACCAAAAATGCCATGAAAATAAAAAAAACAAAAAAGAAAAATATATATAAATAAAACATCACCTATTAAGCTGGGAAATTGTGCCTCAAGAAGCATAATTACTCACGCCTAACGGTGATCATAATAAATAATCCCTCTTAGTTATGTGGCCTTTTCTACTCGAGACCTTAAACCCGAGGGATGTTTTCTCATCTGGTGCCCTAAGACCATCTGGTTTGGGAGTCATCGGTTAAAGGCTCGCTACAAGGGTAGACTAGAAAGCCTAGACTAAGGGAAGATTAAATAAAAAAAAAAAGAGAAAAAAAAAATATATATATATATATATAGATAAATAAATGGCTTGATGGTTGGAGTTGAAATCTCAGAAATTTTCACGAGCACGGTGTGCATATTATCTAGGTTTTATGAAAGATAAAATATTCAATCCAATTTTGAATTCTTACCTTAATTAAAAACAAGATTTTGCATGGATACTAAGTTTAAGGAAGAATAATTATAGGTGGACTTATGACCTAGGATCACTTATATTTTTGCAAAAATAGTTCGTAAACATGTTTTTTATTCAAAAATGCGTTTTCAAAAATACTAACATTTGTCTTCTTTCTTTATGGATTTTGTGGGTGTAATCCGCTGAAAACCCTCAGGAGACAACACTCCTCCTCTAGTGTAACCTAGAGGTTTAACGGCTTGTTGCACATGCTCAGTGCAATTGCGTCACCTGCGAAAGTGGTGCAATAAATTTGTAGTATAGTTTTTCTTTTCTTTTTCTTTGTTTTGCTCGGGACGAGCAAAAGAATAAGTGTGGGGGTGTGATTAGTATCCAATATTGCATATTTTACATCATAATTCCCATGCATATTACAAATAAATATGTGATTTTTACTCCTCTTCTCTACATATTTGCAGGTACACACTTAATGGAGAGATATCCAAATAATCACTTAATTAACACTAATTAAGTGATTAATCCATGATTAAGATAAAGCCAAATTCAAATCCAGATCTAGAGAGATCCGCGCGCCAATTGGAGAATCCAAGTAGTCCACGTGGCTAACAACCCAACTACCAGATCTCACCAGAAAGATCCGGCTCAACGGCCCAGATCTGGCGGCGATCCCGCGGCAATCCGCGGCAATCTTGGGTCGTTATGGCCCCGGATTTTGTGGCAACAAACTAGGCTCTCGAAGGTTCTCTCCCATGCTATAAATACTGGACCTTGACCTGCGTACAAAAACTGAATGGAGAAGAGAGGAGATTAGTTTAGTATTGTAATTTTCATGTATTTTTCTCTTTAGGTTTTGTTCTTTAGATCCCTCTTCTTCTTCCCTAGAATTCAATGTAAAAGAGAGTGATTGTGAGGGAGAGAGCTTGTGTAATCAAGAGTGACACTTGAAGCAACAAGGATTGATCCATCCTCCTTCCTCTACTTGAAGCTTGGTTCTAGTTTATGTGTTTTCTTTACATGCTTTCTTTATTGCTTTCTTTAATTCTTGTAATTTACTTCAAGCTTTGTTTTAGTTCTTTAATGGCTTTTAGCTAATTTCTTCTCCATGTACTAGGTTACCACTAGTCTTGCTACTTCACTAACTCATGGGTGATTGCTTTTGTTCATCTTGCAAGTTGTATGATCTTCTCTTCTCCGATGGTTAAACCACCATCTTGCAAGTGAGAAAGTAATTAGGTCAACACGCGAGACGAATCCTACGCTAATGGAGTGACAACATTAGGCAAGCATTCGCTATCAAGGAGTCTAGTAAGTCTTGGCAAGCTAGCAAGGTAAGCTAGTCATGGATCTTTTTCATTCAAGCTTTCTTTAAGTTTTCTTTCTTTTTCTTGTGAATACCACATCCACTTCTTGATTTCTTTTCCGACAATTTCCACCATGAACATAGCCATCCTTTCTTTTAGTTTCTTTTTCACTTGATTCATTAAGTTTATAAGCAAGAGAAGAATACTCGTTTGTTCACTTCACTACCACACGTTAAAGCTTCCATCGCGAGCTCTCCCTGAGATTCGACTCGGTATAGTCCTATACTATAGCGGAGACAAGAAAGGGTACATCAAATACAGTCTTATACACATAATAAGTACACCTTCTTAGTCTAATCAAGTGGCGCAGCGGTAGCGTGGATCTCCAGCAGATCATCCAGAGCTCTATCCTTCCAGGCCCCCTTGTGCGGCTCTAGAGTTTTCCTGTTATGGCTCTGAGCCTGTCTTTGTACTATTCATGCTTGTACATCTCTTGTAATATCGCAATTGCGCATATCAGTGATGTAATATTCATGTAATATTGGATCACCTCTGGTGATAACTTTGTAATTGTACTCATAAGTTGGAATGTATAATGCACCACTTGCTTCCGTACTCTGATTCTTGCCTGTACTGATGCTTAGCGTATATACGTGAGGGTATTTCTGACCTGCGTATATACGTTGCAGTAACGTCTCCGTACCCGCAGGATCGGGGCGTTACATGAATCTTGAACATAATGTGGACTGGGTGGAGAAGGAGGGCAAGGTGGTTGGAAATTATGCTCGGGGGAGGTGAATCCCCACTGACTCGGTGAAGAGTTGAAATCATTATGGAAATTATAGTTATTAGATGGGGGGTATGGGTTATATTGATTCGGATAAGACCAAACCGGCACACTAGGTTGGTCAAAGTTATGATATGCCGAGTTGGTAATATCCGAAAATGAAGTCGGTGTGTAATATGGATTATTATTGTAGTTGAAAAAATTATTATTATAGTCCATATCACACAATAGAATACAAACAAAGAAAAACAAACAAATAAACAAACAAAAAAGAAAAAATTCTAGCCTAAGTTAGGGTAGACTTAGGACCTAGACGACTCCTAACTGGTTAGACTGTCCACGGGAGGTCTAATGTAGACTTTAACCACAAGCTAATCAGCCAGGTCAGGGCAAGGTTGGTGGGAGGTTTTCCGTCAAAGACGTTCCTTAATTAAATAACCACCAACCTTCGGGCTTTCGGCCCTCAATCCCTTTTCTAGACACTGATTTTGCAGGAGTTAGATTCCAACATTTTTTTCCCTTAGGATAATCTCCTAATTGAGTCCGAGATGTCCCTAGGGCCAACGTCTACTCAATTTTAGTTAGGCTTGGGTTAGTGAGTGCTTGAAATGTGATTTTTGGGCTAAGAAAGGGTGATTAAATCCCCACCTTATCTTGTTAATGGGTTAGTGCCCTTAAGATCAATTTGTGCAAGTGTACAAGATATGTAAGATTCACTCAAAGCGATATAAATCAACCAAGAAGTGAGTCCTATGCTAAATGCAATGCATACGTACCTTGCTCCAGCACTTTCAACAGTAAAATTAAATGAATTGAAAAGACACGTGCCTAAAATGCAAACGTCTAATCAATTTTTAACTTTTGCAACAAACTTTTTACTGTTGATTATTAGCAGGTTTTTGTGATGGCATATAAGAAATAAATAATTGCAGCAAACTAGAATTTGCAAAGCTAGCAGCCCTGCAAAAACCTGTTAGTAGTCAGCTCTTTATTGCCGCGGATCCGCGGCTTTTGCCGTGGAAACGCGGCAACTCAGAGGGCAATGGGTCTCTGCTTCCTAGAGCAGAGGCCCAATATGAAAAACACCTAGAGGGGGGGTGAATAGGTGTGATTGCTAATCTTAAAAATTTTAACTCTCTAAATGCGGAACCTAAAACAAGTGAGGCTCAACTTAGTACAATTCAACAAGTGTAGCCGAATTCCTCTTGCGAGGCTCTGGACTAAACTCCTCTTGATTCCCCTTGATATGGGTTGAGGCGCTATGTGAAGCTCTTGTTGGATGAGTACGGGATTGACACACACAAGTATGAAATGGATGATATGAAGAATGATGCAAACACAATGATATATGGCAAGAATTACAAGCAAGCAAATAGTAGTACAAAAAATTAAACAATATCACAAGTATGCAATAGAAAGCAATAAGGAGCTAGTGAAAAGTAAAGCAAGAATTAGACGCAAAGGCAATCGCAAACAAAGTGATTTGTTTCGAGGTTCGAGCCACCGCTCTACTCCCCGCCTTCACCTCCGTGAAGGGTTTCCACTATCCACCGAGGACGCCTTTATAATTTGGTCTACCGAAGACCGAGCACCGAGCTCCACCGAGTACAAAAGGACCTCTACCGAAGAGGTTGCTCCACAAGGAAAGGATTACAAGAACAAAGTGATCACAACAAGATCACTGCACTTTTTCTCAAACTCTTTTACAAACACTCTCACTTCAATTACAACTTCACTATAGAATGAGTATAGATTTTTGGCTCTATGAAGTGTGGTGAGAAAAACTTCAGTTGTAGAGTGATATTAGTAATCAAACACAACTGAAAACAAGCTCAAAAAGAATTGGAATGAAAGCTTTAAACTCTTTTCTTTTCTCTTTTGAAAACAATACAAACTTGAGGATTTTTCTTGGTAATATGCAAGAGAGACTTCTCCTCTATTTATAGGGTTAAAATAGGTTAAAAACAATTTCTTTTGGTCTTATTTTCTCTGAAAAAGCTCCCCAACAACTCTCCAAAAATCTGTTAAAGCTGAAAACAAAAACAGTTTTTCAGAATAGCCCAAAGAGGAAAGAGCCGTTAGGCTATAGCAGGCTTGGCGGTCGACCGGTCCGGTCGACCGCAAGGCCAGCTTGCAAAGAGCCGTTGGCTCTCGGTCGACCGGTCCGGTCGACCGACCAAAAGGAGGAAACACAGTTTCCTTCTTCCGGTCGACCGGTCCGGTCGACCGAAACAAACTGTGAGCAATTTGCTCTCCGTCGGTCGACCGGTCCGGTCGACCGACAGACATGCACAAACAGTGCATGTCCAGACACATCACCGGTCGACCGGGCCGGTCGGCCGGAGTTGCCTGAAACAGAAAAACTGGGCTGGTTTTTGAGTTAGAAAAATTTTGAGAAATATTTTAAAAATACATATAGCTAAGTATTATGCAGAAAATAGTTTATACACATGTTTTATACAAGATTTTCAAGATATAAAGCTTTTGGTACATGTATATATAAACTAAGGCATAAAACTTAGAAATAACCATTTTTAAAACATAGGAAATATATGAAACAAGTGTGTGTGCAAATCCTAGAGCCAAATTTCATATACTCAAACTTTAACATTCTATTTCTTACAATGTTTCTAAGGACTTCAAGATCTTCAATAGGCTTCTTCATATAATCTTCAACACTTGTTCCTTGAGCCCAATTGGAGTTGACTTGAGTCCAAATCCTTGTATTTGTGAGAGAAGACTTCTAGAATGAATAGAAATCTGAAACACACTTAAACAACAAATGTTATTAGTACAAATAACTAATATGTTTTGTAATCATCAAAATATACTAATCATGGGTGATTGTAACCTTGGGCCAACAATCTCCCCCTTTTTGATGATGACAAAACATATAGGTTATTTAAATAAACATGGAAGAAGAGTTTGAAAAAAAAAACTCCCCCTCAAATAATGCTATGTATAAAAATTTGACTATGGAAGCACAATACATAAAGCATTCAAGGCAAAATAGTTTTGTCAAAAACTTAAATAAACAAACTTAACAAACTCAAACAAATTCAAAATATTAAACTCTTAAACTTATTCAAATTCAAAATATCAAACTAAATATCAAACTAAACTTATTATTCTCCCACTTTTTGTCATACATCAAAAAGGGTTAAAATATCAATTGACAAATTTTATTTTTAAGAATTCATAATGCAAACATTCAACTCACCACAAATAAATGAAAATCTAGCATAGTCTAATGGTTTAGTAAAAATATCGGCAAGTTGAAAATCGGTAGAAACATATTCAATAACAATATCACCTTTCTCATAATGATCTCTAAGAAAGTGATACCTAATGTCAATGTGTTTGGTTTTACTATGTTGATTTGCATTCTTTGTCATGTGAATAGTACTAGTATTATCACAAAATATTTTAACATGATCAAAGTGTAAATCATAGTCAAGGAGAGTATGTTTCATCCAAAGAACTTGTGCACAACAAGCTCCGGCTGCAACATACTCCGCCTCGGCGGTTGATAGGGCTACCGAATTTTGCTTTTTGGAAGACCAAGATACAAGACAATTACCTAAGAATTGACATGTTCCACTTGTGCTCTTCCTATCTACCCTACAACCCGCATAGTCGGCATCCGAAAAACTCTTCATTTCAAATAATCCGGTTTTAGGATACCACAAACCCATTTCAATAGTGCCCTTAAGGTATCTAATTATGCGTTTAACCGCAATTATGTGAGATTCTTTAGGACAAGATTGAAAACGTGCACAAAGACAAACGGAAAACATAATATCCGGCCTACTAGCCGTCAAATAAAGCAAGCTACCAATCATGCTACGATATAATTTAATGTCTACACTTTTACCTTGTTCATCCTTGTCAAGCTTTGTAGTTGTTGCCATGGGAGTTTTGCTTACTTTCGATCCTTCAAGCCCAAACCTTTTGATTAGTTCCTTTGTGTACTTGGCTTGATTGATGAAGATCCCATCCTTCCTTTGCTTGATTTGGAGTCCAAGGAAATAGTTGAGTTCCCCCATCATAGACATTTCAAATTCATCCTTCATGCATGACTCAAAAGCTTTGCAAAGAGATTCATTAGTAGAACCAAAAATAATATCATCTACATAAATTTGCACAATAAGAATATCTTTTTCTACATGTTTAGTAAACAATGTTGTGTCAATTTTACCTTTCTTAAAACCATTTGAAATCAAAAATGAAGAAAGTCTTTCATACCAAGCCCTAGGGGCTTGTTTTAAACCATAAAGAGCTTTATCTAATTTAAAAACAAAATCCGAATGTGTAGGATCAACAAACCCGGGGGTTGTTCAGCATACACTTCCTCTTTAATAAATCCATTTAGAAAAGCACTTTTAACATCCATTTGAAATAATTTGAAATCTTTATATGAGGCAAAAGCTAGTGTCATCCGTATGGCTTCAAGCCATGCTACGGGTGCAAAGGTTTCTTCAAAATCGATCCCTTCGATTTGAGTGTAACCTTGGGCAACTAACCTAGCCTTGTTTCTAACTACATTACCCGATTCATCCAACTTGTTCTTAAAGATCCACTTAGTACCAATTGTTGGTCTATCGTGGGGCCTAGGAACAAGGTGCCAAACTTGGTTGCGCTCAAATTGATTGAGCTCCTCTTGCATCGCTAGCAACCAATATGAATCGGCCTCGGCTTCGAGGACATTTTTGGGTTGAATATGAGAAATGAATGCATAGTTACCACAATAGTCATGAAGTCTAGAGCGAGTAGTTACCCCTTTTGATACTTCACCTATGACGAGGTCCTTGGGATGATGTGGATTGTATCTCCAATCCTTTGGTAGTGGTTGAGTAGGCTCCACCTCATGTGTTTGATTTTCATTTCCTTGTGCCTCTTCCACCTTAGCTTCGCTTCCTTCATCATCCTTTGGTTTGTCTCCCATAGTAGAAGCATCCTCCAAGGTCACTTTCTCCAAACCTTCATCCAATGCATCTATTTCTACAATATTCTTAACAAACTTGTTAGATTCCTCAAACTTAACATGAATAGACTCTTCAATAGTCAATGATGATCTAATGAAAACTCTATAAGCCTTACTAGTGTTTGAGTAACCTACAAAAATAGCCTCATAAGATCTAGCATCAAACTTTCCTAAATTATCTTTTGTGTTTAAAACAAAGCATTTGCAACCAAAAACTTTAAAATAGGAAACATTAGGTTTTCTAGAAAAATACATTTCAAAAGAAGTTTTAGTAGTATTTTTACACAAGAAAACACGATTTGATATATAGCATGATGTATTTACGGCCTCGGCCCACAAATAATGTGGTAGACCATATTCACTTAGCATTGTCCTAACCATCTCTTGTAATGTTCTATTTTTCCGTTCAACTACTCCATTTTGTTGTGGAGTTCTAGGACAAGAAAGTTCATGCTTTATTCCATGTTCATCACAAAAAGTGGTAAAGGGTTGGTTAATGAATTCACCTCCTCTATCACTTCTTATTCTCAAAATCGAAACATCTTTTTCTTTTTCAACTCTTTTCTTAAAAGTTTGAAAATACGAAAATGCTTGGCTTTTATGTTCAAGAAAGAAAACCCAAGTAAATCTTGAAAAGTCATCAACCAAAACATAAGCAAATCTATTCCCACTTAGACTTTTGGTTTGTGTAGGGCCAAAAAGATCCATATGGATTAACTCCAAAGGACGTGATGTCATGATATTCTTAATTGACTTGAAAGAAGACTTAGTTTGTTTCCCAAATTGACATGCGTCACAAACTCGGTCCTTTTCAAAATTCAAGCAAGGAATACCTTTCACCATTTCCTTTGTGTTTAACCTAGAAATGTGATCAAAAGAAATATGCCCTAATCTCCTATGCCACAACCAAGAGTCATCATCGAGGGCTTTCAAACAAGTGATATTACAAGACATATTTAACATATCAATCATATAAACATTACTTTCACGAAAACCGGAAAATACACAAACATTAGAAGTTCTATCAATTACTTTACAAGCAACATTATCAAAAACAATATCAAAACCTTTATCACAAAGTTGACTAACACTCAAGAGATTATGCTTGAGGCCATCAACTAAAACTACATTTTCAATTAAAGGAGAGGTGCCAAGTTTTACATTACCAATGCCGATGATTTTACCCTTGGCGTCATCTCCGAAGGTGACGGTGCCACCTTCATGATATCTTGATAGGGTTGCAAAGTTGTTGATGTCCCAAGTCATGTGCCTTGAGCAACCGCTATCAAAATACCACAATCCTCTACGTCGTTGGGATTTGGAAAGTACCTACATCATTTAACATAATTGTTGATTTTGGTACCCAAACTTTCTTGGGTCCTTTAAAGTTAGTGCCTCGAACCCAAACATTATGACGTGAAACGTTTAATCTATCATAGCAAAAATTGGCTAAGTGCCCTTTCCGTCCACAATGTGAACATGAGAACACTCTACCATACATGAATGCATGATGTGTATGTGTAGTGTGAGCATGTTTTGGGGTTTTGCCATGTTGTTTAGGTTGTGTAGCATGAACATGAACATGAGCATGAGCATTTTTCTTTGGGGCTTGTTTCTTAGGAAACATAGCCTCAATTTTCTTCTTGTTAAACTCACAATCTTTCAAAACAACACTTAATGAGTCTAATCTTTCCTTAAGCATAGAAACTTCATTTGAATCAATTAGTGGGGCCTTACCTTTGCAAGAAATCTTATATTTTTCAAAATCATTTTTGGTAGTGGCCAAATTGGAAACCAAGTCATCTTTTTCCTTTGTAAGAGTAAAAACTTGAAGGCTTAAAGATTCATTATCCTTTTTCTTTTAAGATACTTTTTCTTTAAGAAATCATAGTTTTGTGACAACTCAACAAAAGCCTCTTCTAACACATCCATAGAAAGTTCATTATCATGAGAAGGGGAAGAGGTTACCTTGCTTGTGCCTTCATTAGCCATGAAGCACATGTTGGCGGTGTCTATTTCTTCCTCGGATTCGGTCTCCGAATCCCAAGTTGCCTTCATCGCCTTCTTCTTGTAAGGCTTCTTTGAAGTGGAGGGCTTAGCTTTGTCCGGACACTCCGCAACAATGTGTCCCGGTCTTTGGCAATTGAAGCACACAATCTTCCTTTCTTCTTTGCCTCCTTGCCATCTTCTTCTACCTTGGTACTTCGCCTTGTTGTACATCCTCCGGACATTCTTAACAAGGAGTGAGAGCTCCTCATCATCTTCTTCTTCATCATCTTCATCGGAGTGTGTAACTTGACTCTTGAAGGCGATAGTCTTCTTTTTGGAAGGAGCCATATCCTCCCTTGCTTTCCTTTTCATCTCATGGGTTTTGAGGTTCCCAATGAGACCTATAAGCTCCATCTCTTCATTGTCGTTGAGTTCCTTCAAGGTTGTTGCTTTAACTTCCCATGAAGGAGGAAGAGCCCGAATGATCTTCCTTACTCTTTGATCATTGTTGATATCTTCACCTAAAGAAGAGAGTCCATTAGTAATCTTGGTAAATCTTGTAACCATATCATCTATGGTTTCATTTTCTTGCATGCTAAATGTTTCATATTGGGACCGAAGAAGGTCAATCTTAGCCTTCTTTACTTGTGAGGTCCCCTCATGTGTGACTATCAAATGTGACCAAATCTCATATGCGGATTTGCAATGAATAACCCTAGAAATGTCATCATCATTAAGGGCTTGTAGAAGTGCATAGTGAGCTTTGGCATTGGCATCGAATTCCTTAATCTCTATTTCGGACCAAGTGGATTCGTCACCGGGGGGTGCACTAAAGGACTTAGTCACGGCTTTTACAACTCGGCTACCTAGAGATTGTAAAAACACGGTCATCTTAACTTTCCATATGGGAAAGTTAAGTCCATCAAACTTAGGAGGGATCTTAATTCCATCGGCCATTTTTACTATGTGAATGAAATGATTAGCAAATTAGGATCTTCTCTAAGGTTGTTAAACCAAATCCTAGAGTCCAAGCTCTGATACCAATTGAAAAACACCTAGAGGGGGGTGAATAGGTGTGATTGCTAATCTTAAAAATTTTAACTCTCTAAATGCGGAACCTAAAACAAGTGAGGCTCAACTTAGTACAATTCAACAAGTGTAGCCGAATTCCTCTTGCGAGGCTCTGGACTAAACTCCTCTTGATTCCCTTGATATGGGTTGAGGCGCTATGTGAAGCTCTTGTTGGATGAGTACGGGATTGGCACACACAAGTATGAAATGGATGATATGAAGAATGATGCAAACACAATGATATATGGCAAGAATTACAAGTAAGCAAATAGTAGCACAAGAAAATTAAACAATATCACAAGTATGCAATAGAAAGCAATAAGGAGCTATTGAAAAGTAAAGCAAGAATTAGACGCAAAGGCAATCGCAAACAAAGTGATTTGTTTCGAGGTTCGAGCCACCGCTCTACTCCCCGCCTTCACCTCCGTGAAGGGTTTCTACTATCCACCGAGGACGTCTTTACAATTTGGTCTACCGAAGACCGAGCACCGAGCTCCACCGAGTACAAAAGGACCTCTACCGAAGAGGTTGCTCCACAAGGAAAGGATTACAAGAACAAAGTGATCACAACAAGATCACTACACTTTTTCTCAAACTCTTTTACAAACACTCTCACTTCAATTACAACTTCACTATAGAATGAGTATAGGATTTTTGGCTCTATGAAGTGTGGTGAGAAAAACTTCAGTTGTAGAGTGATATTAGTAATCAAACACAACTGAAAAACAAGCTCAAAAAGAATTGGAATGAAAGCTTTAAACTCTTTTCTTTTCTCTTTTGAAAACAATACAAACTTGAGGATTTTTCTTGGTAATATGCAAGAGAGACTTCTCCTCTATTTATAGGGTTAAAAATAGGTTAAAAACAATTTCTTTTGGTCTTATTTTCTCTGAAAAAGCTCCCCAACAACTCTCCAAAAATCTGTTAAAGCTGAAAACAAAAACAGTTTTTCAGAATAGCCCAAAGAGGAAAGAGCCGTTAGGCTATAGCAGGCTTGGCGGTCGACCGGTCCGGTCGACCGCAAGGCCAGCTTGCAAAGAGCTGTTGGCTCTCGGTCGACCGGTCCGGTCGACCGACCAAAAGGAGGAAACACAGTTTCCTTCTTCCGGTCGACCGGTCCGGTCGACCGAAACAAACTGTGAGCAATTTGCTCTCCGTCGGTCGACCGGTCCGGTCGACCGACAGACATGCACAAACAGTGCATGTCCAGACACATCACCGGTCGACCGGGCCGGTCGGCCGGAGTTGCCTGAAACAGAAAAACTGGGCTGGTTTTTGAGTTAGAAAAATTTTGAGAAATATTTTAAAAATACATATAGCTAAGTATTATGCAGAAAATAGTTTATACACATGTTTTATACAAGATTTTCAAGATATAAAGCTTTTGGTACATGTATATATAAACTAAGGCATAAAACTTAGAAATAACCATTTTTAAAACATAGGAAATATATGAAACAAGTGTGTGTGCAAATCCTAGAGCCAAATTTCATATACTCAAACTTTAACATTCTATTTCTTACAATGTTTCTAAGGACTTCAAGATCTTCAATAGGCTTCTTCATATAATCTTCAACACTTGTTCCTTGAGCCCAATTGGAGTTGACTTGAGTCCAAATCCTTGTATTTGTGAGAGAAGACTTCTAGAATGAATAGAAATCTGAAACACACTTAAACAACAAATGTTATTAGTACAAATAACTAATATGTTTTGTAATCATCAAAATATACTAATCATGGGTGATTGTAACCTTGGGCCAACACAATACCACTTGTATGTCACTGCAAACTTATTTTCCTGCTTTGCTTGCCCTGTAACCTGCAACAGAGAAGAAAATTCGTTTAGTTCTAAAAAATTTTCAATAAAATTCAGATTTCAATAAAAAACATGTTACCCTCCCCGACAACGGCGCCAAAATTTGATTGAGGCCAAACCTGCACACAAAATACGAGATTTTAGAACTTAAGAAAGGAGACGTGCAAGTGCTCAATTCTTCCGCTATAGCAAGTGGCTATGCGGGTCGTGATCCACAAGGAGGGTTTGCGATGGAAGCTTTACAGTTCTTTATTGAAATCGTTAAGAAAATAAGCGAAAGTTCTTCTCTGTTTTAAAGTTATAAAAATGGAAAAAGAAAGTATAGTTAAAGTTAGAAGAATATGAAAGACGAAGAAGGTGGAAAAATCAGAAAACAATAAAAGCGACTATGTACAATGAAGTGGAGAGAAGAATGAAAACGATTTGGAAGAAGTGGTTGGTGATCTAAACTAAGAAAGAAAAGAAAAGAAGTAAAGAAAAGTGAAGAGATACTTACCTAGGTTGATTGATGACTTACTTGGAAACCTTTTTGCAAGTTCTACCTTTTTGCTTCGGAGGCGTTCAACGCATAGATCATAAACTCGAGCTCGGTCCCCGTGCACATTATATCGTCAAGCATAAGAAGAACGAAGTGATGCGGATCTTGGAAGAGGAGAACGTCTTCATGAACTATCGCTGGCTCTCACGTAGCTTAGTTATACTTGCTTTGGAATTCACTTGTACACTCAACAAATACAACCAAGGTAAAGTAGAAGAAGAAGAGGAAAGCAAAACAAATGTAAAGTAAAGCAGAATAGAAAACAAACAAAGCATTTACCTTTATTACTTGCTGAGACAATGAAAGAAAGGAGTAGGGTACATCGTCGGTGTCACTCTCAACATCAGCCCCTCTCTCTTACTTACATGAATCTTCTTCTACCCTAAGTTACATACAAATTACATAAAAAGAAAGACTAAAAACCTAAACTAAGAAATGAAAACTAAGCTAAATCCTAATATGCATTGCCTGGTTCAGTGCACATAATGGCCTTTTATAGGCAGAAAACCCAACCACCAAGATCCCGGGGAGGTCGGGGGAGTTCACGCTCCCCCTAACTCCCCAAGATTGCCGCGGAAACGCGGCCCAAGCCGCGTTTTCGCGGCCAGGGTGTGGCCAGATGGCCACACCCTATTGGTGGGTCTCTCCGGGGGTTTCTTCTGGCTTTATCCTTTATTGGTTTTGTCGTTTGAGCTCCGGATTCTGACGAAATGGCCTTGGATTCTTGGCTTTAACCGATCGATTCTGAGAGGATTCTTCTCAACCGGTTTCAACCTCTTGATTTTGCCCTGATTTTATGTGTACGAATTAACTCTGATTTAATTCAGAATTCTGGTGGGCTTTTGGGCTCATTTCTCTTCATCTCCTTAAGGATTGGGCCTGCAAATAAATTAAACAAATAGTTAGGACAATGCAGGCTTTTATTTTAAAATAAGTATGGAAATGTGACATTAAATATGCAACATTAGCAACCAATCAGTAATTGTGTTCGCTGACATAATAAATAATAATGTACTGTAACTGATTGTCTTTACCGATACATGTGTGTTGGACACCCGATAATGCACCTAACCTGATTGGACATTTGACTGTAGTAGTACTAACTCTACCCGCCTGACATACAGATTGTGATAGACACTTGATTGGATACCTGACTGGAGACATACTCTATGTGTGCTATCTACATTACTGTTTATTTACTTTATTCATGCCATTTCTTATTCCAGTATATATATATATATGTGTGTGTGTGTGTGTGTGTGTGTGTGTGTGTGTGTGTGTGTGCTTACACGTTATATGCACATGTACTTTTCAGTTTATTCGTACACATTCACTAGGAGTTTTGACTATCTGGATTTGCATATCCAGATCTGTGGTTATTTATAAATCAAGATTTACATATCCAGATCTGTAGTTATTTATTACTGATCAGGTATTGGGAGAGGATTCACAGGCATCTTGAGGAGCCGTAGTTCTCTCTTTACTCGATCATCTTTTCTTGATATTTTCTGTCTCTTCTTTATTCCATTGCTTTTCATATTCTATGCATTGGACTCATACTTGTTCTATTTCTTTATTTATCTGTTATCATGTGTAGATATTATATGCATTGCTGCAGTGATATTGATTTATCATTTTGGTTATATAGTTTGTCCATGTTACTTTAGGCTTAGTGTGTATACGTGGGGGGTATTCTCCTCGCGTATATACGTCTCCGATTCATCGCGACTCCGTTTTCATGTATTTTGGGAAGCGGGGCGTGACATCATGGTTTCAACCAATCACACACGAAAACACCAAGTACCCAAAGGACACGCCTTTTGTTACCATTTTTCTCTATTTATACACTTCAATTGTCCATCCCATATCCAATGTGGTACTAAATACTTTTAGCTACATTTAGTCCCCTTTAGTTTTTGAATTAGACAAACTTTAGACTTGAACATCTAACACGGAATTAAACATGTAAATATATCATGTTCATCCTTAATGGAAGGAGAACACACTCCAACCATTATTCGGTTGATGTTATCAATGGATCTCTCCTTAATTCAGCTCAAAGATTCATGTTTTAATTCTTCATTTTTCCCAACAGTCCTAACCCACTGCCATGCTCTGACTCCGTTCATGCACTGGACAAGTGCTTCCACCTCTCAAAAGGAGACGAATATTTCCACCCCAAAAATTGATGAAGCATCCTAGAATTAAGGCACCCACAAATGTGACAAAGGTTCTACATAAAAGATAAAAAATAAAGATCAAAATACCCTCTTCTTCTTCTCTTTCCCCTCTCCCTCTCCCTCTCATGCCTGCGATCACCCCTCCGACGAGCCCCCTCTCACCCGGCGGCCTCCCTGCTCGGTGACCCCGTCCTTCTCCAGCCTCCCCCTCTAGTTTGATCTTCCAACACCCCCCCCCCCCCCCCCCTCCTCCCTCGGTCTCCCCCTCCCTCCTCTCCTCCCCTACCTGTTCGGCTAGATTTCAGCCGAACAGATAGAGTTTGACTGAAGTGAAGAGAAAGAAACATTTTAGACTTTTCAACAAGGACGAAACTGTGCAAACAACAATGAGACACTTGTAAAAAATTTTGGGGTGCCTTTGTCATTATTTGGGGTGAAAATTTCCGCTCCCCTCCCAAAATGAGAAAGCTCCGGGTACAAAGCCTCATGTCGGTCATCCGACTGTAGGCGCAAGATCCAACGGTTGAGATAAGGAAACTTTGCGGTACTTATTGGTGGGGAACCGCCCGAGTGGGCCCCCGCTCGAGACGAAATCTCGGCCGTCGAAAGTGAGTTGGCGCGTTTTGTGGATCCATAAAGCGCACGTCTCTTTCACCATCTGAAAACTCTCGGCACCGCGCCGTCTCGGCTCTTCTCCCGCCATTTCCAAGAGAGAGGCACTGAACCCTCACTCTCTCTCTCTGTGTTGAGATCACAAAGGTGTGTCCTTTTTCTGTTTTAACGTTTCTGTTTGTAGATTTAGGAGCTGTAAGGTAGAGATTTTGGTTTTTTTCCCCCCTTTGAGATCGTCGATAGTTTCAAGAAATTGAGGCATTTTGGGTGCCGTTGTTCTTCCAAACAAGGTTTTTTAGGGCAAAAGTTTATTCGTTTACCTTTTTTCCTGAGGCCTTTGCTTCCTTAGCGCTTTTTGGTAGTGACAAATACTCGTTTTGTTGGTTAGAAACCGAGTTTTGTTTTTCCTAAGAAAATGTTTTTTTTTTTTTAAATCTATTTCTTGGAGTTTGAAATTAGGGCTTTTTTCTTTGTTAAGTGAAATGGGGAAAAATTTCAGATTTATTATCATTTCTGGCTTTCGTTATTGTCATAAAGCTCTCTTTTCTTACTTTCTTTCCATTTAAGTTCGGATTTGTGGAAGATGGAAGTAATTGGGGATAGACGTATAGTCGGTGATATTTGCAGAAGTTCAGGGCTTTCCTGTAAAATTTGGTTTTCTTTCCCTAAATGTTTTGATTTTGATCTACTCTAATGTTGGATTTAGGTGTTTAATGTTGTTTTAGTGATCTTTAAGTGTGAAGTTAAGATTATTCCCCATGGCAAGGAATGGGGCATTCCTGAAATTATTAATTTTCCAGTTGTTTTCTTTATTGTAGTTTGTTATTTTTTAAAGGAAAATGTTGTAGTTGTTATTGTTCTTATATGAATATTATTCTGCTAATTTTTGTTTGAGGGATGCATTATTCTGCTAGGTTGAAACAATTTTTTTAGTTAGGGTTTCCTTGGAAACTTTGATGATACCGTTGTAGTATTTTTTGTTGCAGCTGTCACCCCTGTCACAATTTTCATTGAAAACAAGATCCATCAGTCAAAGAAAATTGTTTTTTTTTTCAATCTGCAGTTTATTCTGTACAGCTTGTGATTTCTGCTGAATGCATGGCCCTTTTTGAGTATTTTAAATATTTTGATGGAGACATGGGCAGCTTGGAATATAATAAATCTTCCTATTATTTTTGTTCACCAAAAAAAAGGCACATAAGGGAAAAACAAATGGGAAAAAAGTGGTTGTTCTTCTGAAAACCTCCTGATAATTTGGATCAATTTTTTTTTTTAAATTCTTCTTTCTGAATTTAATTACAATTTTTTTTTTCAAATTTAATTATAAGAATTGATCTCTGCCAGTCCACATCGGTGTCACATAGATGTTTAGCGGTTTCGCCTCGCCTGCTTTGCGTTAAGGCGTCACGAGGTGACAACTTTTTGGTTTGGGTTTGGCGATCCCGGTTGTAAACAAGACCATAAATTGAAGACAGTTTTTGGTCTGGGTTTGGCAAACTGGACCCAATCTTGCTTTAATTTTGTTTCGCGTCTGTGAAACTCGGACCTGTGAAGAATTTTTTTCTCTATTTTTTGTCCGAGTTTGTGAAACCCGGATCCGAGGCTAATATTTTTCTTTGTTTCCACAAACTCGGACTAGAGATTCAACCTTTGTTCTCTCTATTTAGGTCTGGGCTTGCAAAACTTGAACCACCTTTTCATTTTTGACAACATGACCCATGACAAATTTTGCTTACAAATTATATCAATCCATACTTTCAAACTCTTGCAAAGTACAACAGATATCACCTACAAATTATATGACTTTACAATTTCAAACTTTTGCAAAATATAACACATCACCTACCAATTATATCACAAGGATATCACAAAAATCACCGAGTAGATAATAAAATACACATCACACCTTCATAAATATCACATCACATATTCATAAATATCACACTATTCATCATATCACTCGTATCACGACATTAGTGTCATAGCATCACATATTACATATTAATAATCTAATTAATATGACATTAATCATATCACAATATCTTATTTGAGCAGACATAACAATGCACATCTTCCTCGACCCTGTCCGTGGCTTCTTCCTTGAAAATCTAGTTGTGCATGCTGCTGAGATGGTCTGGCCTCACCTGTAAATACTTCACGCCGTTGATACCTCTAGCAGGTGCCCGAGGTGCTCCAGGCTCATCATCATGTTGACGTCGTGTACGCGTATAGGAGTTGGTTGAGAAGGTCCCGCCTCATCCTCTACATCTTCGTGTTCTGTATCAGGCGGATGCCGCTGGCGTCGTGCATAAGCTATCGTGGGGTTTGGTGCATCTAATAGACGTGCAAATTGGTGTCCCCCTGATGAATCTAGTCATCCCTACAATTTCAGAAACCTCTGAAAATCATCGATCAATGTCTTATGCCCCATGTTGTTTACATGGATTAATCCAACAACCTATAATGAAATTAGACATAATTAGAATACACGGCATATTTAATATCTAATTTGAATTTTCTTAAGAAATTACCAATTGTTGCTCATAGGGAGCACTGGGCATGTAAGTTGTAGGTGCATTAACACGTTGAATAATCCAACAATGAGTGATCTCCCAATACCAACTCATATACTCCTCCAAAAGTGTGTGGGGATATCTTTGGTTTTGAATTTGTTACCCTTTATCATTTTATTAGCTTATATATGTGTTGTGCTCCTGCCTTGTGCTCCTGCCTCTAATCACACAGATGCTTTTGATTGCAGTCTGTACTGGCTAATTTCGGGACTAGATCAAGGATATGTTGATTAAACCCAAACTGTCAAAGGGCACGATTTGGAATATGTATATTGACAATCGCAAAACAAATATTTGACGTCGTGGCCCTCCATATCTGAGATCCTATTATGCATATTGGTGAACTCTGTGAGATTGTCTGTATATGGCCAAGTTATTGAAAACTCGTGCAACACATCGAACTCATTTCTGTAAAATTGTAAGTCTCTCTGTGGTCTTATCAACATTCCACCTATAGAACACTATTTTGTTAGAACAAAAAAAATCACTTAAATGCTTATATTGCATATAATAATCTTTTACCTGCATTACGAGGAAGCTGACCATCTAACCTCACGATTCGTTTGAGGGTGGGTCGGCCAATTGACAATCTCTTTATTATAATTGATAAAATAATGTGAGCACAAATATTAATTAATTTAAAACATTCAATTAAAGTGTGCACATAAATACCAACACAGTGGTCTAAGATTTTACCTGCAGAAGTGTTTGACAATCACAGAGTTGCGTTGTCTCAATGGTGGAAAATTTTAACTCACTGTAAAGATATGCAAGAACTGCACTATCCCAAGATATAGCATCACATATGTCAAAATCCTCTGAAATAACCACTTAAGATGTACCTTATTTGTGGTGAAATTTGAAAATAAATGAATGGCGAACATATGCATGATGTAATTACGTGCATTCTGCTCCACATCTATATCTGTCAAATTCACCGGGATCACTTTAATTGATCATGGAGCCACTGCAGCTTCATTACTTCACCCCTAATAGCCAACTACGGAGGTTGTCTACCTGATAACCTCGCATATTTAATCATCCAAGTTCAATCATCTCTCCCTGTACAAGCGCCATATCCTGTAGTGTACGTCATTTCTCACACTCAAAGATGAAAATTGGATCTCTCATGCCTCCGTCTCTCTATCAAAGTTGTTAGCAATGGATGACTGAGTGGTACCCAACTAACTGAGAATGGATGAAGAATCCCGCTCGTCTAACATAGTCTATGACATGGGGATCCTCTAAAATATACTTTTGATATGATAGAGAATGATTTACACAGTCAATGACTTGAAGATCATACAATTATAAGAAAATATATTTAATAAAAATAAAACATGTTCATTATTATAATATTCAACTTTAAAAATGAGATTATCTGGCTTGCATCGATTTTAGCAAATCAACCCTCATCCTGCAAGTAGAGACATAAGAACTGGCCGGCCTTGGGTTCATTGATGTTTCCCTGCACATAAATACAATTTTTAGTAACAATGGGCTATCAAATTGAAACAACATTCATTATATTGTTATATCCAGCATATGAAATATTAGCAATATTAAATTGATCAACTAATATTCTCAATTTATAGTGACCAAATAGATGCAAATATTTACCCAATGGAAGAGGCAATACCGGTGGCATTTAACTTTATAGTGACCAAATTATTTACAATTATTACATCCATTGCGTCTGTGACCTTTACGATCTTCATTCATAGCACCTCGTATGCGAACATAAGGTGGACAACCTGCCGACCTCTTATATTCAGGAGGTAAGTTAAGAGGCCATTTATATGATTCCCAATGTCGTTTATTGAGAATGAGATTAAATAGTGGAACCTGCCGACCTCTTATATTCAGAAGGTAAGTTAAGAGGCCATTTATATGATTCCCAATGTCGTTTATTGAGAATGAGATTAAATAGTGGAGCATAAGTCTTAGCGTAGTTGGTCATAGAATACCATTGTGAACACAAGGAGCAATTATTTATATTAGCACCCCACCATTATTATTAGCACATGCCGCAATAATATGCACGCAAGGTAATTTTTGGAGCTGAGATAATTTACTAGAATAAGTGACTTGTCTTGTGTGATGTTAATGGTGAATGCATATCTTTCCCTATTTAACACCTCCTACTTAGTCAAACTGTATCTTTGTATCAAATGAGTTCGAGCAACATTGAATTGATATCTCAAGATATCATTTTTTGGTGTCAAAGATGATTTTCATGTCTGTCTTTTCTCGATAGGTATAAAAGAAAGTAAGTAGGTAGGAAAAATATCTCGATAATAAGTGCTTGTAGCGGTAATGCTCGATCTCCTTTCAACACACCGTTGAAGTTTTTGAGCAATTTGTAGTCATCATCATGAACTGTCTATCTCCATCTTTTGATAATGCCCATTGGCGTCCTTATGCAAACTATTCTTAATCCAATTATATGTAGCTTTGGAGGCTTGCTTTAGTTCTTTTTTTTTTCTTGTACACTAGTAGATCTGATGCATAACTTGCTTTCCACAACAAATTATGCAACTCAATTTCAATTTTTTTTTGTGAAGTTGGCTCAAATGTGTCTTAGATAACAACAATGATGATGCGGCGAAAATCACCCGTTTGCACGAGCCTTTGATAACTTTTTCATCTGATCAGAGATAAAAGTGATTGCCCTGTTATCATGCATACTAAGTATGAGATGATAAATACAGTGTAAGAACCACTGTCAAAAGTCTTCTGATTCACTTTTTACAACTATAAAGGCCAATGGATATAGTTCACCATCAGCATCTATCCTGGTGGCAATGAGTAACACACTTTGTATTTTCATACAAATGTATACCGTCAATACTGAAGAGTATAGTAAGAAAAACCCTCAATTGATGGTCCAAAACCCAAAATATGCGAAAAAACCAAACCATGTTGAATGAATAATGATCAACTTTGTAACAAATTACGGTGCTTGGGTTGCTTGTTTTTAATTGCATTATCAAGATATTGAGGGAGTCTGATATGACAATTCTCAATCTCCAAATATCTTTGACAATGATTTGTTCTAGCATTTCATGCTCTGTTGTATGGTATTGTGATGTAGAATTTTGTGCGAATTTGTTTAACGATATTATCGGGTGTCAAATCAAGATTGTTCTTCACTATAGGCATAATGTTATTGCACATAAAGGATGTCATTGCCTGACGATGATTGGATTGAAGTATCAGCATATAGCATGTATGCTTTCATCAAAAACTTTTAATCTTGAAGTATTCACCTGAATTTTTTGAGATTGAGGCATGAAGTCTCCAAGGCACTCTTTTCCACCATCATCATTGGCACCACAAACTGTTGTGTAGCAAGTTCTATTCGTTTTGACAGAGTTGTATGACACTGAACGAATGAGACCTTTCACTAATTGCTTGTAGCAATTTGACTTTCGATTCAAATATATCGCCAACTTTCAAATCATCGGTAGCAGTGGGTGAGGTAGATGTGTTCAACAGTGATATTTTTCACAACAGTCATATCAACTCAGTCGTCGCCTTGAAACTCATCAGGATACGGATCTTCAAGCTTAACATACTCATTATTGTCATATGCATTATCAACCCACTCAGTGTTATTTTCATTTCCTTCTGTTGTAACATAAATGCTATTTTCTTGCACTACATTATCATCTTTGTCAAAGTTATCGTCATCACTTTCATTATGTGCCAATACTGGACGCGTCATGGAGGGTCCAACATTAGGACTCGTATTGTTCTACATAGCATTAGGAAGGACATCATGTTGACACTCAATATCTTCAATGTCATATGAATACCTATATTTATATAAGATTTTGAATATTAGTAATAACATGTGATATTTTCGAGTCTGTGAATTGTTGAATAAGTTACGTGCTTTACCAATTTGCACTTGGGTGTTCCAATGCGCCCTAATTGATGTCAAAGTGGAGTGAAACATATTGAGTCAAAACTAGGGCTTGAAGAGATGAATAATTCATTGTGTTTGGATATGATTGCGTGTGAGCATCATTGCCAAAATTCATATCAACAGTCAGCATATTGTTAAACATATCCCCTTCTTGCACCAAATTGTTAGAATTGGCCAAAAATTCAAATAATTTTGTCATCTAAATGACTTGGTAGAAAATTAATTGTGCAAATAAGAAAAAATGAGTGCTTACATATTATATGCCGAAAATATTTGACTCTCATCGACGTGTGGAACTTGTTTTACTAATGACATGAAGTTCGTTGACTCACTGTTCAAATCGAGCATATGAGAGAACTCTCTATGACCTTCAAACAATTGATTACTCAATTTTTCTCCACATATAACTTTTTGGTATTAATGGACGTGTACAATTCAAGTATAACATGTGTGTTTTCATCATCTGATATTTTCACTGCTTGGTTAATGCTCGTATGCAACTGGCCACTTGTATATTAAGTGATTCTGATAATTATATATATTAATTTTTAAAATCTGATGGATTTTCTCTACTAATTCATGCCTTGTTGACTTTCTTACTAGCATTGGTTTTACTATTGTATCAACATATGTTAGTTTATTCTCCTCATATGTTATTAGTTTATCATTAAACCAACAAAGAAAAGAGACATTCACATTAGACATTGTACCGAATTTGATATCACAAAAATATTACTTATTAGTCCATTACAATTAAGTCAATCTTGTACTAATTGTAGTAAACATCTTACATGTTAGTAATGAAAAAAGATGATTCCTCTCTCTCTCTCTCTCTCTCTCTCTCACTCTCAGTGGACTAGAACTTGAATTTCTCATGAAACAAACTCAAAATCTGAATGATGACAAGGCTAACAAAGAAAACGGCTCCACCTTAAAATACTTGAAGCATGAGTTCAGCAGAATTTTGACAAAAATGGAGGTAGGGTAGCTCAAACTAGGGTTTTTTTTTTTAAATGGACCACAAAACATGAAACATTTAAGCTTTCCAACAACAAAAGAAGGATGATGAGGAAAACCCTTTGAATATTTCCTGAAAAGGGTATCTGAAAAAGTACTTCAAGCATCTAATTTTGATGAATTACTACAGAAATTGGTAGCTACAAGCCATGCTAGGGTTCTAATGGAGACAATGCAAATAATTTTAGGTCTGCCAACAAAAAATGTCATAGTTCTTAATATAGAAACTCTTTGAACAAAAGTTCAAATTGAGCTAAAGAGGTAACTAAAAATAAGCATTTAAATTATCAAACTCTGTTGAAAGCATAGTGGCATAAAATTTATACTCCCAAGAATTGAGATAAGAGAGATGAGAAATGAGTAGGGTTTTGAGATACCTTGCAGCCAACGGGATTGGGTTTTGGTGCAGACTCAATCACAGGGAAGTGTCGGGATCGAGAGCGGGGTGAGCTGAGACGACGACTGGTGGGAAGATGATGACGATCGGGATCAAGTGTGGGGTAAGCTGTCGGGGAAGATGACCACGGTCGAGTTGGGGTTGAGATCTGGTTAGGGCCAAGACAGAGAGAGTAAAAAAGGCAGTAAAATCTACTCATGTCAAAAACTTTAATATTTATCCTGGATAGTGGGACCCACGAGTAAAATCTTAGTTCGGATTCGCCAAGTCAAAACGTAAGCCCATTGAGTTCAGGGATAAAAGGTAGTTGGTCTCTGAACCGAGTTCAATTTTCCTCTCAAACTTGGACGAAACTCACTTAATTATAAGTCTAGATTTGGTGAACCTGGACCTAAAGTTGTTACAAATTTACACCGGATTCACCAAACTCAGACCTAAAATTGTTATAATTTTATGTTTGGGTTCGCCAAACCCAGACCAAAAAATTGCCACCCCGTGGCCAAGGAGAGGCGAAACAGCCTAACGCTTACGTGGCCTGTCAGATATCGATTCTCATAATTAAATTTGAAAGAGATCTGAGGATTTTTTTTAAAAAAAAATTGCCCAATAGTTTGATGTATGTTCCATTCAATCTTGTTTCTGTTGACTTTTCAAGGAGGTGGTACTATGGATTTTGCATTTAGCAGATGAGAAGTCAAATTCTCTCTATTTTTAAAGCTAGATTTATTTATTCTTAACTTCTTCAGTTTTTTTAGAAGTTTGATTACCTTTGAAATTGACTCTTCTAGCAACCTTGTGAGATAAGTTTGTGCTTTCTTTGTCTTGTTAGTTGTAGATTTGTATTGGCTTAACAGAAGACAGGACTTGGGATTTTAAATTTCAGTTCATTGGTTCCGTGTTATATGCTTTTCTTTCTTCTGTTTTTCTTTCAGGAGCAGAGAAGAGAGCTCTTCCCTAATTTGAATCATGGAGGAGATTAGGATTGCAGAAGCTGGGACTCAAGATACAGAATCTGGAGTCACTGAAGTGGTTTTGGACAGTGAGGTAGATTCCTTTACTCGTAAATCCTCATCTTTGGAGGAAAATGCAGGTTCAAAATGTAACAGACTTAAGGCTCTGAAATCAGTTTCTAAAGTTGGGGAACAGAATCCTTCTTTCATGTCTTCTGTTGTAAAGGAAAGTAATGGTATAAAGCTCAACAACAGTGGAGGGGAATTCTGTCCTGTAACTCCCTCCCCAGATGGTGAAACTGTTGAAATTTCATCAGCTTCTGACCAAACAGATGACCTAGAGATTCTTTCTGATTGTGAAACTCCAACTGGGAGCCTTTTTAATCCGTTCGCCCCTGGTCCAGAAGAATTGGCACTTGCTCCCAAGAAAAAGATGCTGCGGGAATTTAAGATCCCTACTCGTCGGCAGCTAAATTTTGACACTTGTTGTGGTTTTGAGGAAAGGGTGGAATCTGCTATCTCTGATGAGGAAGATGATATTTTGGAGTCAGTCTGTAAATCATTTCTTGAACTGATTGTTTCAAATCAGCTCAAGGAGATCTTTAGTGAAGACTTGGTGGAAGAAGATACTTCGTCTGATGATACATCTGATGGCTTTAAAACACCAACTTCTAGGCCTCTGTTAACAGGCATTGCGGAGACTTGTCCTGATGCTCCTATGAGGCCTAGTTTCAAAACAAGGAAGCTGGATCAAAATATTTGCCGTAAGCTTGAATTTGAGAGCTATTTAATTTGAAATTGCCAGTAGAAGAAAGGGTGAGGTTATTTAATATAAATTTCCAAGTAGGTAGATTGTAAAAAAAATTATCATCATTTCGATACAGTAGGTTCTTGGCTAGAAAGTGTCAATTGTAGTTGGGTCTTTCTGAAGATCTGAGGAAGGCATTTGAGATTCCATAAGGATTCATTTTAGAGTCAAGTGGCATCCTATTGTAAGACTAACCCTTGCAGTAACATGTGAATTCTGTCAATAGAATTGGTCTTGCTGATTTGTAGCAGTCTTTGATGTCAGCATTGTGTAACATGTAGATGAAATTTTACATGTCATTTGCTTCTGATGTTTGGAAACATCTAAATGTTTTAACTCTTCCCAGTATGTATCAATATATGATCACATTTATATTTATTCTTTACTGTCCTACCATACATGGTCATGTGCTTATTTATCAATATATGTTCGTATTTTATGCCTATTATGTTTCATCAATTCTGACTGTTGTTACTTCCTTGCTTATATTTCTAATTCTTTTAGCTTTACGCTCTCTGAATAACATTGTTTTTGTGCGCAATTGTGTAACTGGGAAAACTTCTCTCTGATGAGGTTTACTCACTGGATATGTGTATGAGAGACCTTTTTACACTTTACAGATTCACGAATAGTCAGTGTTTTAGGACACCTTCTGAGCTATTATTATGTTGAGATGGCTAGGCTCAATTCCATAAAAGTGCGTCTGATAATTTTTAGGTTCTATGTGAATCCTTTTTAGGTGATTTCAAGTATGATTCTCCGTTTTTTGTATATAACACTCTTTCAGTCTTTAGGAAAGTGCTTTTTTTGTATGTGGATTGTGGGCTTAGTGATTCGACTGTAGTGGATAACATAAACTGCAGGTGTTTGGTTGGCTAGGTTTGTTTTCCTCTGGCATATATGGCTGATGGGATTCATGCTACAAAAGTCATACATGAAGCCTCTTAGAGTTGGCAAAAAGGCCTGTATGTGTGTTTTTTTTTTTTAGGTCAAATTTTTTGCCTGGTAACATTCAATATTATTCTTAAAAAAACACAGATGTGTACGCCGGTGCGCGTACACACACATTAATATAAATAGACTTTGTGTAGGTAACACAAACACTTTAAATGTGGAAAATGTATCGGACGCGATATTTCTATTTTCTATGTACTTTTCAGAATTTGTTGCCCGTCCCTATGTCATGTTGTGTAGTGGCCATGTCAGTGTGTCCTTGTGTAATTTGGTGTTTCTAGTTTCTGTTTTGACCATGAACAAGGGCTGAATTTTGGTTTAATTTGAACTAGTCTCTGAGCATGTTACATATTATCTTTTTATTACATATTTAAACCATGAAAAAAATTGCTGGTCATTATAAATTCAAATTGGAAGTCAAGTGATTTCACCATTTGTTAGGAAGAGAAGCAACTAGGAGTGGAACTTCAATGCTAAGCAACTGTAAGTGGAATTTGTTAATAATAGTATTCACTCTTGGCTGAGACAAGATATGATATTTGCGAAAGGAAGAAGTGCTGCTAATGAACCAAAATATTGTTAGATGCTCATCTGTCTAACTTATTTGTTGCAAGGAGCATTGGTGTCTTAGTTTAGCATTTAGGAAATGATCATTATGCTGGTTCTGTGGGTCATATAAACATCAATTTGTAGATATTTATGAATTACCAAGAATTGCTTAGTGTTATTTATTTATTTTTTAAAGCAAGCCAAGAAAGCAGCAAGATTGTCAACAATGTTACAAAGAAGCATTCTAAAAAAGTTGTTATTAATAACTTAAATACACAGGAACTCCTAGCCTTTGCTAAAATAAGTAAGCTATCAAGTTCCTATTGATACAAGTTTTCAAAGAATGAACTTTAGTGCAATGGAGATGGATGCTCATTAGTATTTTGAACTGCTTTATCTAGGAAGCATGGGTATTGTTCCATGCACAGGGGATGGCAGATACGATAATATGGAAAATCCTGAAAGAATGCGTAAACAGATACAACAAGAGATGAAAACATATTGTTTACTTGATGTCCACTTGATCATTTTTGCTTTCTATGAAGACAAGGAATTACAAATATGTAATTAGAGAATATGCTAGTGATTTCAGTCTTCCATTCATGTGTTTGGTTAAGACATTCTCAAAGCTTGCAATATAATTTTTTTATTTTTTATTTTTTCCATTCTTATGTTCCCATTTGATCCATACTTATTCTATGTCCTGTTTTCTCTTTGAACAAAATGAAAGGAAATGATGGTTTGAACTGCATTAGACTTCATGGGTCTGACCTGAACTATCAACACAAACCCAAACCAAGCATTTTTGTTGGACTTGGAATCTTCCTCTATCAGATATTTTGGAAAATGCTGGGCACATAGTGGATATAGATGCATCTTCCAATTTGATATGATGCTTCATTAGAATCATAATTCATCTTGATAATTTGGAGAAGGGAAATTTCTGTATATATTATTCACTAAGGGATTACATCAATACACACACACACACACAAGTGGAGAGTGAAATAAGAAAAGTATACATGTCTAGATACAATGTATCACATGTCAATAAATATGTCTAGATATAGTATATCACATATATCACATGTCTGTTAATATTCCCCCTCAAACTCATGGTAGATCAAACATCGCGAATTTGGAACAAAACCTGGTGAAACTGATGAGAGGTTTTTGAGAGCTCCTTGAACTTGATGGGGAAGGAGGTTTTTGATGAGCTCCTCGAACTCGACTGAGAAGGAGGTTTTGAGAAATCCTCAAACTCAACTGGGAAGGAGGTTTTTGAGAGGACGACGAGATTCGGGCAGACAGTGAAAGTAAGATTTGAGATTCGAGATGGTGAGATCCGATGCATGTGGTGATGGGGAGATCTGAGAGATATCAGATAGAGAGATCCGAGAGGGCGATGGCGAGACGATAAGGAAAGCTTTAATGTCGCATAAGACGAAAGTGATCGAGTGCTAGACACAAGCTATGCCAGCGCAGACTCGAGAATGAAATCACCTAGAGGGAGGGTGTACAGGTGACTAGCTAATCTAAAGGTGAATTAATGCGGAATTAAAACTATTTATGTGAACTAAAAGTTATTATGCACAACACACCAAGTATAACCTAAGAGTGTAGCCGAATTCTCCGTGAAGAGCTGGACTATCTCCTCAAGATTCCTCTAGATAAGAGTTGAGGTGCCGCTATGGCTCTCTTGGTTGAATACAAGTGTGAGCAAACAAACCCAAGTATATATCAATTTAAGCACAAGTATATATCAAGCATATAAAGATGAAAGCAATATAAACAAGTAAGATATAAACACAAGTGAGAGATAGAGAGAGAGCAACCGCAAACACGGGAGATTTGTTTCGAGATTCGAGCACCCTTGCTCTACGTCCTTGCCTTCAACACTATGAAGAATTTTTACTATAAAACGATCCCACCGGATCACGCGGTGACGCAACACCTACAAGTGAGTTCACACTAGAATTCCTTTGGACTCTCTAGTCCCTCTCTTGTTCCCGCAAGAACAATCACACGCAAGCACGCAAGCTTGCCGAAGCCGCACCTCTACACCGAGTTCTGACTAGAACCTGAAACAATGCGAACCCGCAAGTCCGCCTCCTCAAATAAAAGAATGAACACTTTGGTGATCTAAACACTTTTATCACCTAAAACAACTCTTACAACAAATCTCCTATAGGATGGATATAGGAATCACTTTTGAAAACACTCTTGAAAACTCTTCTTTTCATATGGAAGTATTATCACTAAAACAAGTGGAGAAAACCTCTACAATAGATAGGAAAAACTGGCTTTGAAACTCTCCAAAAATCTTATCTAAAAAAGCCCAAAGGAAGCCTCTTTTATATGCATCCAAAATCTGCCCATTGGAGGCCAACTCAGCAGTGCTGCTGACGGTCGACCACCCGGTCGACCGCCAACGGTCGAATTTCTGATTGTTGGGAAGGTCGGTCAATCGGCCGGTCGACCGCCAACTGGGCAATGGCCCAGCGGTTGACCACCTAGTCGACCGGGCCATTTCCAGAGAGCAGAGGCTCTCTGGCGGTCGACCGCCCAGTCGACCGGCCCAAGCTGTGCACGTCTGTGCACATCGGTCGACCGGATGGTCGACCGGCAGAAGGCTAGTCCAGCAAATAGGGATTTAAAACTTGTCATTTTATCTTCCATAAAATCTCATAAATTCTCTAAAAATTTACAAAAATAAGTTCAGTAATATACTGTGATATACAAACAGTTTGAGTAAAAATCAAAACATGTTACAAACATTTTGAACTATTTTTGTAATAGAGAAGTTTTGTCTTAAAACAAAAATCGTATTTTTCCAAATTGATTTTTCCAAAACTTCTCCAAATACAAAAATAAGATATTTTAAATACTCTTAAAGCTTAGTGTGTATGGATATGATCCACTACACATATGATGAAATATCTGTGTTTTTGACATTAAGCTCTAAATAAAATTTTGATAAAAACATATGTTATATTTTGAGACTTAAAACCAAATCGGTATTTTTTCAAAATTAAAACTCTTTTATGAAAATACATATAAATCTTGTGTGTGAGTGTATATGATACTTGAGCAATCCACCAACTAATCTATCCTTTACATTTTATCTAAAAATAAAATCTTACAAAAAACAAAATCTAGACTCAAGTCTTCTCTTGAAGATCTTCACTTGAAAATCTTCTTCTTCTACTTGACTTGGTCCAAAATAAGATCCAAAGAGTTAGACTCCTCTTGAGTACTTGATGTGGTCTTGATGCACAAGCTTTTGAATCAACACGTGCTAGCTCCAAAACTTGACTTGAAATTCTTTGTTGAAGCTAAACACCTACTAAGTTCTTGATCACATATCTGAGACTAATTAAACACAAGATTATTAGTACTATAACTACATGAGTTAATCATCATCAAAACTAGAGTGATGGGCCTTTGGGCCAACAATCTCTCCCTTTTTGATGATGATAAAACTCATGGAGTTATATATGCATGGATTAAAGTTTAAGTTTCATAGAAGCTCCCCCTTAACTTATGCATAGCAATAAACAATAAGATACTCAATGAAGTACTTAAAACAAAACAAGTATATATGCATCAACAAGGTGAGAGAAACATGCATAAATTCAAAATCCTTTTCCAAAAAAATTTCTCCCCCTTTTTGTGTAAACTTTCAAAAACATACTCCTCATTTTGTAAAACACAAGATGCATAAATTCAATATATGCAAATACTCAAATATGCATATATAAACTCAAAATCTTTCTCCCCCTTTTGTCAATCATCAACAAAGGGGTAAAATAAAACAAATCAAGAATAAGGATATATTTGCGATATATATTCATGAAGAGGAAGACGCTAAGTTAGCTTCCCTGCATATATGCATTACATGAAGCAGGGATGACAAGCCTTAACTCACATAACGCATAATATACAATGCTTAAGTGGAGATGTTAAGCTCCCACTACACACGTGTATCACATAAAGAAGAGATGTCAACCTCCTCAATATAAGATATACTCAACATGAGTCTGTTGGCCCAAAGGCCATTAGCCTGACATTTTGATGATAACAAACCATATTTAGTTATGTTTTTAAAAATTTTGTTTATATAAGTTTCAGGAAAATATATCTGTTGATTTGACGGCTCCAACTCAAGACTCACGCTTTTGGACGCCGCAAAGGATTCGGATCCCCAAGCCTAGCACAATAGAAGCGCTCTCGGATCATACAAAGAAGAGAAACTCAAGATTTGTAATTTTCTTTTTTAGATGATTTTGTCAAAACCTAGATGATAGAGGTAGAATATTTGGGATTGTCACACACACACTTCTAGTATTGCTTCATGACTTCAAAACAACTTTTAGAACAAAATTTCTAACTTAGTTTTTGGAAAAACCATGTTTGGAAAAACCAGTTTTTAGAAAAATCATTTTTCATTTTATCAAAAAGGATTTTTATCAAATGTTGTCCTAATATGTTTGAGTGATGATCTATGATCACACTCTAAGTTTTATAAGTCCTAGAACCTTGTTTTATAAATCCTTAGCCAAAAATGTTTTAACCAAAATTTCCTTTTCCCTTTAGCAGACTCTGGAAAACAGACCTGACAGAGTCCGGTCGACCGACCCAGTCGACCGACGTGCACGGCTGTGCATGTGTGCACGTCGGCCGACCGCCCGGCTGACCGGAATCAATGTCAGTGCTCTCTGTTTATTTCGGTCGACCGGATCGGCCGACCGTAAGAGAGTTCCACTCTCAGGCAGAGCTGCGGTCGCCCGAGTCGGTCGACCGTTTCCCCCAACGGTCGGACTTATGACCGTTGGCGGTCGGCCGGCCCGGTCGACCGTTAGCTGTCAGAAGTTCTGATAGTTTTCAACAGCTCTATTTTTCTGGACAGATTTTGTTGGGTTTCACCCCAACGACTCTATTGAGCTGTGTAGGCTGTTTTCCATCCCCTATAAATAGTGGGACTATTTTACAAACAAGATATAAGATTTACATATAAGATTTACAAGTTTTCAAAAGCCTTTCATTTTAGAAAAAGATTTTCTCTCTAAGCCAAAAGTTTCCAACACTTTCTTGAAGCAAACCTCTCTACTTCTCTCTAGTCTTTTGCACTTCACAATCCCAAGTATCATCTCTTACATATTGGTTATAGGATTGTGCGAAGTGAGCCTTTTGTGATCAAGTGTGATCATCTTATTTCATTGAGCGAAGTTGTAGAGGCATCGGCCTCAAGCGAGCGCGTGTGCTTCAAGTGGTGTTGCGGCATCACGAGAGATAGAACAAGTGTGTCCTTGTATTGACGATCCAGTGGGATCACCAATAGTGGAAATCCTTCAAGTGTGAAGGCGGGGACGTAGAGCGTGGCTCGAACCTCGAAAAAATTCCTCGTGTTTGCGTTTGATCAAATTTCTCTAAACTCTATCTCCTTATTACTTGCATTATTTATTGCTTACTATCTTGCAAGTTATTTAAATTGTGTTGTTTGTTTGAATAGATTTTAAATTCCGCATTATTGTCATATCATATAGCCTTCACCTATTCACCCCCCTCTAGGTGATTTCAATTGGTATCAGAGCCAAACCCTTACACTTGGTTTAACCACCTTAGGGAGATCCTTATAGTTGGCTATATCTATTTGTTGCATTTTCATTTATTGTGCATTCTATATTTGTATTCATGGCATCAGTTGATTTTTCTAGCATCAAGTCCCCACCCAAGTTTGATGGCTTGAACTTCCCCATTTGGAAGGTCAAAATGAACCTCTTTCTTAAATCCCTAGGAGTTTGAGTTGCTAGGGCCATCACCAAAGAATTTTTTGAACCCCTCATCGATGAGAAATCATGGTCCAAGATACCACTAAGGACTATGAGGCAAATGCTAGAGCCCAATATGCATTAACACAAGCCTTAAATGAAGATGACTTATCACACATCATAAATTGTAAATCGACATTTGAGGTTTGGAATGTTTTAATTGTGACTCATAAGGGAACGTCCCAAGTCAAAAGATCCAAGATTGACTTGCTTCGTTCTCAATATGAGAACTTTTATATGCTTGAGAATGAATGCATTGATGACATGCTCACTCGTTTCACCAAAATAACAAATGCTTTATCTTCTTTAGGTGACACGATCGACAATGACCAAAAGATTCGGAAGGTCATTCGAGCTCTTCCCAAAGCTTGGGAAGTCAAGGCAACAACCCTCAAGGAGCTCAACGATCGGGAGGAGATGGACTTCTTCGGCTTCATCGGAAATCTCAAAACGCATGAGATGAGATGAAAGTAAGAGAAGAAAGGGAGGCGCCAAAGAAGAAAGCCCTCGCTTTTAAAGCCACTCCATCCACCCATGACGAGGAGGACTCATCGGAAGACTACGATGAGGATTTTGCCATGCTCATCCGGAAGGTGGGCAAGATGTTCTACAAGAAGGGGAGGCAAAGTAACTTCCGAAGAGGGAAACCTCAAGGAAGATTTGAAAGAAAAAGGGAGGAACCGGGTCCGTGCTTCCATTGCAAGAAAACCGGACATCTCATCGCCGATTGCCCCGCTCTCCTAGCCACAGCCTCCAAGAATGGGCCAAAGAAGAAGAAAGCCATGGTGGCCACATGGGATGACTCAGAGTCGGAATCCGAAGAGGAGATCGACACCGCCAACATGTGCTTCATGGCACATGGGGAAGATGCATCAAAGGTATATCTTGAAAACTCCATAGATGATGATGAATTAACTATGGATGAACTTGCACAATTCTTCGAAGAGCTACAACATAGATATGAGATTTCACAATCTCAAAATAAGAAATTGAAAAAGGAAAATGATTCCTTGAAAAATAAATTTGATATTGTTTTAAAAGAGAAAAATAATTTAGAAAACTCTTTTGTAAAAATGAAAAAGGACTTTGAAAATTATAAAATATCTTCTAAAGGAAAAACCCCCATTTCATCTTGCAACAAAAGTGAATTTTTGGAAATTCAAAAACGAGTTGATGTTTTGGATTCAACTCTTAAAAAGTGTGCTTTTGATTTAAACAAATTTGCATCTAAGTTTCCCAAAGGAATAACCCAAGGGAAACACACTCACCATCAACATGCACGGAAACCTGCACACACACACAAACATGCTTTCATGTATGGTAGTGGTAGAATTTATGTTTGCACTCATTGTGGCCGCAAAGGCCATTTAGAAAAATTTTGTTTTGCTAAGCTTAACATGACAAATAAACATGTTTAGGTTCGCCCCGGTACTAACCCTAAAGGACCCAAAAAGATATGGGTACCAAAAGACACACCCAATTTAGTTGATACAGGTGGGTCTTCTTCCTCCAAGACATAGGGGGAGACGGTGTCCGGGTGGTGGATGCAACAATGCCTAACGAACATATCGTCGCGTGCATCGCTATCATGGAGGCACCTATTTTGGAGAATGCCCTCGGTTTGGTAAATTCTCCACATAAAAGTTTTTTTTTATTTTTTATACATAGGATTGTTAGTTTACCATGTTGTTGTATTGATAAATGTTAGAGTAAACTTGCACTTCCATCATGCGTATATGTATGTTTTTGTTTTATATTAACATATAATCTTGTATGTCCACATGTCTAGATTGATTGTATATGTGTTTTTTTGTCAAAACTAAATAAATATTTAAAACATTTTTAAAGCAAATACATAGAGATGGCAATTGCGCGCCTCAACTCATATCTAGAGGAATCTCAAGGAGAAGTACAGAACCCTTCACAGGGTATTCGGCTTCAACATCTCTAAAATTTGGCTTTATTTATAAATAAAATAAATAATAAAATAGGTATAAAGTTTTGTTTTTTTTTTATGTCCAATATGTTTAAAAAATTTTTGTTTAAAATTTTTTTTTGAAAATATACCTTTACTGTTAAATTGAAAAGATAAATATTTTTTTAACTGGTTTTGCTGCTGTCAGTTTTTGGGCAAGACTGGCCGACCGGACGGCCGACCGACCTTGCCTGGAGAAATTTTTATTTTTTCTCTGTGGACGGCCGACCGGAGCGGTCGACCGACTTCAGTGCTCTCGGGTATTTTCGGTCGACCGGACCGGTCGACCGGGCGACGGGAAACTGCTTTTTACCCATCACTATTTAAAGCCCTTTATCTCATTTTAACTCTCTAACCTCCGCCGACCCCTCACATTTCCTCTCTCTAAAACCCTTACAACCCTAATCCATCACATCCAACTCAAATCCAACCCTAATACTTCCTATAATTTCCTGGATCTTAAGTCTCAGGCCTGATCTACGTGTTTTCTTAAGGAATTTCGGATTGTAGGCTCTTGATCTTCAATCCTTCAAGGTAAAAATCATATTTTTCCTTAGATCTTGCTTTCAATCTTGTTATCCATCTTATTTTTGTTAAGATCCTTCCTTCATCTAGACTAGATCAAGCCCTCACCTTGTTATTTTTCTATTTTGACCTAGATCTAACATTTCAACCTAAATATGCCTAAAAGATCTAGATCCGAGAAGGGAAAGTCCATAGCCCCTTCTTCCTCTACCAAAACCAAATCTCCTTTGAAAAGGACACCTAGAGGGGGGGTGAATAGGTGTACTTGCTAATCTAGAAACTAAATGCTCTTAAATGCGGAAGCTAATGTAAATTTTGTAACACACTTAATACAACACACAAGTGTAGCCGAATTCCCCGTGAAGGGCTCTGGACTAACTCCTCTTGATTCCCCTTGAATGAGTTGAGGTGCTATGTGAAGCTCTTGTGGTTAAGTATAAGTGAGGCACACACAAACAATCAAGCAAAGCATATAAGGATGAGCAATATGAAAGATGCAAGGCAATACACAAGCAAAAATGATATGTATGATATGAATGAAAATAAGGATGATGCTATGCACAACACAAATAGAGAGAGGGTTAGAGAGACAATGGATCAAACGCTAACAACAAGATATGTTTCGAGATTCGAGCACCCAGCTCTACATCCCCGCCTACACCACCGTGTAGGATTTCCAATCCACATCTCCCACCGAGGGAACCTCTACCGAAGAGGATTTGTTACAACACAAGGAGTACCAAACTCCTCTCTCAAACACCACCTCACAACCGAGGGGTAGGCCCGTAGCCAAACAACAACAACCAATCACCTCTACCGAAGAGGGATATACAAACCAACTCCACCTCTCACTAGAGGGAGCAAACCACAAGCCTCAACCTCCACCAAAGAGGGAGCAAACCAATCACCCGATCAACCTCTACCAAAGAGGGATACAAAAAGAACAAGGGTGCTTACAACAAGTGGTTCCAAAGACCACAAACTCAATCTCTCTTTTTCACTTTTTTCACAAAACAAAGATCCTAAATAGATTAGGATAGAAGATAGCTCAAGTGTGGAATCAAGGTGTTTTTGGAAACAAGCAACAAAGAAAAACTACTTGGGAAATGTCTTGTAAATGATAGAAAATGAAAACCAATACAATATCCCAAAAACCTAGTTCTCTTTGATTTTCCAAAAACCCAAAACAATAAAGATGAAATCTTTTTAGCACAAAACTATTTTGAAAACTTGTTTAAACACTAGAGAAACACTGAAATTTTTTTTCTTGAAAACCTTGTCAAAACAGCACAAGAGTTGGGGTATTTATAGCCCCAAAACAAAACTAGCCGTTAGGCTGATGTGGCAGCCTGACAGGCTTGGCGGTCGGCCGCCCGGTCGACCGCCAATGGTCAAAAATGTGACCGTTGGGCAAACCCGGTCGACCGCCCGGTCGACCCAAATAAACAGAGAGCACTGCTCTCAGACCCGGTCGACCGCTCGGTCGGTCGTCCCTCTGCGTGTCAGACGTGCACGGCTCTGTGCACGTCGGTCGACCGTACGGTTGACCGGCCTATGGTTCGGTTGACCCATGCGGTCGGCCGACCTGGCCTGACAGACACTGTTCAGGGTCTGAAACACAAGTTAAAAATATTTTAGAAAATCTTTTTAAGTCTTGTAAAAATACTCAAAAATAGTTTTATCATTTTGCATTGATATATAAACATGTGGTAAAAAGTTTAGCTCAAATATCAATCAATATGAACTATTTTTGTGTCTTATCATTTTTACCAAAAACCAAAACATGTATTTTTATCAAACTTGGTTTTTTCAATACATGAATAGGAAAGTCAAAATAAGTTTGTTTAAGATGTTTAAGCATGTATGTATAACTAGAATACATCTATTATACATATAAACCATGTAAACTTGTTTTGATCAATCTATTCATGAAAACACATATCGGTTAAACTAAAAACTGAAAAACCAATATCCAAACATAAAACTTGTGTGTGTTGTGCACTTTAGCATATCAACTATTCTAAGCTTTACAAATGGATCTAAACACACTAAACTAAATTAGGATACCTAAGTCTTCTTGATGATCTTCCATCTTCAAGTAGACTCGATCCCAAATCGTGATCCGCCGAGTGCAAAGGAGTAATCTTGAAGCTCGGGCACCGGAATCACCATGTGAAGGCTTCCAAACTCTTCTTTTCGAAGCAATCACCAACTAATATCTTGATTAATGATCTGAAACTAAAATCACAAGATTATTAGTAAACATAACTACATGAGTTAATCATCATCAAAACTAGGGTGGAAGGCCTTTGGGCCAACAATCTCCCCCCTTTTGATGATGACAAAACTCATGGAGTTATATATGCATGGATTAAAGTTAAGCTTCAAAGAAGCTCCCCCTTAACTCATGCATAAACAAATAAACAATAAATATGCAATGAATATTAAACATGAAACATGAAACATGCATATCTATGCATAAACAATAAAAGGTTCTAGATACCAATGAAATGTTCAAAACAAAACATGTTCTAGAAACCAATTACAAAACATGCTCTAGATACCAATTACAAAACATGCTCTAGATACCAATTAAAATTAAACTAAATTAAACTTATATGCAAAACATAAACATGCATATATAAACCATAACTTTCTCAAATAATTCTCCCCCTTTTTGTCAATCATCAATAAAGGGATAAAAACCAAAACAAAACAAAATCTTCTCTCTTTTTAATACAAAGAATCAATCTTCAATAAGGGGTAAAAGCAAAACCAAATCAATAAATTTTTCTCCCCCTTTTTGTTTTAAACAACGAATCAATAAAAATAATATTTTCCCCTTTTTGTCTAAAACAAAAACAAAACCAACTAGGGGTGACAATCAATTAAGGTACAATTTGAAAGTATGTCAAAGAATAGCATCTTGATACCAATTGAAAGGAAACAAACCAAAAAAAAAAAAATATTGATACCAATTTTAAGCAAAACACATGAAAATCTTGATACCAATTTGAAATTAAACATAATGAATTTTGAATGTCCAAACAAAGATTTGATACCAATTGTAAATATCTTTCATTTTGAACATATGATACCAAATTTAAATTTTCAATCATAAAGTATGGGAGTGGAAAACAAATACCAATTGAAAGATGAAATACGAATTTTCTCCCCCTTTATGAAATACAAACTAAAACAATGTTCACTTTTATTTTAACAAGCCTACGCATTGTTAAAAAATTGAAACAAACATATATATGTATGGAAAATAGATACCAATTGAAATTGATATTCTTTGAAAATGAAGCATACATGCATACAAACATATATGAGTATACAAGAAAGGTTAAAATTGATACCAATTGAAAGAATTCAATGATACCAATTGAAATAACAATAAGATCAAATGTATATATCATATTACTATACCTCCCAGTCATGGCTTAAGTTTTAAATGATTTTAATTTTAAAGCATACATGAACATGATCTCCCATCCATCCTCCCATTGAAGGTAGGGTTTTCAAAAATAGATTTGAAAATGTAGTATGTTTGAAAATCTCTACCATAGTGAAGAATACGAACTAGTTATAGGAAAAACTTTTAAACTAGTACGAAATCCTTCAAGTAAGGAATAAACAAAAAAGTTTTCATAAAACATGAAATCCACATGATAGTCAACACTCAAGTCAATGAAGCATAAATATGACTCAAAAAACAAAACATGAGTAAATAAGAAATGTGAGTGTACAAATACAATGTGAAGAACATGATCATGGAAATATACAATTTAGCTCAATATTCCTTTAAAACAAGAAAACATGAAAATCATCAAAACTTATTTAATCTTCAAGGTATATGTATGTCCTATACAAATTAAAGTATACATACATATCCAAACACAACGAGTCCACAAAGATATATGCATGAAGGCACGTGGCTCAAAAGGATGTATATGTATAAACAATAGTTTGGATAAAAAAGACATATACATGAAGTTAAACATAAAAATATGAAAAGCTAAATTTTCATTAAAACAAATTTCATTTCAAGGTATATGTATGAATTGTCAACACAATAAGTATACATACATATCCCTAAACACAATTGAGTCCATATATATAGATTTGCATGAAAGGCAAATGACTCAAAGGATATACATGTATATCTTAAGGTTTGGCAAAATAGACATATACATGAAATGAAAACACACAAACATAAAACAAATCCAAAAATAGGAATACAAGTTTAAAATGTATGGATCATCAAAACTAGACTATACTAGCACATCTAATGGGTTCAAATAAGCATTCAAGCACAAACATATATAGATTTATTTGTGGCCCACTATATGCACGAATATATACCTAGTCTTAATGAAAACTAACATCTAAACATGTAATCAACACATGAAGCATAAAACACGATAAAAATCAACATGATAAACATAAACATGATTATTATGAATGTCCACATGTTATTAGAAATATGATATACGCAATAGCAACCATATAGTGAGAACACAAAAGAATTTATCCATATTAAACATGGGTGTCTCAAAATAACTAAACATGTATATCACTATTCTAATAAGCATGGCATTTTCATAGTAATCAACAAACATCAAAACATGCTATGAAAGATAAACATGGAAAGCATGTAAACATAAGGAGTTAGAGATTCGATACCAAAACCAATGAGGGCACCGCTCTAGTTCTCCAAACACGTGGTGGTCATCTCCACCAAACCTTCCCTTGAAAGTGATGCATCCAATTGATTTTCATGAAGCTCGGAACGCATCCACTCCAAGGTACGGCAACTCTCACGTCATGTGAGAGCCCACACCTACATCAAAAACAATAGGAGGGGTGGTCTTTGGTACCAATATCTTCTTGGGTCCATGGGAGTTAGTACCTTCTCTAACCCAAACAAAATTCTTTGCTAAATTTGAAACATGTAATCTATCATAACAAAATTTAGCAAGGTGGCCCTTACGTCCACAATGTGTACAAGTGTACACATGAGCATACATCGTGTTATGGTGTCCGTAAGGAGCATGTGTATGCCGTGGAGGGTGTGCATGCATAAAGGATGGAACTTGTTTCTTTCGAATCAAGGTTTCCAACCGTGAGTGGTTCATGGCACATTGGCTCATAGTGGAGCCCAAACAATCAACCTTCTTCTTAAGCAAACAAATATCATCATTAATCTTAGAAGAAGAAGTGTAGCATGCAATAGGTGAAGTGTGTAATACTACCCTAGCTTGGCAAACATGTGCATCAATCTTATTTTTCAAAGAAACATTTTTATTTAAACAAATTTCTAATTCTTTTGAAATAAAATCAATTTCTCTTTTTAAAGAATTATTTTCTTTTAAAACAAAATCAACTTTTGAAGACAAATTTTCATTTTTCTTCAAAAGAGTTTCACAATCATTTTTAGTTTTCAAAAATTCATTTTCTTTAAGTGCAAGATCAAGTTGAGATCTAAGTGAGTCACATTCACTAGAAAACTCTTCCTTCTCTTGCAAAACAATGTTAAGTTTAGAAGACAATTTTTCTTTTTCTTTATTTAAAGCACAAGTCTTCTTTTTCAACAAATTATATTTTTCAATTAATTTTTCACAAACAATTGATAGTTCTTCATTTAAGGCATGGGCATCAACAAAGTCATTTGAAGAACTAGCACAATCATCACTATCTAGTTGAGTTTCCGATTGTACCTCAAGGGAGTCATTCCCTTGGACCATCAAGCATTGTGATTCAGATTCTCCACTAGATTCCTCTTCTTGTTGGATAGGCGTTTGAAGCTTGGAGGTGGTGGTTGTTGTCAACTTGTTCCACACTGCAAAAGCGGAATCAAGGTTAGAAACACTCATAAGATATTCTTTAGATAAAGTGCTTCTAATGGCCTCAAGGGCTTGTGCATTGGCCCCTATATGCTTGCTATCACTAAGGTAGGATTCCTTGGTAATGGCAAGGTACCTTATGTCCTAGGGTTTGTAAATAAACGGTCATCCTAATCTTCCAAACAAGAATGTTGGAAGGGTCTAACATAGGTGGGGTCATGAAGGCCATGGGTCCAAACTATATGTGTGCAAACAAGCAAATGCAAACAATAGATTAGCCTAAAATGAGGATCTTTAACTCTAGGTTGTTAGACCTAAAATCAGAGCACTTGGCTCTGATACCAATTGAAAAGGACACCTAGAGGGGGGGTGAATAGGTGTACTTTTCAATCTAGAAACTAAATGCTCTTAAATGCGGAAGCTAATACAAATTTTGCAACACACTTAATACAACACACAAGTGTAGCTGAATTCCCTGTGAAGGGCTCTGGACTAACTCCTCTTGATTCCCCCTGAATGTGTTAAGGTGCTATGTGAAGCTCTTGTGGTTAAGTATAAGTGAGGCACACACAAACAATCAAGCAAAGCATATAAGGATGAGCAATATAAAAGATGCAAGGCAATACACAAGCAAATATGATATGTATGATATGAATGAAAATAAGGATGATGCTATGCACAACACAAATAGAGAGAGGGTTAGAGAGACAATGGATCAAACGCTAATAACAAGATATGTTTCGAGGTTCGAGCACCCAGCTCTACATCCCCGCCTACACCACCGTGTAGGATTTCCAATCCACTATCTCCCACCGAGGGAACCTCTACCGAAGAGGATTTGTTACAACACAACGAGTACCAAACTCCTCTCTCAAACACCACCTCACAACCGAGGGGTAGGCCCGTAGCCAAATAACAACAACCAATCACCTCTACCGAAGAGGGATATACAAACCAACTCCACCTCTCACTAGAGGGAGCAAACCACAAGCCTCAACCTCTACCAAAGAGGGAGCAAACCAATCACCCGATCAACCTCTACCAAAGAGGGATACAAAAAGAACAAGGATGTTTACAACAAGTGGTTCCAAAGACCACAAACTCAATCTCTCTTTTTCTCTTTTTTCACAAAACAAAGATCCTAAATAGATTAGGATAGAAGATAGCTCAAGTGTAGAATCAAGGTGTTTTTAGAAACAAGCAACAAAGAAAAACTACTTGAGAAATGTCTTGTAAATGATAGAAAATGAAAACCAATACAATATCCTAAAAACCTAGTTCTCTTTGATTTTCCAAAAACCCAAAACAATAAAGATGAAATCTTTTTAGCACAAAAACTATTTTGAAAACTTGTTTAAATACTAGAGAAACACTGAAATTTTTCTTCTTGAAAACCTTGTCAAAACAGCGCAAGAGTTGGGGTATTTATAGCCCAAAACAAAACTAGCCGTTAGGCTGATGTGGCAGCCTGACAGGCTTGGCGGTCGGCCGCCCGGTCGACCGCCAACGGTCAAAAATGTGACCGTTGGGCAAACCCGGTCGACCGCGCGGTCGACCCAAATAAACAGAGAGCACTGCTCTCAGACCCGGTCGACCGCCCGGTCGGCCGTCCCTCTGCGTGTCAGACGTGCACGGCTCTGTGCACGTCGGTCGACCGTACGGGTCGACCGGCCTATGGTTCGGTCGACCCATGCGGTCGGCCGACCTGGCCTGACAGACACTGTTCAGGGTCTGAAACACAAGTTAAAAATATTTTAGAAAATCTTTTTAAGTCTTGTAAAAATACTCAAAAATAGTTTTATCATTTTGCATTGATATATAAACATGTGGTAAAAAGTTTAGCTCAAATATCAATCAATATGAACTATTTTTGTGTCTTATCATTTTTACCAAAAACCAAAACATGTATTTTTATCAAACTTGGTTTTTTCAATACATGAATAGGAAAGTCAAAATAAGTTTGTTTAAGATGTTTAAGCATGTATGTATAACTAGAATACATCTATTATACATATAAACCATGTAAACTTGTTTTGATCAATCTATTCATGAAAACACATATCGGTTAAACTAAAAACCGAAAAACCAATATCCAAATATAAAACTTGTGTGTGTTGTGCACTTGAGCATATCAACTATTCTAAGCTTTACAAATGGATCTAAACACACTAAACTAAATTAGGATACCTAAGTCTTCTTGACGATCTTCCATCTTCAAGTAGACTTGATCCCAAACCGTGATCCGCCGAGTGCAAAGGAGTAATCTTGAAGCTCGGGCACCGGAATCACCATGTGAAGGCTTCCAAACTCTTCTTTTCGAAGCAATCACCAACTAATATCTTGATTAATGATCTGAAGCTAAAATCACAAGATTATTAGTAAACATAACTACATGAGTTAATCATCATCAAAACTAGGGTGGAAGGCCTTTGGGCCAACATCCTTTTTTTTCCACCCATGCAGAACATCGATTCATTCTCATTTCAGAGAGCACTATAATTTCTGGTAGAAGTATGGTTCTTCAAGATTTTGAACGTCTTAATATACCACAAATTTTGAGGGACAATTCTCTTGATCAATTCATGTCCATTAAGGAACCCGTGTACACCTCACTCATACCATACTTTTATACTAATCTATCTTATGAGGGTAACCGGGTTAGGTCTAGGGTTCTTGGAAGAGACATTGATATCTCTCTCCAAGAATTTGCTGATCTTCTGCATCACTCCTGTGAGGGAGTAGATGTCTATTCCTTTGACCTACATGACTTTGAGTATCCGGCCGGTGAGTCTGCGCTCACCGCGTCAACCTTATTCACGGGGATGACAATTCCGGACTAGTGAGAAATTAGGAAGTGAGATACTTCACTCTCACTGCTCAAGTTCTCGCTAAGTTTATCTTTTATAACATCATGCCCAAGTCGGGAGAATATAGTCATGCCAGGGGACCTGTCCCATTGATTATCTATTGCCTTCTGAAAGGCATCAAGATTAACATCCCCCGATTTATCATCTCCCACATGACTTCAGATCATGTTTTTGTCCCCACTAGGCACTTGCCTTATGTGATGCTTATCTCTTATCTTCTAAAACAACTTGATTTTGACTTGTCCTCTGTGAGACCCACAGACCCCTCTGTGAACCTGAACAGCACTCTTCTGAAGAGGATGCAAGTTAGGATGCATCATGATGCACCCCAGCAGCCTGCATTTCCTCCTTCTTCTTCTGTTCCAGGGTCCTCTTCTATTCCAGGGTCTTCCTCTGCTCCAGGGTCATCTATTCCATCTGACCTCCAGGCTTTCATTTCTTCTGAGCTTCGAGCTCAGTTCCAGGAGCATCAGTCTTGGGTTTCCGCTGAGATCCAGCAGCACCACACCCAGATCACTGCGGAGATAGCGGCACATCGCGAGGTGATAGACACTCACTACCATGGACTTCGCAACGACATGTGCTATTTTGCTGATTCCATGAGATACATGGATTCGCAATTTGGTGCACTGTATGTGAAGTACAATATGCGGTCTCCAGACCCTACGGCGTATGCCCGGCCACTTCCTTCCTCCGGCCCTCCGTTTCCGGCCAGGCCTCCTACAGCTCCACCAGCACCACAGCCAGCGGTCGCTGCTATTGATTCTGAGGAGGAGGATGATGAGGATGATGATGATGATGATGCTGTTATGGCTGATAAGGATGCAGAGGTTGCTGCGGGAGATGAGGACGACTCGTCTGAAGAGGACGATTCTGACGATGAGGAGTGATTTTCCCCTTTGTTGATGATGTCAAAAAGGGGGAGAGATATTTATGAGACTCTCTGGGCTGTAGTACTTTATTTTGTATTTTGTGTATTTTGGGTTGTAGTATTTTGTTTTCTTATGGACATGTATTGTGTGGACATGTGTTTGTTTTATAGTTATTTGTTTTGTATGAACATGAACTACTCTTTTATGGCATCCTTTTTATTGCATATGCGTATTTATGCATGGTTGATTGGCATGTGTTTCATTTCCATATATTATATGTATTTATGCCTGAGTATCTCTTTGATATATGCATGTGTTGAGGGAGAGCTTCACTTGAAGTCTCCACCCAAAATATTTGTGATAACTATATATGTTTTGTCATCATCAAAAAGGGGGAGATTGTTGGCCCAAAGGCCATTAGCCCGACATTTTGATGATAACAAACCATATTTAGTTATGTTTTTAACAATTTTGTTTATATAAGTTTCAGGAAAATATATCTGTTGATTTGACGGCTCCAACTCAAGACTCACACTTTTTGGACGCCGCAAAGGATTTGGATCCCCGAGCCTAGCACAATAGAAGCACTCCCGGATCATACAAAGAAGAGAAACTCAAGATTTGTAATTTTCTTTTTTAGATGATTTTGTCAAAACCTAGATGATAGAGGTAGAATATTTGGGATTGTCACACACACACACACTTCTAGTATTGCTTCGTGACTTCAAAACAATTTTTAGAACAAAATTTCTAACTTAGTTTTTGAAAAAACCATGTTTGGAAAAACCAGTTTTTAGAAAAATCATTTTTCATTTTATCAAAAAGGATTTTTATCAAATGTTGTCCTAATATGTTTGAGTGATGATCTATGATCAAACTCTAAGTTTTATAAGTCCTAGAACCTTGTTTTATAAATCCTTAGCCAAAAATGTTTTAACCAAAATTTCCTTTTCCCTTTAGCAGACTCTGGAAAACAGACCTGACAGATTCCGGTCGACCGACCCAGCCGACCGACGTGCACGGCTGTGCATGTGTGCACGTCGGCCGACCGCCCGGCCGACCGGAATCAATGTCAGTGCTCTCTGTTTATTTCGGTCGACCGGATCGGCCGACCGTAAGAGAGTTCCACTCTCAGGCAGAGCTGCGGTCGCCGGAGTCGGCCGACCGTTTCCCCCAACGGTCAGATTTATGACCGTTGGCGGTCGGCCGGCCCGGTCGACCGTTAGCTGTCAGAAGTTCTGACAGTTTCCAACAGCTCTATTTTTCTGGACAGATTTTGTTGGGTTTCACCCCAACGACTCTATTGAGCTGTGTAGGCTGTTTTCCATCCCTTATTAATAGTGGGACTATTTTACAAACAAGATACAAGATTTACATATAAGATTTACAAGTTTTCAAAAGCCTTTCATTTTAGAAAAAGATTTTCTCTCTAAGCCAAAAGTTTCCAACACTTTCTTGAAGCAAACCTCTCTACTTCTCTCTAGTCTTTTGCACCTCACAATCCCAAATATCATCTCTTTCATATTGGTTATAGGATTGTGCGAAGTGAGCCTTTTGTGATCAAGTGTGATCATCTTATTTCATTGAGCGAAGTTGTAGAGGCATCGGCCTCAAGCGAGCGCGTGTGCTCCAAGTGGTGTTGCGGCATCACGAGAGATAGGACAAGTGTATCCTTGTATTGACGATCCAGTGGGATCACCAATAGTGAAAATCCTTCAAGTGTGAAGGCGGGGACGTAGAGCGTGGCTCGAACCTCGGAAAAATTCCTCGTGTTTGCGTTTGATCAAATTTTTCTAAACTCTATCTCCTTATTACTTGCATTATTTATTGCTTACTATCTTGCAAGTTATTTAAATTGTGTTGTTTGTTTAAATAGATTTTAAATTCCGCATTATTGTCATATCATATAGCCTTCACCTATTCACCCCCCTCTAGGTGATTTCAGAGTCTATATATAGAAGAGATGTTAAGCTCCCTTTGCATATAGACAATACATATCAAAACATTCTTATCACAAATTGTTATATACTTAAACAAATTTTGAGATACCATTTGTACATAAACAAAATTTTAAGATGCCAATTGTAAATAAATAATACAAATTTTGAATTTTTTTTTAAATCAACAAATCAATATCGCAAGATTTTGATACCATATGAAATAGAAAATTTGTGATACCAATTGAAATTGAAACATTTGTACGTTTTGATACTAATGAAAGAAAATATTTTATATATACCAATTGAAATATATGGTAAATTTTTGATACCAAATAGGTAAAACATATTGATACCAATTGAAATTTAAACCCAAAATCGTACTAATAGAAGTATATTGTAAATTTTGATACCAATAAAAACACCAATTAAAATTAATGTATAAGCTTATAAAAGTACCAATTTTGTACCAATTGAAATCAAGATTTAAATCAAGCTTAGCATAAGCATAATTTGTGCTCTAAACATGTAAATATCTTGTAAATCAAGCACAAACACATTATATATATGTATGAAAATGAAAATATCAATAGAAATTAATATTATTTGAAATTTAAAGCATGCATATATAGAAACAAATTATGAGTATATAAAAAATATCAATTGTGATACCAATTGAAAATATGATGAGAAACAAGTGTATAACTCATAAAGATCCACCCTTTTCATGCACATGATAAAAGATATTTAATTTGAGCATACAAGGTATGGTCACCCATCCATCCGCCCTGCTTGGAAGGGGTTTTCAAAAATAAGAGTTTGAAAATATTTTGTAAAATTTGAAAACTCTATCCATTGAAGAATAAATAACTAGTTTAAAGTAATTTTTGAAAAACTAGTTAAAGATCCTTCAACCATGAAAACAAAACATATGTATCTTATGAAACATACCAAATATATAAGAGTTGACACTCAAAATCGATAAGGCTCATAAAAGTGTTCATGAAACAAAGAATTTAATAAAAAAAATAATGTGAGTGTACAAGCATCATGAAAACAATCAATAAGGTTTAAAACAAACATGAATATCTTTTTATCAAACATATATAAAAATCATAAAAAATTATTTTTCATTTAGGAACAAGCTTCAAGGTATATGTATGATTTATCAAACTAACAAGATACATACATATTTCAAACATAAAAAGAGTCCATCTCAAACATAAAAAGAGTTAATAATAGTATATTGCATGAAAAGCAAATGACTCAAGGGTATACATATATATATTTATTAATTTTGGACAAAGATTACATATACATGAAACAAAACATGCACAAAGATAGGCAAAATAAATATAAATGAGGGAATCATCAAAATTAGGCTATACATGTGCATGTAGTGAGTACAAATGAGCAATGAAGTGTAAATATATCTGAATCAAATGTTGCTCACTACTTGTATAAGTATATACACAAGTTTTGATAAAAACTACATCTAAACAAGTGTTTACCACAAGAAGCACAAAGCATGATTATTTTAACATAAAACTAAAACATGCTAAACAATCATCAAATATAAAAGTATGTAAATTAAATGGAGTTTAGAGATAGTTACCAGAGCCAACGAACTATACTCCAAGTCTCCAAAACATGGTGGTCTCCCACCAAACTTCCTTGATAGCGGTGCATCAATTTGTAGTGACCGTCAAGCACATGCATCCACCACCAAGGCACTAACCCTCTCACGGTATGTGAGAGCCCACACCTACATCAAACAAAAGAGGTGGGGACTTTGGTACCCATTTTCTTTTGGGTCCACGGGGGTTAGCATTGTTTGGAACCTAAATATTTTGATTAGTAAAATTAATAGAATTTACCTTATCATAACAAAATTTTGCTAAATGGCCTTTACGGTCACAATGTGTACATTTGTACACTCTAGGATACACATGAGAATGAGTATGATCATGACGTGCAAAGTGTGCATATGTGTGCCGTGAGTGATGTGCATGAACATGTAGAGCTTGTTTCTTTGAAAACAAGGTTTTCAATCTATTATGGTTAAATGCACAATTGCTCAAAGTTGAGCTCAAGCAATCTATTCTATTTTTCAAAAATTTTATCTCATTTTATCAATAGTAGTAGCATGAAATGCATGATAAATAATCTTTTTCTTTTTAGGAACATTTTTCTTTTCTTTTGAAACAATTTTTCTTTTCAAAGAGTTGTTTTCTTTCAAAGCAATCTCTTTTTTTTTTTCCACCAAGCTAATTTTATTTTTCAAAGAATTATTTCCTTCACAAAGATCATTTAATTTTGAAAATAAGGAACTATTCTCTTTTTTCAAGAAATCATTTTCTTTTAAAACATATGCAAGTTTATTTTGAAATGATTCTTTTTCTACCAAAATGGAATCATATTTATTTTTCAATTTCTTATTATCCTTTTTAAGCATGTCATATTTTTCAAGGAGTTGTTGACAAAAAGATGCAAGCTCATCATATGACATATCAATATCCTCATCTAGTTTGGATTCGGAGTCTACCTCAAGGGGGTTATCCCCTTGGACCATGTAGCACAAGTTGGAAGCACCACTTCCAACATCCGAGTCGTTCCCCGCATAGTATTGCTCTTGTTTGCTAAGAGAGACTATAGTGTTCCATACTATAAAAGTCGAATCAAAGTTAGAAAGCCTAGACAAATATTCATCATTTAGGGTACTCTTCAAAGCATGAATGGCTTTTGCATTAGCCTCTAAATGTTTGCCATTTAAACAATATGAATCTTTAATAGTGGCAAAGTAAACATGAATGCCTAGGGCTTTGAGATACATTGACATTTTAACCTTCCAAGTTTGGATGTTAAGAATATCAAAAGTGGGAGGTGACAAGAAATCCATGTGTGTGTACAAATATTGTAATTAGCTATAAAAGAGGATCTTTAACTCAAGATGGTTAGACCCAAATCAAGAGCACCAAGCTCTGATACTAATTGAAATCACCTAGAGGGGGGTGAATAGGTGACTAGCTAATCTAAAAGTGAATTAATGCGGAATTAAAATTATTTATGCAAACTAAAAGTTATTATGCACAACACACTAAGTATAACCTAAGAGTGTAGTCGAATTCCCCATGAAGGCAAGATTTTTCTAGATAAGAGTTGAGGTGCCGCTATGGCTCTCTTGGTTGAATACAAGTGTGAGCAAACGAACCCAAGCATATATCAATTTAAGTACAAGTATATATCAAGCATATAAAGATGAAAGCAATATAAGCAAGTAAGATAAAAATGCAAGTGAGAAATGGAGAGAGCAATCGCAAACACGGGAGCACCCTTGCTCTACGTCCCCGCCTTCAACACTATGAAGGATTTTCACTATAAAACGATCTCACCGGATCACTCGGTGCTACAACACCTACAAGGAGTTCACACTAGAACTCCTTTGGACTCTCTAGTCCCTCTCTTGTTCCCGCAAGAACAAACACACGCAAGCACGCAAATTTCTGAGGCCGCACCTCTACACCGAGTTCTCACTAGAACCCGAAACAATGCGAACCCGCAAGTCCGCCTCCTCAAATACAAGAATGAACACTTTGGTGATCTAAACACTTTGATCACCTAAAATAACTCTCACAACAACTCTCCTATAGGATGGATATAGTAATGAAAAGCTCAAGTGTATGTGAGAAAACTTGAATTGATTGTGGTGGTAAAAAAACTCAAAGAATTACTTTTGAAAATACTCTTGAAAAACTCTCCTTTTGATATGGAAGTATTAGCACTAAAACAAGTGGAGAAAACCTCTACAATAGATAGGAAAAACTGGCTTTGAAACTCTCCAAAAATTTTGTCTAAAACAGCCCAAAGGAAGCCTCTTTTATAGGCATACAAAATCTGTCCGTTGGAGGCCACTGCTGACGGTCGACCGCCCGGTCGACTGCCAACGGTCGAATTTCTGACCGTTGGGAAGGTCGGTCAACTGGCCGGTCTACCGCCAACTGGCAATGGCCCAGCGGTTGATGGGGAGATTCTGTCTCCTCGTTTTAAATTACCGCAAGTGCACGGTCGTTCGATGTAGCACTTGAGGGTCGGTCCACAGGGATTGTGCTTCTAGAATCCTGACACGAACTAAGCGAGTTGGTTGCGAAAAATGATAAGTTGATATGAACTCAGTTAAAGAGAAGGGTCATGCACCTAGGGTAGAATCCCCTAAGCTAATGTTCATGTGGTGAACTTTATCTCTCAACTTAACAATTGCACAATAATAACCTCTTGTCTCAATGATGTAAAATACCAGATTTTTAGTCCTAAGCACAAGATATTAAATTTAATCAATATTCCATCAAAGTAACTGAACTAAAATAAATCAACAGATAGGAAAAATTCTAAGCATGGAATATGATTTGTTAAATATATCTTGTTAAATTTATAAATATCTAGTACCTTACTTTCATTGATTAAAGATTATTTAATGTGTTTTCATATTTTATATGAAAGATTAATATTCTACCACAATCGCATAGCCTAGGTTCATCACCCTAAGCACATGAAAGCTGATTAGTTACACATGGTAATAGTGAGGATAAAATATTCCAAATAATTTAATATGAATAATTCTTAAAAAATTTTTCAGTTCAACAAGATTTTTCTCAAAGATAATGTTAAATCTATTAGATTGCTATATCCAATTAATGATTAATTAATAAATGAATGAAAAGTACATATAAGTTACCTGTATGCTATCTATCTCCGTGTGGAACGAGACACTGGTGCGCAGTCAAAAGGGCGCCAGGCCCCTTACCTCCGGTTCTGTGCGCAGAGAGAGGGGCACAGCCTCTCTCTCTGTAGCCTTTTCTTCTTCTTTTTTTTTCTTTTTTTTTCCTGAAGCTTGGGCGCTGTGCGCCTCTTCTTTTCTTTTCCCTTTTTTTTTCTTTTGATCTGGGAGGAACTGTTGTGATGCAGAAAAAAAATGGAAATAGACTTTTGATGATGGAGGAGATGAATCAATCAAAATCAAACAAGAATAGAAATAACAATGTGGAGAGAAAAAGAAAAATTGAAACCCTAAAATTCTCAGATCTAAAAAAATGTACGTACAGGTGAAAAGAAAAAACCTCCTCCTCAAAACCCTAGCCTTCTCTATTTATAGGCTTAGGGTTTTGATCATTTTACATAGAAGTCCAAAACATTTATTTAATTATACAGAAGAGCCATCAATGTCAATTTGCACTAAAGCCCCTGAACTTTACAAAACGCAGATGATTCTTATTAAATTGGTATTGTTTTAATTCTCTTAGGCCTCAGCATACGAAAATTTGAATTAATTGTTGCATGAAGTTTATTTGGTTTGTTAGAATTGAAGAGTTGGTACTCGAATTTACAATGCCCAAGACATGTTTGATGAAATGCCAATATGTGATTGTGATGGCTCTTCAAAATAACATGTTTCATGTTTGTAACTTGGTATTTGGTAATCTGGTATCATTGAGTATGATCCTTACTTGGCTCTGCAATAATCAATTTGCTTTGTGGGTATGACTCGACCCAACCTGATTTCTTCCTGTACAAACAAGATCTTTCTAAGAATTTGGCTAGGCAACCAGGCCCGCCCCATTATTAAATAGATAGGCTTCCGGTTGACAGATTAATACTATTAGATATATATAATATATTGGTCTCAGCCTAATCCCATGCTCCATAAATTTATAATCTTGTATGTGTGCATTATTTTTCTTACTAGATTTTTCTTCTTTAGGTTGACAGTTAACACAAAGATACCCTGATGATTCAGATGATTCATAGTCCATCTTAGCACTGAAAAGAGCTGGCCAAATTTGTTCAGGTTTACATTATTTTTCTGCATTAATTTGTTTAAATTTCTTTACATGTTGGGTTTTTTAAGGACTGCGACCAAGGTCGCAGTCTTTTTCTGAAGACTACTGCCATGGTCGCAGTCTTTTTTCTGAAGACTGCTGTCATGGTCGCAGTCTTTTCTAAGGACTACGACTAAGGTCGCAGTCTTTTTCTGAGAACTGCTACCATGATCGCAATCCTAATTACACTGAAAATATATGATTTTAGCATCTCTCATGCATAGTTTAATAATTATTTTTTTATGTTTCAATGTTATAGATCTTTGACTCATTTGAGAGTCAAGAATTTGTTACCCACAAAATACCGGTCGGGTTTGGGTTTAGATTTTTGACCCTTATAAATATTTGGGTCGGGTGACCCGACCCGATTATGGGTCGATCAGTATAAGACCCGAACCAATTAGACCCGACCCGACCCGATTGCCAGCCCTATCTTTGTGCTCACTTTTCGCACAGGGCCCCCAAAATCTCAGAACCGGCCTTGGTCACGCCAACCTAACAAGAGGCGGTGACAACACGCTCTACTCCATTCTCCCGCAGTATCTCCAATGAATCCACTAACTTGTGGAGCCTTGCACATTGGGTACATCAGCTTAAACTGCATATGACCAGAACCGTATATTTTCCTATTTGTCACCTAGTCTTAATGACTTGTGTCAAGCCCCTCGCTTGCCCATATTTCCTTAGCTAGGCATTTGAGAATGAGTCAGAGGATTGACGATGTGGATAACTGATTGAATATTTTCATAAATCTTCTCTTTTGGGCCCTAATCCGACCGTGCTGGAGAATTTGCATAATGATCATCATATTTCAATAATCCATACAAGCACTGACATTCAAAAACTGGAATCAGTTTTGCTCATCCTTTGCTAGAATTAAGCCTGTTGTTTTGTCTCTAGATGCAAATTTTCGATTCAAAATGATCCATAAGCACGCGGCCATGTTGCAAGGATACGCTCTAAATCACCAACATAGTTAGACTCAATTCCTCGAGAAGTTGAAAGGATTTTTAGTCATTTCTTTCGTATTTGGCAGATGGTGTAAGAAGTGGAGAGAATAATGATGTGAATTGTGAATTGTGCATTGAACTTTTCTTGCATTTTATGGTATGCAAATTTGAAGCCTGAACTTCCTTGCTGATATATTAGCTTGGAGCATGGTCAGGTCACCATTCAGAAAACTCTGACAAATGACACTCGAGTGAAATTTAGGGGATGTTTTCTGCACATTGGTGTTGTGAGAAACAGGAAGGAAAGAAAATTGAAAGTGAGTGACATTCGAGGATCAAATTTGGTATCAACGAGGGCACAGAATCAGGCAGTTCGAGTATTTAGCCTTGAAACCTCTTAGTAATGTCTCGTTTTTCATAATTGCAGAAAGGGAGAAGGACGACCGAAGGGCTTATGCATCTCTGTTATAAATGCGAGCCTCATTTGCTTTTTTGTCTCAGACTATAATCAAATTTTCTTCTTTTTTCCCCTTTAATTTCTGTTAATTTCTCAATTTCTCATGGTTCCCAAATGTTCCCACTATTCATAAACAAATTTATTTCATCATATCATCATGCATGACATTACCAGGAACTCAACCAACATTCTGAGGCCCAGATCAGGAGACGCGCATCAAGGCAGATCGGTTAGCTATTTCGACTTGAAAGAGGAAACTCCTAGTCAAAACCGACCGAAGAGAGGTTTTCTCTGGCGACTCATATATAAACTTTGTATGTCCGTCCGTCTATCCGTCAGCGAGAGAGAACAACGTCGACCCCTCCTTCTTCTTTCAATCTCAGCTCCTCCCTCCTCCTTTCTCTACCCCTCATCCTCTCTCTGACCGATCGGTCAGTTTTCACCGACGACAACAGTATACCAGTAAAAGAGTTTTTAGGTTCAAACTTAGTAAACCATTCACACAATCACATCCTTGCTAGCCATGGAGACAACCCCATCCCTTATTTTCTTGAAATTAATGAGCCCCATTGCAATCATCAACAACAAATTTTCAAGGGGGAAAAGAAATAATTGGCTTACGTGATCCAGTTGGCATCAGTGGAGACGATTGCAACAGCGGGCCTCTTCAACCTCTTGGTGACACTGGGGAACTTGTCAAGGAACTTGGGCTCAATCATTTTTGCTTATAAATTTTCAGAAAATCAGAAAGTAGCGTTGTGTCGGCAAAACAATAGGGTTTTTGCCACTTTCCTTTCCCTATAAAATGAATGGAAAACACGTAAACTGACAGCATGGCGTCAATAAATTTTCTCAAGAAAAGCTAACGAGCGGGCCCCATTGTCATTGTTCTCAAATAGTTTTCCAAGCCAAACAAGTCCTAAAAAAGGGCTAAGATCAGAACGGGTTGGATTTCGGTACTTCTATATTAAAAGATGAAACAATTATAAACTAAGATAATGATAGACTATTTCCTATTTTTAACACAAAAAATAAATAGGCACTAAATTTATTAAAGTACCTAAATAATCTTTTTTTTTTACGGGTAAAGAGTTTTTGGTCGGGGTGGCAATTGGGTCGGGTCGACCCGACCCGACCCGATTACTGCTCGACCCATATAATAATCGGATCGGGTCGACCCGACCCGATTATTATACGGATCAAAAATTCAGACCCACCATTCTTAGTCGGGTCGACCCGACCCGATCCGTTTGACCTGATTATTAAATTTTAAATACAATTTCTTTACACGTTATTATCAAATTGTTGGGTGGTATAGTTAGTCATCACACTAAACTCCACACACTAGAGGTCAGGGGTTCAAAACTAGTCTTACGCATATTTTTTGACAATTTGATTTAGGTGGGGGCGGCAGAGGAGGAGATCAAGGGGAGGAGGCGAAGGAGGAGAGAGAATAATCGGGTCAAGCGGGTCTGGCGGGTTCGGGTCGACCCGACCCATTTAATAATCGGGTCAGACGGGTCGACCCGATTACGACCCAAACCCAGACCCGCTAACTTCGAATCGGGTTTGACGGGTCGCAACCCGTCTGCCACCCCTAGTTTTTGGTGATGTATTCCAATTAGAGTATGGGTGGAAAAAAACGATACATGTATTGGTATCTTTATGAAAATGATAAATATATATGTCAATAAGAAAGTAATTGTTCTCTGATAGATTGATCACGCTTAACAAAAAAAAAAATGTATCATATTATATTATTTCAAAATACGAGATCGACATTGACCGTATGGTAACATGATACGTGCCTTGAGGGTAGAAATTCCTGTGAAGATACAAGTAAAATGCAAAGAGAAAACTGTTTTTCACACCTGAAATAATTTTCTCGCATAAAATTAACGGAGCAAAGGGGATGTAGACATCAATCTAAAGAGTTAACAGTGATACCATGGGCACCTCATGTATAACCTTTCATCTAGTCTATATATCTTTCTCTCTCTGTTTTTTTTAATAGTCAACAAAAGAAAGGAAAGTAACAAAGAAAACAAATAAAAAAAACCAAACAGCAACAAAAATTAAGTTACTCCCTCAGGGGAGGGAGTCAAATTCACGCAACACGTCCATGTCCTGGTCATCCAGCTCTTCCAGATCGCCATCATGATCGGAGAGAAAAGCGAGCAGAGAAAAACGAGCTGCACAAAGACCCTTCTGTTATGAAACGATGGCTGCCAATTTTACTGTGCAGTATTAATGATTTTACTATGCGATGACGCAAGTATACATAGTGACTGTATTGTACCCCAAAATTTTTCTATAAATAGGCCCTTTCTGATTGATTTCAATGTACACTTCATAATCCCTACTTCTACTCTGTCTCTAAAATTCTCTATTTCAGTGTAATACTTTTTCGGGTTTTACAACACGTTATCAGTACGGTCGCTCTAGTTCTGTCACTAGTCTCTAACTCCGTTAGCTCAGAGAAAAGTTTTATCACAAGCCTCTACCTCCATTAGCTTAAGGTAAAAGTCTTGTCACGAGCTTCTACTTCCATTGCGCAAGAAAAGGTCCTATCACAAGTCTCAGCTTCTACCTCTGCTATCTCAACGTAAAAATGGCAAGTTATTCAACTTATAATACTCGTATAACACTACTACTATATATGAAAGGAGGCTCTACCACCTATTTATAGTAATGAGATGTGATTACGAAAAACTAGATTATTATACTAATTATATTCATATAACACCACTATTATATATGAAAGGAGGCTCTGTCACAAATTTATAGTAAAATAATGTAATTATGATAAGCTAATAATATTTCTTTTTATTATCTTTACTAACCTCTCAACTGATGCTTACATGGAATAAACCCCAAGCTATCAATATTATATATTTTATTACTTTGCTATTTATATTTATATAAATACCCACTGAAAGGTTTACCGATTAGTGTGATGTGCCAATGTTTATTTCAATATTTATTACTTTATTAATTATGTCTGCAGAACACCTACGAAGTAGAGTGGCGTGCCTATATTATAACTCATAATATATGTATAATGCATTTATTTTACTATTTTTTAATTATAATATTTAATTGAATAAAATCCAACTCTCTCCTCTAACGGCTATAAACTGTTATAAACGACTAGTTTTTACTCTATAAATTGGTGAATTCTAAACCATATAACTCACTTCTCAATCTCTCTTCATTCTCAAATTTTTGCATCATCTCCAGAAGCTTTTTAGTCAAAATTTTCGTAAAATGCCTAGTCCATTTTTTAACTTTATTATTGTCGTCGTCATCATCAATACTATTATCCTTTTTGTTATAGATATGTATCCAAGTGATTTTCACCTGAACCTTTTAATTTTAATGTTCATCTTCTCTCTTTTATTTGTCGCTAGTATAATTGAAATGTAAGTTTTATTATTTTGTTGTGAAATAAAATATTGTGATTCTAATAATTTTTGTATTTTGTTATACTTATCACCATGTCAAATTCTGCAAAATTTGAGTTCATTCCACTTGATATCACGGGAAGTAATTATATGTCTTGGGTTATTGACATAGAAATGTATCTCGAGTCAATGGGTCTCACTGAAACTATAAAAAAGATGAACTCTATGTCATCGCAAGATAAGACAAAAGCGATGATCTTTATCCGCAGACACCTTGATGAATTTTTAAAATGTGAATATCTCACAACAAGAGACCCAAGTGTCGTGTGAAAAAATTTTAAAAAAATATTTGATCATCAAAAAGAAATTGTGCTCCATGCCACACGTGATGAATGTAATACTTTGCGCTTTCAAGACTTCAAGAAAGTCAGCGATTATAACTCTGCAATGTTCAGAATAGTATCTCAATTGAAATTCTGTGGGGCGTATATCACAGATGAAGAAATGTTGGAGAAAATTTACTCCACAATTCATGCATCTAATATAATACTGTAACAATAATATCGGTTGCGTAGTTTTCAGAAAAATTGTGAACTAATTTTATCTCTTATTGTGGCAGAGAAGAATAATGAACTTTTGACTAAAAATCATCAGCTCGTCCTACTGGTTCAGCAGCATTTTCAGAAGCAAATACTGCATTTTCTAAAAATTATGGACGAGGATATAATCATGATCGTGGCCGTAGACGTGGTCGTGGTCGTAGTCGTAGACGTAGTTGAAGTGATTTTTACAACCTTTCACAAAACAACGCGATCCACAAGAAATATCATGTAGAAAGACATGATAAAGGAAAAAATATTCATGAAAGTTCTCTTTGAAATCCTGAAGATTTTTGTTATAAATGTGGCTTCAAAGGGCACTGGGCTCGAGTATGTCGAACACCGAAGCACCTTTGTAAGTTTTACAAGGCATCCTCAAAAGGAAAAGAAAAGGAAGTGAATTTCACTGAACATGATGATCCTATAGATGATGCAACTCATCTTGATGTTTCAGATTTTACTGATAATTTTGCTGATCTTTCAACCCATCGTGATTCTATGAAAACTGATGATAATTAGATATATGATTGTATTACCATGTTTTGTTATTGTCAAATTTATCTTTGAATGTAATATTTCATTTATAATAATATTTTTAAAATTTTATTCTCATCAAATGATTTATTTTGCATGAAGCTTGATATGGATTATTCTAATGATGAAGTCAAGATCAAAACTGGAGATATTTGCATGCCGGATAGTGGTAGAAAACACACTATTCCCAAACATAAAAGGTACTTTTCCGATTTAAAACCAATAAAGGCAATTATCAATACAATATCTGGTCATGTATACTTGATTGAAAGAGCTGGTAAAGCCAGCTTTATATTGCCAAATGGAATAAAATTTTTCATAAAAGAAGCTTTGTTTTCACCAAAATCCAAAAGAAATTTGTTGAGTTTTAATGATATATATCTTCATAGATATGATACTTAGTCTTTAACTGAAGGAAATATGAAGTATATGTATCTTACTACTTATGTATTAGGAAAAAAGTACATATTAGAAAAACTATCAAAGCTTTCCTCAGGATTGCACTACACATATATAAATATGATAGAGTCGCATATGATAGTTAAAGAAGATACAAAAACATTAACTTTATGGCATGACTGTTTAGGTCATCTTAGTTCAATAATGATGTAAAAAATTATTGAGAATTCACATGAACATACATTAAAGGGCCAGAAGATCCTTCAAGCTAGTAAACTTCCATGTGAGGTTTGTTATCTAGAAAAATTAATCATGAGATCATCACCAGCTAAAATAAAAACTGAATCACCTACATTTCTTGAACGTATCCAAGGTGATATATGTGGGCCTATACACCCACTGTATGAACCATTTTGATACTTTATAATATGATAGATGCCTCTAGTAGATGGTCACATGTTTATTTACTATCGATTCACAATGTGACATTTGCGAGATTTCTTTCTCAGATAATTAGATTATGAGCACAATTTCTGATTATATAATTAAGAAAGTTAGACTCGATAATGCTGGTGAGTTTAAGTCTCAGGCCTTTAATGATTATTTTATGTCAATTGGGATAGTTATTGAGCATTCTGTGCCCATGTACATAGATAAAATAATTTGGCTGAATCATTGATTAAGCGCTTTCAGTTTATTACTAGACCATTAATAATGAGAACAAAACTTCTTATTTCTATATAGGGTGATGCAATTTTACATGCTGCGGTATTAATTCGCATCAGACAAGTGCATATCATGAGTACTCCCCTTTAAAATCAGCATTTGGTCAAGAACCAAATATTTTTCATTTTAGATTTTTTTGGTTGTGTGGTATATGTACCGATTGCTCCACCACAACGTACAACGATGGGTTCTCAAAAAAGACTGAGAATATATGTCGGTTATGAATCTCCTTCTATTATAAGATATATTGAGCCTAAAATCGGTGATGTTTTTACAGCACGTTTTGTTGATTGCCATTTCAATGAGGCAATTTTCCCAACATTAGAAAGAGAAAAGAAACAACTGGAGAAAGAGATTACATAAAGTGAACCATCTTTATTGCATCTTGATTCTCACACAAAACAATGTGAGTCAGAAGTGCAAAAGATTATGCATTTACAAGAAATAGAAAATCAATTGTTAGATGTGTTCACTGATACGAAAAAAGTGACTAAATCATACATACCAACTGTAAATGCTCCTGCTCAGATTGAAATCTCAAAAGAATAATCCGAGAATGAAGTCACTAATGAGTCTAAGACATGCCTGAGGTGTAGTGTGTAGGTCACCTAGAGAGGGGTGAATATGTGACTAGCTAATCTAATGATGAGTTAATGCGGAATTAAAAAATTAAAACCTTTTACACTAAGCACACCAAGTATAACACAAGAGTGTAGCCGAATTCCCGATGAAGGACTCTGAACTATCTCCTTAAGATTCCTCTAGAGAAGAGTTGAGGTGCCGCTATGACTCTCTTGGTTGAATACAAGTGTGAGCAAACAATCCCAAGTATACAACAATATGGCACAAGATATATCAAGTATATAAAGGTATAAGCAATGTAAGCATGCAAGATATAAACACAAGTGAGAAATAGAGAGAGAAATTGCAAAGATTGTTTCGAGGTTCGAGCACCTTTGCTCTACGTCCCCGCCTTCAACACTATGAAAGATTTCCACTAGAATCGTTCCCACCGGATCACTCGGTGCCGCAACACCTACAACGAGTTCACATTAGAACTCCTTGGACTCACTAGTCCCTCTCTTGTTCCCGCAAGAACAACACACACAAGCACACTAGTTTGCCGAGGCCGCACCTCTATACTGAGCTCCCACAAGGACTTGAAACAACACGAACCCGCAAGTTCGCCTCCTCAAATACAAGATGAACACTTTAGTGATCTCAACACTTTGATCACCTAAAAACACTCTCACAATAACTCTCCTATAGGATGGACATAGTAATGGAAAGCTCAAGTATGTATGAGAAAAATTAGGATGGATTTGTGGTGAAAAACTAAAAAAATCTCTTTTACAAAACACTCTTGAAAACTCTCCTTTTGATATGGAAATATTTGCTCTATAACAAATGGAGAAAACCTCTACAAGAGATGGGAAAAACTAGCATTGAAACTCTCCAAAAATCTTGTAGAAAACAGTCCAAAACAGCCCTAATATATAGGCCTAAAAAATATAGCCGTTGGGGACAACACAGCAGAAAAATCTGCTGTCGGTGGACCGCCAATGATCGGATTTCCAACCGTTGTGCCACCGGTCGACCGTCCGGTCGACCGAGGACTGGATACAGAGAGCAGAGCTTCTGTCGGTCGACCGCTCGGTCGACCGGGGCCAGATCCAGAGAGCAGAGCTCTCTGACGATCGACTGGGTCAGTCGACCGGCCCACCAGCCAAAGTGGCTGTGCACGTTTATGCACATCGGTCGACCGGACCGTTCGACCAACTTTTGTCTCGGTCGACCGGTAGAAGGCCTGGTCAAACTATTTTAAGGATTTTAAACTTGGTCTTTTCATCTTCAATAAAATCCCATAAATTCTTATAAATTCCACAAAATAAGTTCATTAACATACTTTGATATACAAACGTGTTTAATTAAAAATAAAAACATATTACAAACATTTTGAACTATTTTTGTGATATAGTCATTTTGGTTTAAACAAAAACCTATATTTTTCAAAAACAATCTCCAAATTGAAAAATGATTTTTCCAAAACTTCTCCAAATACAATACAAGATATTTTAAACACTTTTAAAGTATAGTGTGTATGGATATGATCCACTACACATATAAGATGAAATATCTATATTTTTGACATTAAGCTCTAAAATAAGTTTCGATAAATCCATATATATTTGAAGCTCAAAAAAGTAAAACGGTATTTTCTAAAACACATATAAATTTTGTGTGTGTGTGTGTATGTACTTGATCAATCTACTAACTAATCTATCATTTACATTTTATCTAAAATAAAATCTTGACACTTGACACAAGTCTTCTTGAAAGTCTTCACTTGAAAATCTTCTTCTTGTTCTTGACTTGTCCAAACCTTGATCCAATGAGTTAGACTCCTCTTGAGTACTTGATACAATCTTGATACGCGATCTCTTGAATCAACACGTGCTAGCTTCAAAACTTGACTTTGAATCCTTTGTTGAAGCTAAACGCCTACAAAGTCTTGATCAAACATCTGAGACTAATTAAACATAAAATCATTAGTACTATAACTACATGAGTTAATCATCATCAAAACTAGAGCGATGGGCCTTTGGGCCAACAATCTCCCCCTTTTTGATGATGATAAAACTCATAGAGTTATATATGCATGGATTAAAGTTAAGCTTCATAGAAGCTCCCCCTTAACTCATGCATAGCAATAAACAAATAGATATATAATGAAAGCGCATAAATTAAACAAACATGTATGCAGACATAAGGAGATAAACATGCATAAAACCAAATTCTTCTCCCCTTTTTGCATAAACAAAACATATATACATAAACAAAGCACATTTTGTCAAAATCCTTCTCCTCCTTTTTTGTATAAACTTTCAAATTCTTCTCCCCCTTTTTGTATAAACAAAAAAATAAAACATGCATAAACTCAATTTCTAAATATGTATATATAAACTCTCAAAATATTTCTCCCCCTTTTTGTCAAATTATCAACAAAGGGGCGAAAACAAATCTAACAATAAAGATATATATGCGATATACATTCGTGAAGAGGAAGACGTTAAGTTAGCTCCCCTGCATACATGCATTACATGAAGAAGGGATGACAAAACCCTAACTCACGTAAAGCATAATATACAATGCATAAATAGAGATGTGAAGCTCCGCCTACACACGTGTACCACATAAAGAAGAGATGTCAAGCTCCTCAATATAGGATACAGTAAACATGAATCTAATATAGAAGAGATGTTAAGCTCCCCTTGCATATAGGCAATACATATCAACAAATTTTGAAATCACTTTAAAACAAATTTTTTGAGTTTTCTCAAGTCAACAAAAACAAATTCTAATACCACTTGTAAATAAACAAAATTTTAAGATACCACTTGTAAACAAAACTTTAAGATACCACTTGTAAATAAAATTTTAAGATATCACTTGTAGGTTATTGATACCACTTGAAATATCTTGTAAATTATTGATACCAATTAAAAGATAAAATATAAAGTATATTTTGATATCAATTGTAATACCAATTGAAAATAATGCATAAGCTTATAAAGATAACAATTTACATTTAAAAATTAGTCAAGCTTAGTATAAATATAATTTGTGCTATAAACATTTAATGGATATTGTAAATCAAGCACAATCAAAACACATATATATATATATATATATATATATATATATATATGTATGAAAAAATACTGAAATTGATATTTATTGAATTTGAAGCATACATACATAGAAAACATATATGAGTATACAAATATAAGATTCCATAAAGAACATGTGTATAACTCATAACTTTCCACCCTACTCATGCACATGTTAAAAAGATTTTCAATTTAAAGCATACAAGGCATGGTCGCCCAACCATCCGCCCTTGGTAGAAGTTTTCAAAAATAGGATTTGAAAATAATTGTAGATTGAAAACACTACCAAATGAAGAATAAATAACTAGTTAAAGTAATTTTTAAAAAACTAGTTAAAAATCCTTCAAACATGAAACCAAATCATATATTCCATGAAGCATGCTAAAAATACAAGAGTTGACATTCGAAATCTATGAAGCTCAAAAATTCTCATGAAAATAATGTCATGAGTAAACAAATGAAGTATATGTGCATAAGAATCATGTGAATAGCATTTTTATGAAAATAATCAATGAGGCTCAAATAAACATGAAATTCTTTTATCAAACAAATATGAAAATCATAAAAATTTATTTTCATCAAATACAAACTTCAAGGCATATGTACGCTTTATCAAAACTAAAAATATACATACATATCCTAAACACAAATGAGTCTATAATAGAATTTGCATGAAGGCAAGAGCTCAAGGGGGTACATGTATATTTATTAGTTTTAGACAAAAATAACATATACATGAAGCAAAACATATTCAAGAATAGGGAAAACATGTATAAATGAAAGAATCATCAAAACTAGGTTATACATGTACATATAATGAGTACAAATGAGCAATGAGTTACAAACATATAAGAATCAAATGTTGCTCACTACTTGTACGAATATATACACAAGTTTTAATGAAAACTTCATCTAAACAAGTATTCACCACATGAAGCACAAAATCAAAACATGCTAAAAATATTATCTATGTAAAAGCATGTAAATAAAATGGGAGTTTAGAGATAGTTACCAAACCATATGTACTATTCTCTAAGTCTCCAAAACATGTTGGTCCTCCCACCAATCTTCCTTGATAGCGATACATCAATTGTAGTGTCCATCAAGCCCATGCATCCACCACCAAGGCACCAATCTTCTCACGTCATGTGAGAGCCCACACTTATATCAAACACAAGAGGTGGGGATTTTGGTACCCATTTTCTTTTGGGTCCACGGGGGTTAGCATTATTCAGAACCCAAATATTTTTATTAGTAAAATTTAAAGAATTTATCTTATCAAAACAAAACTTTGCTAAATGGCCTTTGCGGTCGCAATGTGTACATTTGTACACTCTAGCATGCATATGAGAATGAGTGTGATCATGATGTGCAAAGTGTACATATGTGTGTTGTAGGTTATGTGCATGAATATGTGGCGTTTGTTTCTTTTGAAACAAGGTTTCCAATTTAGAATGATTAAATGCACAATTACTCAAAGTTAAGCTCAAACAATTTATTCTACTTTTAAAACTTGAATCTCATTTTTATTGATGGTAGCATGAAGAGCATGGCAAGAATGAGAATCAACAACCTTTTTCTTTTTAGAATGTTTTCTTTTTCTTTTGAAACAATTTTTCTTTTTAAAGAGTTGTTTTCTTCCAAAGTAATTTATTTTTCTTTTTTCGCCAAATTAATTTTATTCTTCAAAGAATTATTTCCTTCACAAATATCATTTAATTTAGAAAATAAGGAAATATTCTCTTTTTTCAAAGCTTCATGTTCTTTTGAAACATTTTAAAGTTTACTTTGAAAAGAATGTTTTTCTTTTGAAATGGACTCATATTTATTTTTCAATCTTTTATGGTCTTTTTTAAGCATATCATATTTTTCAAGAAGTTGTTGATAGAAAGATGCAAGTTCATCATAAGACATGTCAACATCCTCATCAAGCTCGGATTCAGAATTTACCTCAAGGGGGTTATCCCTTTGGACTATGTAGCAAATATTGGAAGCATCACTTCCATCATCCGAGTCGCTCCCCGCATAGTATTGCTTTTGTTCGCCAAGAGAGACTATAGTGTTCCATACTACAAAAGCCGAATCAAAATTAGCAACTCTAGATAAATATTCATCATTTAGGGTACTCTTTAAAGTATGGATAGCTTTTGAGTTAGCCTCTAGATATTTGCCATTTAAACTATATGAATCTTTAATAGTGGCAAGATAAACATGAATACCTAGGGCTTTGAGGTACATGGACATCTTAACTTTTCAAGTTTGGATATTAAGAATGTAAAACAAGGGAGGTGTCATGAAATCCATGTGTGTGTATACAATATTGTTATTAGATAAAAATTGAGGATCTTTAACTCAAGGTTGTTAGACCCAAAATAAGAGCACCAAGCTCTGATACCACTTGCAGGTCACCTAGAGGGGGGTGAATAGGTGACTAGCTAATCTAATGATGAGTTACTGCGGAACTAAAACTATTTAATCAAATTAAAACTTATTACGCTAAGCACACCAAGTATAACACAAGAGTGTAGCTGAATTCCCGATGAAGGCCTCTGAACTATCTCCTCAAGATTCCTCCCGAGAAGAGTTGAGGTGCCGCTATGGCTCTCTTGGTTGAATACAAGTGTGAGCAAACAATCCCAAGCATACAACAATATGGCACAAGATATATCAAGCATATAAAGGTATAAGCAATGTAAGCATGCAAGATATAAATACAAGTGAGTGATAGAGAGAGCAATTGTAAACACGTGAGATTTGTTTCGAGGTTCGAGCACCCTTGCTCTACGTCTCCGCCTTCAACACTATGAAGGATTTCCATTAGAATCGTTCCCACCGGATCACTCAGTGCCGCAACACCTACAACGAGTTCACATTAGAATTCCTTGGACTCACTAGTCCATTTCTTGTTCCCGCAAGAACAACACACGCAAGCACACTAGCTTGCCGAGGCCGCACCTCTACACCGAGCTCCCACAAGAACTTGAAACAACACGAACCCATAAGTTCGCCTCCTCAAATACAAGATGAACACTTTAGTGATCTCAACACTTTGATCACCTAAAAATACTCTCACAATAAGTCTCCTATAGGATGGCTATAGTAATGGAAATCTCAAATATGTGTGAGAAAAACTAGGATGGATTTGTAGTGAAAAACTCAAGAAATCTCTTTTACAAAACACTCTTGAAAACTCTCCTTTTGATATGGTAGTATTTTCTCAATAACAAGTGAAGAAAACCTCTACAAGAGATGGAAAAAACTAGCTTCGAAACTCTCAAAAAATCTTGTAAAAATAGTCCAAAACAGCCCCAATATATAGGCCTAAAAAATATAGCCGTTGGGGATAACACAGTAGAAAAATTTACTGTCGGTCGAACGCCCGGTCGACCACCAACGGTCGAATTTCCGACCGTTGTACCACCGATCGACTGCCTGGTCGACCGAGGCCTGGATACAGAGAGCAGAGCTCTCTACCGGTCGACCGCCCGATCGACCGGGGCCAGATCCAGAGAGCAGAGCTCTCTGGCGGTCGACCGGGTCGGTCGACCGGCCCACCAGCCAAAGTGGCTGTGCACGTTTGTGCACATCAGTCGACCGGACCGGTCGACCTACTTTTGTCTCGGTCGACTGGCAGAAGGCCTGGTCAAACTATTTTAAGGATTTAAAACTTGGTCTTTTCATCTTCAATAAAATCCCACAAATTCTTATAAATTCCACAAAAATAAGTTCATTAACATACTTTGATATACAAACATGTTTAATTAAAAATTAAAACATATTACAAACATTTTGATCTATTTTTGTGATATAGAAATTTTGGCTTAAACAAAAACTTGTATTTTTCAAAAACAATTTCCAAATTGAAAAATAATTTTTCCAAAACTTCTCCAAATATAAAATAAGATATTTTAAATACTTTTAAAGAATAGTGTGTATGGATATGATCCACTACACATATAAGATGAAATATCTATGTTTTTGACATTAAGCTCTAAAATAAGTTTTGATAAATCCATTTATATTTTGAAGCTCAAAAAATCAAAACGGTATTTTCTAAAACACATATAAATTTTGTGTGTGTGTATATACTTGAGCAACCCACCAACTAATCTATCATTTACATTTTATCTAAAAATAAAATCCTGACACTTACAACCATGACACAAGTCTTCTTGAAAATCATCACTTGAAAATCTTCTTCTTCTTGACTTGGTCCAAATCTTGATCCAATGAGTTAGAATCCTCTTGAGTACTTGATGCAATCTTGATACGCGAGCTCTTGAATCAACACGTGCTAGCTCCAAACTTGACTTTGAATCCTTTGTTGAAGCTAAACACCTACTAAGATCTTGATCAAATATCTGAGACTAATTAAACACAAGATTATTAGTACTATAACTACATGAGTTAATCATCATCAAAACTAGAGCGATGGGCCTTTGGGCCAACATCGTGGACCAATCGATTCCAAAGATAAAAATCTTCAAAAAAGAAAAGGAGCAGATAAGCATGATGACTCCAATATGAAAGAATGTGTTCAAGAAGAAATATAAAATAAGACGAATTAAGAGATAAAAATCCTGAAGGTATAGAAAATCATGAGATCTCTATTTATTATGTCAATACAAGAGGATTATGAAATTGATATGAGATGAAAAATATGGATGAAATATTTTCTTATTCTCTAGCATGTGATATTGTTAACGGAAGTGAGGATCCTGAACCAAGATTAGTCACTGAATGTTAAAATAGAAAGACGCTATACAAGCTGAATTGAATTCGCTTAATAAGCGTAAAGTATTTGGATCTATTTTCCTCACGCCTGGAGCCGTGAGACCAGTAGGATACAAATGGGTTTTTGTGCAAAAACACAACGAGAAAAATGAGATTGTGAGATACAAAGCTCGACTTGATACTCAAGATTTTTCACAAAGACCTGAAATTGATTATGAAGAAATATATTCTCCAGTAATGGATGCAATTATATTTAAATATTTAATCAGCTTAGCAGTTTCTAAAATTTAGAAATGTGTCTTATGGATGTTATTACAGCTTATTTATATGGGTCGCTTGATAGCAATATTTATATGAATATCCCTAAAGAATTTAAGATGCCTGAAGTATTAAGTTCAAAACCCAAAGAATTATATTCGATCAAATTACAAAGATCGTTATATAGGTTAAAACAATCAGGGCGCATGTGGTGTAAACGCTTAAGCGAGTATTTGTTAAAAGAAGGATATGTGAATAATTCTATATGCCCATGTATTTTTATAAAGAAAACAACATCAGAATTAATTATCATTGCTGTATATGTTGATGATTTAAACATCATAAGGACTCATAATAAGTCCTAGAAGTAATGATGTATTTAAAAAATGAATTTGAAATGAAAGAGCTTGGGGAAACCAAATAATATATTGGTTTACAGATTGAGTACTTTTAAAGTGGATACTTTTGCATCAATCAAATTATACTGAAAAGGTTTTTAAACGCTTTAGCATGATAAAGCAAATCCTTTAAGCACTCCAATAATTGTTAGATTATTGAATATGGAAAAGGATCCTTTTCGCCCTTGCGAAGATAATGAAGAGGTTTTTGGTCCTGAAGTAACATACCTAAGTGCAATTGGAACTCTTATGTATCGGCTAATTGTACTAGACCAGATATAGCATATGCTACTAATTTATTAGTAAGATTTAGCTCATCTTCTACACGAAGATATTGGAATGGTATTAAGCATGTTTTTCGTTATCTTCGAGGAACAACTAATTTTGGTTTGTTTTATTCCAGAAGATCAAAATAAAAAATGATTAGTTATGCAGATGCAGATTACTTGTCAGATCCACATAAAGTCAGGTCTCAAATAGGATATGTGTTCATATGTGGAGGTACAACGATCTCTAGGCGTTCACAACAGCAGACACTTATTGTCACTTCTTCTAATCATACTGAAATCATAGCACTTCATGAAGCAAGTGTAGAATGTGTATGACTAAGGTCTGTAACTCAACACATCCAAGGAACTTGTGGATTACCAGTCAACAGAGATCCAATAGTACTGTTTGAAGATAATGCTTCATGCATCACTCAAATGAAGGAAGGATCGCTCAAATGAAGGAAGGATTCATCAAAAGCGACCGCACCAAGCACGAACCCCTAAAGTTTTTCTCATTCACCCAAGAGCTTGAAAAGGATAAGGAAATTAATATTCAGTATATCCAATCAAATGATAATATGGTAGATCTCTATACAAAGGCACTTCCCACTATAACTTTCAGAAAACTTATTCGTGATATTGGGATGCGTCATTTACGAGACTTTTGAAGAAGAACTACTCATGTCAACTTGAGGGGGAGCTTACGTGGCTGCACTCTTTTTCCCTTACTATAGTTTTGTCCCATAGAGTTTTCCTGGTAAGGTTTTTAACAAGGCAGCATAAAACATGTATAAAGAGATGGTGTACTCTTTTTTCCTTCACTATGATTTTATCCCACTGGGTTTTTCTAGTAAGATTTTTAATGAGACATCATATATTGTTGACAGCCAAGGGGGAGTTTTATGAAACGATGACTGCCAACCTTACTGTGCAGTATTAATGATTTGACTATGCGATGACGCAAGCATGCATAGTGACTGCATAGTACCCCAAAGTTTTTCTATAAATAGACTCTTCCTGATTCATTTTAATGTACACTTCAGAAATCAATAAGAATTCTTACTTCTACTCTATCTCTAGAATTCTCTATTTCAATGTTATATTTTTTCGGGTTTTGCAACACCTTTCTGTTTTTTGGTATTTTAACACCTTTAGGATTTGTCTTCGAGATAGTAGACCCTTGGCTTTTTAAAGGGACAACACTTCATTTTCCTTCTTCTTCATCATCTGCTTAATGAGGATGTTGTCACTGTCAGAGACATCCGGTCCCAGGGATGGATTTCTCTGGCCGAGAACTTATCTGATCTGGGCAACGGCTTCATCAATCGATGTATCCTAGGACGGCATGAAGCAGGAGATTGGGGCAACGTGTATATCGTCTTGTCAGATCGTTGGGCAGAACCAGAGCCCAGGCCCAGACCTCAAATAGTAACAGTAATTTTTATGGGCCTAAACCCATTCAATGGCTATGGGCTTGGCCCATTTGCTAAGTAAGTATCCAAAAATGAGAAATAAATCCCATAAAATTTTTGAGGAATTGCTTTGTGTTGGGCTTGAGTAGAGCTACGTTGCACGCTGATCCTTCGATAAGCTCAATTCAAGTAAATCGGTGTTGCTAAACACTTGATTCTGATGTTTCTCAGAATGATCATTTGGTTAAGTTCTTTTATTACTCCTTTTAGGACTTGGAATGAGGAGTTACTGCAGGAGGTGTCGCCTTCCTCGGTTGTTCAGGATGTTATTCACAGACAACTTCCGTTGTGGTTACGGATTTTGGCCGAGCATTTATAACTTACAAAAAAGAAAGACCTAGTTATTCTAGTACATTTATTTGTAGTAATTGCCTAATTTTTTGCAGAACTAATTGATTGGGTTCCAATCCAATAAGAAAGTTCTTATAATACTCCTTACTTCGTATAGAACTGAAATAAAAAATAATAAAAAATGGAAGTTCCTCTTCTTAGGTAACGGAATGTCTTGTTTAACATATTAACTACTGCCAGTTGTAGTTAAAGTTTGAACTTAAATAGGCTTGGCTTTGTGTTTTTAACCTGAATTTTAATTGGATCGGGTTTGGGCTTAAAGTGTGCAGCCTGGTTGGCTCGAATGAGATGTATACTTGTGAATTTTTAACTTCAATTTTTGAGAGATTTGTATAAAAAATAGATATTTATATTATAATATATGTTAGATCATTGCATTAGTGAGACAATATCATGATAAATTTTGTAAGATAGTGAATATTTTGTGATTATTTTATTAGACTCTAATATTTCTCTTTTATTGAAAATATATTAGTTTTGTTTAAATAGTAAACAAGTTTTATCATTGATATAATTAGTAGTTTATTCAAATACTTGGATATAATCTTTTTTCTTGTTTATTTATTTAATCTTCGCTTGGTTAATTTTAAAAAGCATTTGTGGTTGAGATTTTCTAACACGATTGATCAGACGGTCGACATCACACCACAAGCGAATGGGTATCTCTATTTTCCTATGATAATTGAAGATTTCAGCACAGTAAACAGAGAAAGACAGAGAATTTTTACATGAAAACCGAAATTGAGAAAAATCATGGGGAGGGGGAGAGAATTCACTATGATCTCAAGGTTACAATAAATTCTACAGAATATTCTTGCGTTTACAACTTATTGGATGCAATTTTTTTCTCGATGGATGTTTAGGTGCATAAATACTCTGTAGCGTTGCGATTGAGGATGCAAATATTTCGGATCTTCATAATCACATGATTTGCACATTATAACTTTTTCATAACTGCTCAGATAATACCGCCTGAATGTTGGGATTAATGTGCAGAGATATATGCAACTATACATAACTGTCCCCACTAAAATAGGGACACTGAAACAGTTAGAACGTGGGAATAATCTAACGGCGTGACTGACTCCGTGAATCAGGGAATCCTGCCGCTGAGCTGTATCTAGCGTGGAGATGGGAGTCTCCGCACAGGGCCTTTGCTGTGAGGGTCAGGGCTTCTGACTAGTGAGATGGTTCGTCCGAGTTAAATATCCGAGATTGTTGAGTTAAATATCCGGGAGAACAATCCAGGATAGATGTGATCACAGAGAGAGAGAGACGTGGTAGTTGCAGATGTCAGAGAGGGACCTGATAGTTGCGGATATCAGAGAGAGACCTGATAGGTGCGGATGTCGGAGAGAGACCTGGCAGTTGTGGATGTCGGAGAGGAACCTTAGGTCGAGTATAAACTCGGGACAAGGTCTGAGGCTTTCTCATTGGACCCGCAATGGTCCAACTGGTATGTCGAGTTTATTGTTTGTTTGAGATGCTTCTGATGTGGTGGGACACGTGTCATGATTTTGACGAGGGTCAAAAATCTGACCACTACAGATGCCCCCGCTGTTTTGATTGTCGGAGTCATGGGAGAGAAATTTGAAGAGCAAAGTTGATAGGAGGTTTAAAGTACTTCTGAGCTCTTCTAGAAGTTAATGCAAGTGTGGATTTAGTTCATTATTACAAATCCCTGAAATTATGACTGAAGGCTGCGCGATTGGATGACAAATGGCGTGTCAATTAATTGGATTGACACGAAATCTTTGATGGGTGTCTTTTTTTCGAATCCTGATGTCATTATGACTGAGATCGTGTGGCAGAGGCGGTTGATATTCTGTAGATTTAGTTGACCGATAATTTTGGGATGTGGACTAGTTTTTTTTGAGAATGAAAATTTGAATTGGGACATTTTGACTCCTCCATCTATAAAAGGTGGAGCCCTATGGTTGAAATTTGCCCATTTCCAAAAAAATCTTCTTTCTTCCAAGTTTCTTGTCCTGGTAGGTTGCAATATCTTTCTTCTTATTTCTCTGATTGAGGAAAGAGATGGAGAGGATAGAGATGGTGGGAATGGATGCTAATCTTCTACTACTTGGGAACCTGGTAGGCAAAAAATATCAATCTTCGCGAAGAGCTTGTCGAAAAATATTATTTTTGCGATAAGGTTCTGCTGCCAGGAAGGATGGCCCATGGACGTTTGCTCCCGGGAGGTGTCCTTAAGGAGATACCCCATATCTATCTTTTGCTCGTCCTTCATCAAAACAACAAAACTAAACTGATTATTATTAAACCACTTTCGCAGGTCACGCGATTGCATTGAATATGTGCAACAAGTCGTTAAACCTCTAGGTTCCCTCTAAAGGAAGAGTTTTGTCACGTGAGGGTTTTCAGTGGATTACACCCACAAAATCCATAAAGAAAGAGAAATAAAGTGTTAATATTTTGAAAACACATTCTAAAAGAAAAAATATTTGAAGTATTATTGTAAGAGTTTAAGTAATCAATAAATTATAGAAAAAAATGAATTTTTCATTCCTAAACTTAATCTCTATTCAAAAACTTGTTATCAATTAAGATAAGGAGTCGAACTGTATTTTTCATTTAGTCTATTATTTTACCCTAAGTTATATGCACCTTTGTGATCGTGAAATTTTGACTTGGGGTTTTTTTTAACTCTAACTCTTATGCCTTATTATTTAGTTTTTATTTTATATATATATATATATATATATATATATTCCTTAGTTCTATTAGGCTTTCTAATCTGCCCATGTAACGAGCCTTTAATCGATGACTCCCAAACCAAATGGTCTTAGGGCATCGGGTGAGAAAATACCCCAAGGACTTAAGACTCGAGCAAATAAGGCCACAAAACTAAGGATTTTATTATATGTACCAGTTTTAGGCGTGAATACTTATACTTTATGATGCATAAATATCAAGCTTAATCAGAGAATTTTATATATATATATTTAATAAGACATAAGAATCTTTATTTTTGAACCCTAAGCATGTAAATGTATAAAGCATGCATATTTCATCAATGTAAAAATTAAGACTAAATTACTTTTTTAAATTTTCTTCCTAACCTTGAAAATCAAACAAATAATCTTATTTAACTAAGTATAAGAAATTCTAATTATGATATCCTATTCCTTAAAATTGACTTAATTTCTTAAAAAAATATGTCAAAATATTGTTTCTATTTTCAAAAAGTTTTTAAAAGTAAAGAATTTTTTTTAATAGTAATAAAAGGAAAACCAAAGTTATGTTAGAACCCTCCCCCACACCTATCTCATGCATTGTCCTCAATATATGAATTAATGCATAGATACATGAAAAAAAGAAAGGGGAGAAAATTATTACCTTAAGGTGGTGATTTTGGTGGTTGTCTGATTGGGTCAAGCGTTGCTACCCAATCAAGATAATGTGATAGTTCACAGAACCCACCTTTATTGACCTCTTTTTTATTTACAGTCCCCAATATAAATAGGATCATGAAAGATCCTATCGTGAATCTTACTCCCTTTACATGACCAGTCTTGATAAATCATCACGGAGTCATCATGGTCTATACCTATATCCAACAAAAGAATTTGACTTGGTGGAATTGTTGACTTGGAATCAAGAATGATAGGTTCAGGAACCAATACTAACTAAATTAGACAATAAATAGACAATAAATAGGATTAAAACAAAACTTATTATATAATAAATATAAGAATGTGACAATAAATATGCAGTATCAGCGACCGATCAGAAATCATTGGGGCGCAGATGGATAGGAGCTAGATCACCTGATTTATTTATCATTTGTTTAGTTTGGAATTGATTACGTCTCCTCAGGGTGCTTGTCTTTGACTCCGAGATGTTTCACTTGGCGTGTGGATGATTTGGTTTGTTTATTGTTCTCCCGAGTGGGGTAGTCCCATCAGCGGTACATGTAAGTTTTATCCTCTGAATGGGAGAAATCCCAGCAGCGGGGTTGGGCTTCCCCTACTATAGAATCGGGATCACATGTGCTTCAGAGTGAGGGAAATCCTACCTAAGGAGCCGCGAAGCCGAAACTCTGGGAGAGAAAATCCACGCGTAGAGCCCAGATTCTGAGCGGGTAAAATTTCACATTTTAGTAACACGGATGTATGTAGATGAACCATTGTTGCTGCTTCCGAGTGGGAAAAATTTCATCCTAATTAAGGAACAAGGGTCGGTAGTAGTAAGATGAACATACAAGCATGAATGTAACATTCTCAAAGGCAGTGTTATATGCATAAATAATAAGGGGTAAATCAGATTTTATTTACACAACTTCTACCCCTATGAGACTAGTACGTCGAGTGGATAATCCAAATAAGAAAACCCTCATAAAGATATCTTGTGTCCTACGTAGCCGTTGACCGTGTATACATAATCCGAGTTGCCTCAAGTGAGAATTTAAATTTCAGGCATGTGTAATGCTGAATAAAAGAGTCACCTGAAGTTTCCTTCCTCCGGAGAGCGTCCGACTCACAGCCACTCGGGACTAGTGAAAAACACCTAGAGGGGGGGTGAATAGGTGTAATTGCTAATCTAACAATCTTTTTAAAACTAAGATAGATGAATGATGCAACGATCTCTCAAAACAAGACTAAGAGCCGAATACCCCGTGAAGGGTTCTGAACTCCTTCCTCCTGATTCCCCTTGAACGGGTTAGAGGTGCGCAATACAACCTTGTTGTATGAGAATTGATCGAACAAAGGATGAATAATATGCAATGATGAAATGCACACAATATATCATAAGGAATGAAAACAAGATCTCAAGCAAGTAATTTGAAAGCAATAGAGTACAAGAGAAATTTAAAGCAAAATGGGCACAAAGCAATCGCAAACACAAGATGTTTGTTTCGAGGTTCGACCCACCGCTCTACTCCCCGCCTTCACCTCCGTGAAGGGTTTCCACTATCCACCGAGGACGCTTACAACGGTCTACCAAAGACCCGAGCACCGAGCTCCACAACTTACAATAACCTCTACCGAAGAGGTGTCTCCACAAGAACAAGATGAACACAAGTAACCAAAGTGATCACAACAAGATCACTAAACTTCTTACAAACTCTCACTCTTTTATAACTTCCTTATAGATTGAGTAGGGAATTTTGGCTCTAAGAAGTGTAGTGAGAAAACTCAGTTGTAGAATGATTTTTTCTAGAAAACACAACTGAAAACTAGCTCAAGAAAGAATGGAAAATGCAGAGCTTAAAACTTTTCTTCTCTTGAAAACTTAGGTATTTTTCTTGGTATTTTGCAAGAGACTATTCTCCTCTATTTATAGGGAGAGGAAAGAGTTAAAATCAATTTATTTTAAGCTTATTTGATCTGGAAAAGTTCTCCATAAACTCAGAAAAAGTCTACCAAAAACAGATTAAGAAAACAGAATTCAGATTGCACAAAAGAGGAAAGAGCCGTTGGCACTTTACAGGCCTGACGGTCGACCGGTCCGGTCGGCCGTCCGTCCTGCTGGCAAGGAGCCATTGGACTCGGGTCGACCGGGATGGTCGACCGTCCTCTAAACAGAAACAAAGTTTCCTGAAGGCGGTCGACCGGGCGGTCGACCGGGCGGTCCCGAGAGCAAAGCAGCTTACAGTCAGTCGACCCGGCGGTCGGCCGACAGACATGCACAAGCGTGCACGTCCTGATACAAGCACCGGTCGACCGGTCCGGTCGGCCGGTCTTGCCTGAAACAGAGACACAGCAACGGACAGAACTGGAATTTTTTTGTAAAAACATTTTGAAGTAAGGATAGCTAAGTATCATGCTAGAAAGAGTATACATACATGATTTAAACAAGATATTCATTGTGTAGGAAGTTGGAATCATGTATATGTACTAAGGCATGAAACTTAGAAACAAAAACTAAACATGAAAACTTGTATAAAAATATGTGTGTGTGTGTATCCTAGAGCCAATTTTTCAAAACTCAAACTTTAACAAACTATTTCTTACAATGGTTCTAAGGACTACAAGTTCTTCAAGTGGGCTTCTCCATATGATCTTGAAAACTTGATTCTTGAGCCCGAATTGAGGTGACTTGAGTCAAAACGCCTTCCTTTAGGGAAGAAAACTTCTAGTTTTATTAGAACCCTGAAACATACTCAAACAACAAATATTATTAGTACAAATAACTAATATATTTTGTAATCATCAAAACACACTAAAAACGGGTGATTGTAACCTTGGGCCAACAATCTCCCCCTTTTTGTGTAAGATCACCTAGAGGGGGGGTGAATAGGTGATGGCTAATCTAAAGGTCACTTATGAACAAATAATGCGGAATTAAAACTAAGTTGACCAAATTAAAGCTTCTTATAATTAAACACTTATGTATAACTCAAGAGTGTTGCCGAATTCCCCTTGCGAGGCTCTGGACAAGCTCCTCTAGATTCCCCTTGAATGGTTGAGGTGCCACGTTGGCTCTCTTGGTTGAATACTAGTGTTAACAACAATCCCACGCAATTATATATCAATTAAGCACAAGGGCATATATCATGCATATATAAGATGAACACAATAAATTGAATGCAAGATATAAAATAGAGACAAAGAGAGAGAGAGGGAAGAGTAAGCAATCGCAAACACAAAGGGTTGTTTCGAGGTTCGAGCACACTTGCTCTACATCCCCGCCTTCGACACACGAAGGATTTCCACTATGTAAGATCCCACCGGATCTCTCCTCGGTGCCGTACACCTACAAACCCTCGGACTCCCAAGTCCCGTACACACGCAAGTCCACCGACTCGCCGAGGCCGTACCTCTACCACCAAGAGTTCACAACCGAACTCCAACCACCAACAACGAGCACACTTGCCCGTTTCCTCAAATACAAAGAAAAGATCTCTTTGATGATCACAACACTTGATCACCTAAAGAGCACTCTCACTACAACACACCTATAGGGATATCTAGCAATGGAAAGCTCAAGTGTGGTGTGAGAAAAGCAAGGAAAGAAAGCTTTGGTAGAAAACACAAGAAATCACTTTAACACTTTCTTGATAAAAACTCCCTTTTGATTGGAAGTATTAGCACTCTATTTTGTGGAGAAAACTCTTCTAAAAGTATCAGAAAAACAGCTCAAGAAATCTCCAAAATCTTCTACCTAAAACAAGTGACAAGACCCCTTTTATAGGGCTGCCAGAAATAGAGCCGTTGGGCTCCTGTCAGTGCTGTCGGTCGACCGCCGGTCGACCGGCCAACGGTCATTTTTCTGACCGTTGCAGCCACCGGTCGACCGGCTCGGTCGACCGATAACCTGGAATGAACTGTCGGTCGACCGGCCCGGTCGACTGATATTTCCAGAGAGCAAACTCTCTTGGTCGGTCGACCGACCCGGTCGACCGGCCACTGTGCTGACAACGTGCACAGGGCTGTGCACATCGGTCGACCGGACCGGTCGACCGGTTTGGCCTGTCAGCCAGTTTCCAGGTCTGAAAACAGGATTTAAAAATCTTTTATAAAATCCTAAAAATACATAGAAATTCTACAAAAATAGTTTTACCAATATACTTGAAAGAACAAACATGCTTGCACAAAATCAAGACATGTTATATATGTTTTGGTCTATTTTTGTAACTTGGAAATATTAGCTCAATAACCAAAATGTATTTTTCCAAAACATGTTTTTCCAAACTTGTTTTTCTAAATCTTCATCAAATACAAAAACAAGATATTTGAGTTCATTTTAAAGCATAGTGTGTATGGATATGATCCACTACACAATCAATAAGAAATATCTATGTTTTTGACATAAAGCACTAATCATGATTTTGGTTTAAAGAAATGAACTATGAAATACAAAATCCAAGATAATATTTTGTCTCAAAGAAAATCTTTGTTCTAAATAAAAATTCTTTTCTAAACATAGAAATCTTTTATGAAAGCAATTTAAATCAAGAGTTCTATCAAGTGTGTGTGTGTGATATAACTTGAGCAATCCACCACTATTCTATCCTTTACATTTACTAAAACAAAAATACAAATTCTATACCTAGACACAAGTCTTCAACTTCTTGAAGTCTTCCCTTGAAGGCTTCTCATCTTCTTGACTTGGTCCAAGCTTGATCCAAAAACTTCCTTGGATCACCACATGCAAGCTCCAATCTTGTTCTTTTATCCTTTGTTGAGCTATGCACCTACTAAGATCTTGATCATGAATCTGTCACTAATTAAACACAAGATCATTAGTAACTATAACTACATGAGTTGATCATCATCAAAACCAGGGTGAAGGGCCTTTGGGCCAACAATCTCCCCTTTTTGATGATGACAAAACTCATGGAGTTATATATGCATGGATTAAAGTAAAGCTTCAAAGAAGCTCCCCCTTAACTCATGCATACCAAATAAATAAAAGATATGGCAATAAAAGCACATGAATATGTATGCAATGTAGGAGATGCAATCATATAGATCAAATCATAAATCAAATCTTTTGCTCCTAATTGCAAGACAACATATATGCATAAATACAAATCTTACTCCCCCTTAAGTAAGGAACCAAATACTTCTCCCCCTTAAGTAAGGAAATCATGAAATCATGCATATAAAATCACAAATTCTTCTCCCCCTTTTTTGTCAATCATCAACAAAGGGTTCAAGAAAAAATACATCAAACAAATTTTTTTCTCCCCCTTTTTGTCAAAAACAAAGAAATCAAGGAGGGATAAATACAAATCAATCAATAAAATTTATATGCGATATAAATTCATGAAGAGGAAGACGTTAAGTTAGCTTCCCGACACTTATACATTACATGAAAGAGGGATGACAAGCCCTAATTCACATAACGTATAATATGTCATGCATAAGAGGAGATGTGAAGCTCCCCCTACACACGTATATCATATAAAGAAGAGTTGTCAATCTCCTCAATTTATAATATACTCAACATGAATCTATATGTAAGAGAGATGTTAAGCTCTCCTTACATATAGACAATACAAATCAAAAATTTTGAATTTTTCTTATGAAAGCAAAATTTTGAAATATCTTAAAAATACAATATTTTCTTTTAAGGTACCAAATGTAGAACAACCAAATTTTGAATTTTGATACCAATTATGAAATACAATGCATAAGCTTGAAGATAAATAAGATTTGAAGTAAGCTTAGCATTAACAACTTTGTGCTTAAAAATATAAGAGTCAATTTTAGCTAAAGCACAAGTACAAATCATATATATGTATGAGAAGAGTATATCAATTGAAGTAGATACATACATATATGAAAGAACAAAATATGAGTATATACAACAAGAGTCAAATTGATACCAATTGAAAATATCCAATGATACCAATTGAAAAGTAAGCATAAGTGTATACATCATATAATCTACCATATGAAGAATTCGAACTAGTTAAATGAACTTGTTTTAAGAACTAGTACGAGATCCTTCCATCAAGGAATAAGTTAAAAAGTTTTTCATGAAAGATCAATGAAACACAAGGCACTAAAAAACACTCTATCCAAAAAGTCCATATCAAAAAGAAGTGAGTGTGATAGTGTTATGTGAACATGGTATCATGAAAATTAGCAATAAAACTCAATATTCCTTAAAATCATAAATTTTGAAAATACGAAAATCATCACAAATTTTAATATATGAAAATCATCAAAATTATATTTCATAGCATATGTATGTTTTGACAAGACATTAAGTATACATACATATCCCCAAAATTCAATTGAGTCCTTATAAATAGATTTGCATGAAAAGCAAATGACTCAGGGTTATCCATGTATATTTTAATGTTTTGGCAAAGGAAACTTATACATGAAATGAAATCACATGATCATAACATAAATCCAAATGGGAATACAAGTTTAAGAATGTAATGATCATCAACATAAGGCTATACTAGTACATCTAATAGGCACAAATAAGCATTCAACCCAATCATATATAGATTTATTTGTGGTCCATAAGGTGTACAAGTATAAATCCAAGTGTTGACAAATACTAACATCTAAACTAATATTCAATACAATGAAGCATCAAATTTTGAAATCACAAAAGAATTTATCCATAAAAATAGGATCATGTGCAATACTTGAAGAATAGATAACTAGTTTAAATGAATTTTGACAAACTAGTTAAAGATCCTTCATAAATAAAAATCATATGTTTTTCATGAATAATACTAAATACATAAAAGTTCAAGCACTCATATTCCATAAAGCTCCAAATTATATATTTTCTTAAAGATAGAGTGTTCAAAGGTTATGTAAATAGTGTCTACATGAAAATAGTCATTGAAGCTCAAAAACGATCATAAGTCAAATTTTTAACAACAAATCATGAAAAATCATTTTTCACTAAAATCAACAATTTTCATGGTATATGTATGGTTTATACAAATCTAACAATATGCATACATATCCCAAAAATAAAAGAGTCTATTAAATGTTTGCATGAAGGCAAGAGACTCACGGGTATACATGTATATTTATTGGATTTGAATTAAGCACCCATATACATGAAGTAAATCACTAAAATAGGTAAAACATGTATAAAAGAGAATCATCAAAACTAGATTATACATATGCATAAAGTGGATACAAGTGAGCATGAAGTTCAAATTATTTGAGAGTCAATTGTAATTCACTATTTGTATATGTATACATACAAGTTTGACAAATCTACATCTAAGCATGTAAATACCACATGAAGCACAAATCAAACAAAATCATGAACATGCTATGAATGTATGAAATAAGTAAAAGCATGTATATAAAAATAGGAGTTTAGAAGTTGTTACCAACTACAAAGCTCCAAGTATGGTGGTCTTTTCCACCAAAATTCCCTTGATAGCAATGCATCTACAAGAGTGTCCATCATATCCATTGCATTGGCTACCAAGGCACCAATCCTCTCACGTTTTGTGAGAGCCCTCACCTACATCAAATCAAAGGGTGGGGGTTTTGGTACCCATGTTTTCTTGGGTCCTTTGGGGTTAGCATTGTTGTAAGGAACCCAAAATCTATTATACTTAGCAAAATATAAATATGGTTTCTTATCAAAACAATATCTTGCTAGATGGCCTTTGCGGCCACAATGTGTACAAATGTACACCTTAGCATGATGCTTATGAGTGTGATTGTGATCGTGTTGTGCACCATAAGCATGATGTGTATGTGCATGAGCATGAGGAACTTGTTTCTTTTGAAACAAAGATTCCAACTTAGAATGATTAAATGCACAAGAGTTCAAAGTTGAACTCAAATTATTCATCTTATTTTTCATATTCTTAATCTCATTAGATGTGGCATGAAAAGCATGATGAGATGAAGAATCATTTTTCTTTTTCTTCTTAGCAACAAAATCTTTTTCTTTTTCAACAAATTTTCTTTTCAAAGTAGTATTTTCTTGCAAAATATCTTCTTTTTGTTTTTCCACCAAGTCAATCTTTTCTTTCAAAGTATTGTTTCCTTCACACAAAATACTCAATTTAGAAAATAAGGAAACATTCTCATTTTTCAAATCTTCTTTTCTTTTTCTAAGCATGCGACTTTATTCCTAAGTGAATCATTTTCATTAAGCATGCAATCAAATTCCTTTTTCAAAATCTTGTTATCTTTTTCTAAACATGCAATGTTATCTCTACATGAATCATGATCTACATGCATGCTAGCAATATCCTTTTTCAAATTTTTAATTTCTTTCTTTTTCATGTCATATCTTTCAAGCAATAATTGGCATAAAGAATTTAGCTCATCATATGACATACTAGCATCCTCATCATCGGATTCGGTATTTACCTCAAGGGAGTCATCCCCTTGGACCATGTAGCACTTGTTGGAGGTGTCGCTTCCAACATCCGAATCGCTCCCCGCAAGGTATTGTTCATTTTCGCCAAGGGAGATGAGGGTGTTCCAAACTACAAAAGCCATATCAATATTAGCAACCCTAAATAAGCAATCATCATTTAGGGTACTCTTCAAAGCATTTAGGGCTTTTGTATTAGCCTCAAGATTCTTACCATCTATACAATAAGCATTATTAGTAGTGGCAAGATATACATTATAACCTAGGGCTTTGAGGAATAATGACATCTTAACTTTCCAAATGTGGATGTTAAGAATATCAAAGGTGGGTGGTGACATAAAGTCCATGGTGAGGTGTGTGTGTACAAAAATATTGTGATTAGCCCAAAAGAGGATCTTTAACTCTTAGGTTGTTAGACCCAATATCAAGAGCACTAGCTCTGATACCAATTGTAAGATCACCTAGAGGGGGGGTGAATAGGTGATGGCTAATCTAAAGGTCACTTATGAACAAATAATGCGGAATTAAAACTAAGTTGACCAAATTAAAGCTTCTTATAATTAAACACTTATGTATAACTCAAGAGTGTTGCCGAATTCCCCTTGCGAGGCTCTGGACAAGCTCCTCTAGATTCCCCTTGAATGGGTTGAGGTGCCACGTTGGCTCTCTTGGTTGAATACTAGTGTTAACAACAATCCCACGCAATTATATATCAATTAAGCACAAGGGCATATATCATGCATATATAAGATGAACACAATAAATTGAATGCAAGATATAAAATAGAGACAAAGAGAGAGAGAGGGAAGAGTAAGCAATCGCAAACACAAAGGGTTTGTTTCGAGGTTCGAGCACACTTGCTCTACATCCCCGCCTTCGACACACGAAGGATTTCCACTATGTAAGATCCCACCGGATCTCTCCTCGGTGCCGTACACCTACAAACCCTCGGACTCCCAAGTCCCGTACACACGCAAGTCCACCGACTCGCCGAGGCCGTACCTCTACCACCAAGAGTTCACAACCGAACTCCAACCACCAACAACGAGCACACTTGCCCGTTTCCTCAAATACAAAGAAAAGATCTCTTTGATGATCACAACACTTGATCACCTAAAGAGCACTCTCACTACAACACACCTATAGGGATATCTAGCAATGGAAAGCTCAAGTGTGGTGTGAGAAAAGCAAGGAAAGAAAGCTTTGGTAGAAAACACAAGAAATCACTTTAACACTTTCTTGATAAAAACTCCCTTTTGATTGGAAGTATTAGCACTCTATTTTGTGTGGAAAACTCTTCTAAAAGTATCAGAAAAACAGCTCAAGAAATCTCCAAAATCTTCTACCTAAAACAAGTGACAAGACCCCTTTTATAGGGCTGCCAGAAAATAGAGCCGTTGGGCTCCTGTCAGTGCTGTCGGTCGACCGCCGGTCGACCGGCTAACGGTCATTTTTCTGACCGTTGCAGCCACCGGTCGACCGGCTCGGTCGACCGATAACCTGGAATGAACTGTCGGTCGACCGGCCCGGTCGACTGATATTTCCAGAGAGCAAACTCTCTTGGTCGGTCGACCGACCCGGTCGACCGGCCACTGTGCTGACAACGTGCACAGGGCTGTGCACATCGGTCGACCGGACCGGTCGACCGGTTTGGCCTGTCAGCCAGTTTCCAGGTCTGAAAACAGGATTTAAAAATCTTTTATAAAATCCTAAAAATACATAGAAATTTTACAAAAATAGTTTTACCAATATACTTGAAAGAACAAACATGCTTGCACAAAATCAAGACATGTTATATATGTTTTGGTCTATTTTTGTAACTTGGAAATATTAGCTCAATAACCAAAATGTATTTTTCCAAAACATGTTTTTCCAAACTTGTTTTTCTAAATCTTCATCAAATACAAAAACAAGATATTTGAGTTCATTTTAAAGCATAGTGTGTATGGATATGATCCACTACACAATCAATAAGAAATATCTATGTTTTTGACATAAAGCACTAATCATGATTTTGGTTTAAAGAAATGAACTATGAAATACCAAAATCCAAGATAATATTTTGTCTCAAAGAAAATCTTTGTTCTAAATAAAAATTCTTTTCTAAACATAGAAATCTTTTATGAAAGCAATTTAAATCAAGAGTTCTATCAAGAGTGTGTGTGTGTGATATAACTTGAGCAATCCACCACTATTCTATCCTTTACATTTACTAAAACAAAAAATACAAATTCTATACCTAGACACAAGTCTTCAACTTCTTGAAGTCTTCCCTTGAAGGCTTCTCATCTTCTTGACTTGGTCCAAGCTTGATCCAAAAACTTCCTTGGATCACCACATGCAAGCTCCAAATCTTGTTCTTTTATCCTTTGTTGAGCTATGCACCTACTAAGATCTTGATCATGAATCTGTCACTAATTAAACACAAGATCATTAGTAACTATAACTACATGAGTTGATCATCATCAAAACCAGGGTGAAGGGCCTTTGGGCCAACATTTTGATGATGACAAAACATATAAGTTATTTAAACAAAAATGGAAGAAGAGCTTTGGAAAGCTCCCCCTCAAACAATGCTATGTATAAAGAATGGCAATGAGAAGTAAGATACATAAAGCATTGAAGACACAATAGTTTTGTCAAAATTTAAATAAACAATAAAACAACAAACTTATTCTTTTTACAATAGTTTTGTCAAAAACTTAAATAAACAATAAACAACAATAAACAACAAACTTATTCTTTTTCTCCCCCTTTTTGTCATACATCAAAAAGGGTTAAACAAAACAAACAAAAAAAAGTTTATCTTTAAGAATCCATAATGCAAACATTCAACTTACCACAAATAAAAGAGAATCTAGCATAATCTAATGGTTTAGTAAAAATATCGGCAAGTTGAAAATCGGTAGAAACATAATCAATATCAATATCACCTTTCTCATAATGATCTCTAAGAAAGTGATATCTAATGTCAATGTGCTTAGTTTTACTATGTTGATTTGCATTCTTTGTCATATGAATTGTACTAGTATTATCACAAAATATTTTAATATGATCAAAATGCAAATCATACTCAAGGAGAGTATGTTTTATCCAAAGAACTTGTGCACAACAAGCTCCGGCTGCAACATACTCCGCCTCGGCGGTTGAAAGGGCTACCGAATTTTGCTTTTTGGAAGACCAAGATACATGATAATTACCAAGGAATTGACATGTTCCACTTGTACTCTTCCTATCTACCCTACAACCCGCATAGTCGGCATCCGAAAAACTCTTCATTTCAAATAGTTCGGTTTTCGGATACCACAAACCCATTTCAATTGTGCCCTTAAGGTATTTAATAATGCGTTTTACCGCTACTAAATGAGACTCCTTAGGACATGATTGAAAACGAGCACAAAGACATACACAAAATATAATATCCGGCCTACTAGTCGTCAAATACAATAAACTACCAATCATGCTACGATAAAGTTTAATGTCTACACTTTTACCTTGTTCATCCTTATCAAGCTTGGTAGTTGTTGCCATGGGAGTTTTACTCACTTTAGCTCCTTCAAGCCTGAACCTCTTGATTAGTTCCTTTGTGTACTTGGCTTGATTTATGAAGATCCCATCCTTCTTTTGCTTGATTTAGAGTCCAAGGAAATAGTTGAGCTCACCCATCATAGACATTTCGAATTCATCCTTCATGCATGATTCAAAACTTGGCAAAGGGATTCATTAGTAGAACCAAAAATAATGTCATCAACATAAATTTGCACAATAAGAATATCTTTTTCTACATGTTTTGTAAACAAAGTTGTGTCAATTTTACCTTTCTTAAAGCCATTTGAAATTAAGAATGAAGAAAGTCTTTCATACCAAGCCCTAGGGGCTTGTTTTAAACCATAAAGAGCTTTGTCAAGTTTAAAAACAAAATCCGGATGTGTAGGATCAACAAACCCGGGGGGTTGTTCAACATACACCTCCTCTTCAATAAAACCATTTAGAAAAGCACTTTTAACATCCATTTGAAATAATTTAAAATCTTTATATGAGGTAAAAGCTAGTGTCATCCGTATGGCTTCAAGCCGTGCTACGGGTGCAAAGGTTTCTTCAAAATCGATTCCTTCGATTTGAGTGTAACCTTGGGCAACTAACCTAGCTTTATTCCTAACAACGTTCCCCGATTCATCCAACTTGTTCTTAAAGATTCACTTAGTACCAATTGTTGGTCTATCGTGGGGCCTAGGAACAAGGTGCCAAACTTGGTTGCGCTCAAATTGATTAAGTTCCTCTTGCATGGCTAGCAACCAATATAAATCGGCCTCGGCTTCGAGGACGTTCTTGGGTTCAACATGAGAAATAAATGCATAATGTCTACAAAAATCATGAAGTTTAGAGCCAGTGGTTACCCCTTTAGATACTTCACCTATGACGAGGTCCTTGGGATGATGAGGATTGTATCTCCAATCCTTTGGAAGTTGTTGAGTAGGCTCCACTTCATTTGTTTGATTTTCATTTCCTTGAGCCTCTTCTACTTTAGCTTCACTTCCTTCATCATCCTTTGGCTTGTCTCCCATAGTAGGTGTATCCTCCAAGGTCACTCTCTCCAAGCCTTCATCCAATACATCTATTTCTACAACATTCTTAACAAACAAGTTAGATTCTTCAAACTTAACATGTATAGATTCCTCAATAGTCAAAGATGATCTATTGAAGATTCTATAAGCCTTGCTAGTGTTTAGAATAACCAACAAAAATAGCCTCATAAGATCTAGCATCAAATTTTCCTAAATTATCTTTCGTATTTAAAATAAAACATTTGCATCCAAAAACCTTGAAATATAAAACATTTGGTTTTCTAGAAAAGTACATTTCAAAAGAAGTTTTTGAAGTATTTTTACACAAGAAAACACGATTTGATATATAGCATGATGTATTAACGGCCTCGGCCCACAAATAATGTGGTAGACCATATTCACTTAGCATTGTCCTAACCATCTCTTGTAAAGTACGATTTTTCCGTTCAGCTACTCCATTTAGTTGTGGAGTTCTAGGACAAGATAGTTCATGCTTAATTCCATGTTCTTCACAAAAATGGTAAAGGGTAGGTTAATGAACTCATCTCCTCTATCACTTCTTATTCTTAAAATTGAAGAATCTTTTTCTTTTTCAACTCTTTTCTTAAAGGCTTGAAAATGTGAAAAGGCTTGATTTTTGTGTTCCAAAAAGAAAACCCAAGTAAAATGCGAAAAGTCATCAACCAAAACAAATGCAAAACGATTCCCACTTAGACTTTTGGTTTGAGTAGGACCAAATAAATCCATATGGATCAACTCCAAGGGACGTGATGTCATGATATCCTTGATTGACTTGAAAGAGGACTTGGTTTGTTTCCCAAATTGACATGTGTCACAAACCCGGTCCTTTTCAAAATTCAAGCAAGGAATACCTTTCACCATTTCCTTTGTGTTTAACCTAGATATATGGTCAAAAGAAATGTAGCCTCATCTTCTATGCCACAACCAAGAGTCATCATCGAGGGCTTTTAAACAAGTAATATTACAAGACATATTAGACATATCAATCATATAAACATTATTTTCACGAAAACTGAAAAATACACAAGTATTAGATATTCTATCAATAACTTTGCAAACTACATTATCAAAATAACATCAAAACCTTTATCACAAAGTTGACTAACACTCAAGAGATTATGCTTGAGGCCATCAACTAAAACTACATTTTCTATTAAAGGAGATGTACCAAGTTTGACATTACCGATACCGATGATTTTTCCCTTGGCATCATCTCCGAAGGTGACGGTGCCACCTTCATGGTATCTTGATAGGGTTGCAAAGTTGTTGATGTCCCAAGTCATGTACCTTGAGCAACCACTATCAAGATACCACAACCCTCTACGTCTTTGAACCTTGGAAGGTACCTACATCATTTAGCAAATTCATTGACTTTGGTACCCAAATTTTCTTGGGTCCTTGAAAGTTAGTGTTTCTAACCTAAACATTATGATGAGATGCATTTAGTCTATCATAGCAAAACTTAACTAAGTGACCTTTACGGCCACAATATGAACATGAAAACACTTTACCATACATGAATGCATGATGTGTGTGTGAAGTGTGAGCATGTTTGTGGGGTTTGGCATGATGTAGAGGTTGTGTGGAATGAACATGAGCATGAACATGAGATTGTTTCTTAGGGGCTTGTTTCTTAGGAAACATAGCCTCTAGTCTATTTTTATCAAATTCACATTTTTTCAAAACTACTCCTAAAGAATCAATTTTCTCTTTAAGCATGGTGATCTCATTATCATTAACTTGTGGAAACTTGCCTTTACAAGAAATTTTATAATTGTCAAAATCTTTTGGGTGGAAACAAGAGTGGAAAGTAATTCATCTTTTTCTTTGGAAAGAGTAAAAACTTGATGATTAAGAGACTCATTTTCCTTTTTCATTTTTAAATACTTTTTCTTAAGAGAATTATAGTTATGTGAAAGTTCTACAAATGCTTCTCCTATTTCATCCATGGAAAGTTCATCATCAAAAGAAGTGGAAGGGGTTACCTTGCTTGTGCTTTCATTAGCCATGAAGCACATGTAGGCGGTGTCAATTTCCTCCTGGGATTCGCTCTCGGAATCCCATGTAGCCTTCAATGCTTTCTTCTTGTAAGGCTTCTTTGAGGTAGGGGGCTTTACTTTATCCGGGCATTCCGCAATAATGTGTCCCAGTCTTTGGCAATTGAAGCAAATTATCTTTCTTTCTTCCTTGCCTCCTTGCCATCTCCTTCTTCCTTGAAACTTAGCCTTGTTATACATCCTCCGGACGTTCTTAATGAGAAGTGAGAGCTCTTCATCATCTTCTTCTTCATTGTCTTCGTCAGAGTATGAGGATTGACTCTTGAAGGCAATTGATTTCTTCTTGGAAGGAGCCATGTCCTCCCTAGCTTTTCTCTCCATCTCATGGGTTTTGAGGTTCCCAATGAGACCTATAAGCTCCATCTCCTCCTTGTCATTGAGTTCCTTCAAGTGGTTGCTTTGACTTCCCATGAAGGAGGAAGAGCCCGATGATCTTTCTTACTATTTGGTCATTATCGATACCATCACCTAGAGAAGAAAGTCCATTAGTGATCTTGATAAATCTTATAACCATATCATTTATGGTTTCATTTTCTTGCATACAAAAATTCTCATATTAGGACCGAAGAAGGTCTATTTTAGCCCTCTTCACTTGTGAAGTCCCCTCATGTGTAACTAACAAATGTGTCCAAATTTCATATGCGGACTTGCAATGAATAACTCTAGCTTGAAAAAACACCTAGAGGGAGGGGTGAATAGGTGTAAGTGCTATTCTATGAACTAAATGCGCTAAATGCTGAAGCTAATGCAAATTATTGCAAAAACACTTAATACAATCAACAAGTGTAGCCGAATTCCCCGTGAAGGGCTCTGGACTAACTCCTCTTGATTCCCCTTGAATGAGTTGAGGTGCTATGTGAAGCTCTTGTTGATTAAGTACAAGTGAGGCAGACACAAACAACCAAGCATATACAAGATATAGCAATATGAAATATGCAAGGCACAACACAAATGCAAGCAAGTATGATATGAATGATGAATGATGCTTTGCACAATATAAAGAGAGAGAGTTGAGAGACAAGTGGATCAAACGCAAAGGCCAAGATATGTTTCGAGGTTCGAGCACCTTGCTCTACATCCCCGCCTACACCACCGTGTAGGATTTCCAATCTACTATACCGTCCACCGAGGATCCCACTGAGGGAACCTTCACCGAGAAGGATTTTTACAACAAGGGAGTACTGAACTCCTCTCTCAAACAACCACCTCACAACCGAGGGGTAGGCCCGTAGCCAAACAACCACAACACCTCTATCGAAGAGGGTTTACAACCAAACTCCACCTCTTCACTAGAGGGAGCAAACCAATCACCCGATCACCTCTACCAAAGAGGGATGCAACAAGAATAGGGGTGTTTACAACAAGTGGTTCCAAAGACCACAAACTCAAACTCTCTTTCTTTTTCTCTTTTTCCACAAAAACAAATGATCCTAATAGATTAGGATAGGTGATAGCTCAAGTGTGAAAAACTAAGTGTTTTGATCAAAGAAAACTCTTGGGAAAACACCAAAATGATATAGAGATTTTTGCTCAAAAACAATTCCCAAAACCTAGTTTCTTTGAAATAAACAAAACATCTAAAACAAATAAGATGGATCTTTTGGCACTTAAAACTCTTTTGAAAACTTGTAAAAACACTTCAGAAAGTAGGAATTTTTGCACTTGAAAATCTTGGCTAAAACCTCAAACAAATGGGGTATTTATAGCCCCATCAGAAAACTAGCCGTTAGGCTGATGTGACAGCCTGACAGGCTGACGGTCGACCGGCCCGGTCGACTGCCAACGGTCAGAAATGTGACCGTTGGGCAACCACGGTCGACCGGCCCGGTCGACCCAAACAAACAGAGAGCACTGCTCTCAGATCGGTCGACCCGGACGGTCGACCGTCCCAGGTCTCCAAACGTGCACAGATTTGTTCACGTCAGTCGACCGGCCCGGTCGACCGACTTCAGCCAAGTCGACTAGGTCAGTTGACTTAGTCGGCTGATTGAAGCCTGGAACAGAAACTGGGTCAGAAAAACAGTTTTAAAATATTTTGAAAAACCTTTTAATTCTTCTAAAAAATCACCAAAAATAGTTTTATCATTTTATATGGAAACACAAACTTGTGATAAAAATTCCAAGACATATATCAATCATATCAATTCATTTTTGAGTCTTGCAAATTTTATCAAAAACAAAACTTGTATTTTTATCAAACTTGATTTTTCAATACATGAATAGGATAGTCAAAATAAGTTTGTCTAGCAAGTTTAAAGCATGTATGTATATCTAGAACATATCTAATATACATAGAAATAAAGTAAACTTGTTTTGATCTACTATTCTTGAAAATCAAATCTAAAACATAAATCTTTTGTGTGTTGTGCACTTGAGCATATCAACTATACTAAGCTTTACAAATGGATCTAAAACACACTATCTAAACTATGGATACCTAAGTCTTCTTGATGATCTTCATCTTCAAGGCGACTCGATCCACAACACCGTGAACCATGAGCTAGGCAATGTGTGATCATGAAGCTTTGGCCCTGGAATCATCATGAAAAGCTTCTAAACTCCTTTGTTGAAGCTAATCACCAACTAATATCTTGCTAATAATCTGAAACTTAAACAACACAAGATTATTAGTAAACATAACTACATGAGTTAATCATCATCAAAACTAGGGTGGAAGGCCTTTGGGCCAACAATCTCCCCCTTTTTGATGATGATAAAACTCATGGAGTTATATATGCATGGATTAAAGTTAAGCTTCAAAGAAGCTCCCCCTTAACTCATGCATAAACAAATAGATAAAAGATATGCAATGAATGTACATAAACATGTATGCATCAATATGCATAAAACATATTCTAGAAGCTCTAGATACCAATTAAATTAATAAAACATTAACAAAACACTAGATTCTCTAGATACCAATAAAACTTAATATATGCAAAAACATAAGTATGCTTATAAAACATGTACCAATCATGCATAGAATAATTTGTGTTTTATAATATGTTTATGTGTTTTATGCATGTTAAACTTCTCAAATAATTCTCCCCCTTTTTGTCAATTATCAACAAGGGGTAAACAATCAAAACAATAAAATGAGGGGTAAAAATCTTTCTCCCCCTTTTTGTCAATCAAAATAATAAAACAATGTTCTCTCCCCCTTTTTGTCTAAAAACAAAACAAGGTCAATAAGGGGTGACTTTAAACAACATGATATCAATAGAAAAATATGTCAATGAAGCATCTTGATATCAATTGAAAATAAACAAGGATCAATAAATGTTATATGCTATATACATTCATGAAGAGGAAGACGCTAAGTTAGCTTCCCTACACATATGCATTACATGAAGGAGGGATGTTAAGCCCTAATTCACATAATACACATTATGTAATGCATGAGAGGAGATGTTAAGCTCCCCCTACACACGTGTACCACATAAAAAGAGATGTTAAGCTCTTCAATACAAGATACACTCATCATGAATCTATATGTAGAAGAGATGTTAAGCTCTCCTTGCATATAATCAATACAAATCAAAACTTTTGTAATTTTCTTTAAACAAAATTTTTAGATACCAATTTAAAACACAAAACATCTTGATATCAAAGATAGTAATTTTCTTTTTAAGTCATATAAACAATTGAAATGACTATTTTCTATCATAAAGCAAGGGAGTGGAAAACTAAATACCAATTGAAATATGAAAATCAAATTTTCTCCCCCTTTATGAAATACCAACAAAAATTATGCGTAGGCTTGTAATAAGATACCAATTGAAAACTAAATCAATTGAAATGAAGTTGAAACTCAAGCTCTAGCATAAACAAAATTTGTGTGAAAAATTTATATCTTAAGCACTAATAAAACAAGTATATGTGCATGAAATAGAATGAGTACCAATCACCAATAGATGATACCAATTGAAAATATACATACACAATAAACATATGAGTATACAAAAAAATCAAAATGATACCAATTGAAAGAGTTCAATGATACCAATTGACATAACAATAAAAGCATGGTATAACTCATATAACTATACCTCCCAATCAAGGTTCAAGTTTTAAATGATTTTCATTTTAAAGCATACATGACCATGATCTCCCATCCATCCTCCCATAAAGGGTAGGGGTTTTCAAAAATAGATTTGAAAATAAGCTTTGCTTGAAAAACTTTACCATATGAAGAATATCGTAACTAGTTAAATGGAAAAACTTTTAAACTAGTACGAAATTCTTCAAGAAAGGAATAAACTAAAAATAATTTTCATAAAAACACATGTAAATCACATAGCACTTAAAACACTCAATATTCAATAAAGTCCATACATGCTCATGAAAACATACTCATGAGAAATATTTAAAAATGGTGAGTGTACAAGTAATGTGTGACATGGGATTATGAAATATTCAATAAAGCTCAAAATTCCTTGAAACACGAAAACATGAAAATCATCAAAACTTATTTAATCTTCAAGGTATATGTATGTCTTATACAAACTAAAGTATACATACATATCCAAACATAATGAGTCCACAAAGATATATGCATGAAGGCACGTGGCTCAAAAAGGATAAACATGTATATCTAATAGTTTGGACAGGATAGACATATACATGAAGTTAAACAATTAAACACAAAATCAAGAAAAACTAAATTTTCACCAAAACAAATTTCATTTCAAGGTATATGTATGAATTGTCAACACAATAAGTATACATACATATCCCTAAACACAATTGAGTCCATATATAGATTTGCATGAAAGGCAAATGACTCAAGGGGTATACATGTATATCTTAGAGTTTGGCAATAATACACATATACATGAAGTGAAAACTCACAATCATAAAACAAATCCAAAAATAGGAATACAAGTTTAAAATGTATGAATCATCAAAATTAGACTATACTAGCACATCTAATGGGTTCAAATAAGCAATCAAGCCCAAACATATATAGATTTATTTGTGGCCCACTATATGCACAAGTATAAACCAAGTTTTAATGAAAACTAACATTAAACAAGTAGTCTTAACATGAAGCATCAAAACACAATATAAAAATCATCATGATAAAATTAAAACATGATTACTATGTAAATTCACATGTATTAGATTCATGATGTACATTATAGCTTAAATAAAAGTGAGAACACTAAGAATGGGTTCATATAAGCATGTGTGTCTCAAATACTATACATGTATGTCGAGGATCTAATAAACATGGTATTTACATACTAATCCATAGACATCAAAAATATGCTATAAACAATGAAATGGAAAGCATGTAAAAAATAAATGGGAGTAAAGAATTGTTACCAAAACCGAAGAAGCAACTCTCCTTGTCTCCAAAACGTGGTGGTCATCTCCACCAAATCTTCCCTTGAAAGTGATGCATCCAATTGATTTCTATGAAGCTCGGAACGCATCCACCCCAAGGTGTCATCACTCTCACGTCATGTGAGAGCCCACACCTACATCAAAAACACGAGGGGTGGTCTTTGGTACCTATACTCTTTTGGGTCCATAGGGGTTAGTACCTTCTCTAACCCAAACAAACTTCTTTGCTAAATTATCAACATGTATTCTATCATAGCAAAATTTAGCAAGGTGGCCCTTACGTCCACAATGTGTACAAGTGTACACATGAGCATACATGTGAGAAGTGTGTCCGTGAGGAGCATGTGTATGCCGTGTAGGTGTGCATGAATAGAAGGAACTTGTTTCTTTCGAAACAAAGATTCCAAGCGTGTATGTCCCACTACACATTGGCTCAAAGTGGAGCCCAAACAATCAACACTCTTCTTAATCAAAGATATATCATTGTTAATTAAAGAAGAGGTGGCACATGCAATAGGTGATTTAGGTGAAACTACCCTAGCATGGCAAACATGAGAATCTAAATCATTTTTCAAAGATTTATTTTTCTTTAAACAAATTTCTAATTCTTTTGAAATAAATTCAATTTCATTTTTCAAAGAATGATTACTTTTTAAAACAAAATCAAGTTTTGAAGTTAAAGAATCATTTTTCTTCAAAACATTATCACAATTATTTTTAGTTTTCAAAAACTCATTTTCTTTAAGTGCAAGTTCTAATTGAGATCTCAATGAATCCCTTTCATTATAGACCTCAACCTTCTCTTGCAAAATATTGTTAAGTCTAGAATGCAAACTTTTATTTTCATTTTCAAGTCCTAAACTTTTCTTTTTCAAAATTTTATATTTTTCTATTAATTTTTCACACACAATGAAAAGTTCTTCATTCAAAGCATGGGCATCATAATTATCATTTGAAGAACTAGCACAATCATCATTATCTAAGTGGGGTTCCGAATGTACCTCAAGAGAGTCATTCCCTTGGATCATTAAGCATTGACACTCGAATTCTCCACTAGACTCCTCCGATTGAATTTGTTCTTGAAGCATGGAGGTGGTGGCTGTCGTCAACTTGTTCCACACTACAAAAGCGGAATCAAGATTAGAAACAAGCATAAGATAATCTTTTGAAAGCGTGCTTCTAATGGCCTCTAGGGCTTGTGCATTGGCCCCTATATGATTGCTATCACTAAGGAAGGATTCCTTGGTAATGGCAAGGTAAACCTTATGTCCTAGGGTTTGTAAATAAACTGTCATCCTAATCTTCCAAACATGAATGTTGGAAGGGTCTAACATAGGTGGGGTCATGAAAGCCATGGTAAACTATATGAGTGTGCAAGCAAGCAAATGCAAACAATAGATTAGCAAGCAAATGGATCTCACTCCGAGGATGTTAAGCCTAATATCAGGAGCACTAGCTCTGATACCAATTGAAAAAACACCTAGAGGGGGGGTGAATAGGTGTAAGTGCTAATCTATGAACTAAATGCGCTAAATGCGGAAGCTAATGCAAATTATTACAAACACACTTAATACAATCAACAAGTGTAGCCGAATTTCCCGTGAAGGGCTCTGGACTAACTCCTCTTGATTCCCCTTGAATGGGTTGAGGTGCTATGTGAAGCTCTTGTTGATTAAGTACAAGTGAGGCACACACAAACAACAAGCATATACAAGATATAGCAATATGAAATATGCAAGGCACAATACAAATGCAAGCAAGTATGATATGAATGATGAATGATGCTTTGCACAGTATAAAGAGAGAGAGAGAGTTGAGAGACAAGTGGATCAAACGCAAAGGCCAAAATATGTTTCGAGGTTCGAGCACCTTGCTCTACATCCCCGCCTACACCACCGTGTAGGATTTCCAATCCACTATACCGTCCACCGAGGACTCCCACCGAGGGAACCTTCACCGAGAAGGATTTTTACAACAAGGGAGTACCGAACTCCTCTCTCAAACAACCACCTCACAACCGAGGGGTAGGCTCGTAGCCAAACAACCACAACACCTCTACCGAAAAGGGTTTACAACCAAACTCCACCTCTTCACTAGAGGGAGCAAACCAATCACCCAATCACCTCTACCAAAGAGGGATGCAACAAGAATAAGGGTGTTTACAACAAGTGGTTCCAAAGACCACAAACTCAAACTCTCTTTCTTTTTCTCTTTTCCACAAAAACAAATGATCCTAATAGATTAGGATAGGTGATAGCTCAAGTGTGAAAAACTAAGTGTTTTGATCAAAGAAAACTCTTGGGAAAACACCAAAAATGATATAGAGATTTTTGCTCAAAAACAATTCCCAAAACCTAGTTTCTTTGAAATAAACAAAGCACTTAAAACAAATAAGATGGATCTTTTGGCACTTAAAACTCTTTTGAAAACTTGTAAAAACACTTCAGAAAAGTAGGAATTTTTTCTCTTGAAAATCTTGGCTAAAACCTCAAACAAATGGGGTATTTATAGCCCCATCAGAAAATTAGCCGTTAGGCTGATGTGGCAGCCTGAAAGGCTGACGGTCGACCGGCCCGGTCGATCGCCAACGGTCAGAAATGTGACCGTTGGGCAACCACGGTCGACCGGCCCGGTCGACCCAAACAAACAGAGAGCACTGCTCTCAGATCAGTCGACCTGGACGGTCGACCGTCCCAGTGTCTCCAAACGTGCACAGATTTGTGCACGTCGGTCGACCGGCCCGGTCGACCGACTTCAGCCAAGTCGACTAGGTCAGTTGACTTAGTCGACTGATTGAAGCCTAGAACAGAAACTGGGTCAGAAAAACAGTTTTAAAATATTTTGAAAAACCTTTTAAGTCTTCTAAAAAATCACCAAAAATAGTTTTATCATTTTATATGGAAACACAAACTTGTGATAAAAATTTCAAGACATATATCAATCATATCAATTCATTTTTGAGTCTTGCAAATTTTATCAAAAATAAAACTTGAATTTTTATCAAACTTGATTTTTCAATACATGAATAGGATAGTCAAAATGAGTTTGTCTAGTAAGTTTAAAGCATGTATGTATATCTAGAACATATCTAATATACATAGAAATAAAGTAAACTTGTTTTGATCTACTATTCATGAAAATCAAATCCAAAACATAAATCTTTTGTGTGTTGTGCACTTGAGTATATCAACTATACTAAGCTTTACAAATGGATCTAAAACACACTATCTAAACTATGGATACTTAAGTCTTCTTGATGATCTTCATCTTCAAGGCGACTCGATCCGCAAACACCGTGATCCATGAGCTAGGCAATATGTGATCATGAAGCTTTGGCCCTGGAATCATCATGAAAAGCTTCTAAACTCCTTTGTTAAAGCTAATCACCAACTAATATTTTGCTAATAATCTGAAACTTAAACAACACAAGATTATTAGTAAACATAACTACATGAGTTAATCATCATCAAAACTAGGGGGAAGGCCTTTGGGCCAACATAGCTATGCCATCATCATTAAGGGCTTGAAGGAGTGCATAATGAGCCCTAGCATTGGCATCAAATTTCTTAGTCTCAATTTCGGACCAAGTGGATTCATCACCGGGGGGTGCACTAAAGGGTTTGGTCACGACCTTTGCAACTCGACTTCCTAGAGATTGCAAGAAAACGGTCATCTTAACCTTCCATATGGGAAAGTTAAGTCCATCAAATTTTGGGGGGGTCTTAATTCCATCGGCCATTTTTACTAAGTGATAGTGAATGAAAAATGAATGAGGTGATTAGCAAATATAGGATCTCTCTATGGTTGTTAAGCCAAGAGCCTAGTGACCAAGCTCTGATACCAATTGAAAACACCTAGAGGGGGGTGAATAGGTGTAATTGCTAATCTAACAATCTTTTTAAAACTAAGATAGATGAATGATGCAACGATCTCTCAAAACAAGATTAAGAGCCGAATATCCCGTGAAGGGTTCTGAACTCCTTCCTCCTGATTCCCCTTGAATGGGTTAGAAGTGCGCAATGCAACCTTGTTGTATGAGAATTGATCGAACAAAGGATGAATAATATGCAATGATGAAATGCACACAATATATCACAAGGAATGAAAACAAGATCTCAAGCAAGTAATTTGAAAGCAATAGAGTACAAGAGAAATTTAAAGCAAAATGGACACAAAGCAATCGCAAACACAAGATGTTTGTTTCGAGGTTCGAGCCACCGCTCTACTCCCCGTCTTCACCTCCGTGAAGGGTTTCCACTATCCACCGAGGACGCTTACAACGGTCTATCAAAGACCCGAGCATCGAGCTCCACCACTTACAATAACCTCTACCGAAGAGGTGTCTCCACAAGAACAAGATGAACACAAGTAACCAAAGTGATCACAACAAGATCACTAAACTTCTTACAAACTCTCACTCTTTTATAACTTCCTTATAGATTGAGTAGGGAATTTTGGCTCTAAGAAGTGTAGTGAGAAAACTCAGTTGTAGAATGATTTTTTCTAGAAAACACAACTGAAAACTAGCTCAAGAAAGAATGGAAAATGGAGAGCTTAAAACTTTTCTTCTCTTGAAAACTTAGGTATTTTTCTTGGTATTTTGCAAGAGACTATTCTCCTCTATTTATAGGGAGAGGAAAGAGTTAAAATCAATTTATTTTAAGCTTATTTGATCTGGAAAAGTTCTCCATAAACTCAAAAAAAGTCTGCCAAAAACAGATTAAGAAAACAGAATTCAGATTGCATAAAAGAGGAAAGAGCCGTTGGCACTTTGCAGGCCTGATGGTCGACCGGTCCGGTCGGCCGTCCGCCCTGCTGGCAAGGAGCCGTTGGACTCGGGTCGACCGGGGCGGTCGACCGTCCTCTAAACAGAAATAAAGTTTCCTGAAGGCGGTCGACCGGGCGGTCGGCCCAGAAAACCCGAGAGCAAAGCAGCTTACAGTCGGTCGACCCGACGGTCGGCCGACAGACATGCACAAGTATGCACGTCCTGATACAAGCGCCGGTCGACCGGTCCGGTCGGCCAGTCTTGCCTGAAACAGAAACACAGCAACAGACAGAACTAGAATTTTTTGTAAAAACATTTTGAACTAAGGATAGCTAAGTATCATGCTAGAAAGAGTATACATACATGATTTAAACAAGATATTCATTGTGTAGGAAGTTGGAATCATGTATATGTACTAAGGCATGAAACTTAGAAACAAAAACTAAACATGAAAACTTGTATAAAAATATGTGTGTGTGTATCCTAGAGCCAATTTTTCAAAACTCAAACTTTAACAAACTATTTCTTACAATGGTTCTAAGGACTACAAGTTCTTCAAGTGGGCTTCTCTGATTGGGAAAGAGTAATGTAGAGTTATTACACAAGTATTCAATTAAAGAAGAAAGGTTTAGAGTTAACCTTGGTGCTCGTTTGCTCCACAAATGTATTCAAAGATCAATATACCCTTTCCAATCTCCGCTATAGCAATGGCTATACCGGGTCGATTCTCCAGGAGAGCTAGCGATAGAAGCGTTACGGTATGGAGTGAAGAAATGAAAAACGAAATGTCTTCTATGTATTTACACAAATGCAAGAAGCAACATGAAAAGAAGTGATGGATTTGTGCATTATGGAAAAAGAAATCAAAAGAACTTGGGTGAAGTGTGTTGCAAAGAAAGAAAAGCTAGTAAAGAAAGTGTTGGAAAACTTTGGATAAGAAAATACATGGCTAGCTAACTTTACCTCATTGCTAACTTACTAAACTCAATGGTGATGCTATATTGCCTCATGTTGATTCATTGGCAATAGGGATAACTTGCTTGTTTGTTCAAGTGTTTTACCATTTGGAAGATGAGTGTTCTCTTGTTCTTCAGCTTGAAGCCTCATATTGATTCATTGGCTCTCTAGATAGATATTCAATGATGAACTCTAGGATTGGTACTCAAAGGATGCTAGGTTAGAAGAATCAACATTCATTTATACTTTCAAGACATAACAACAAATTAGCTTGAAGTAAAGAAGTTGTTCTACAAGTAGCACATGTTTGGTGATCCATCTCCATGTTCCATCAAAGGCTCTTGTTCTAGACAAGGCTCTAAATGAGGCACACATGAGTCATATGGAGTATGAACAAGCAATTGCCAAGGGAAAGCAACTCTACTTCCTTGGTAAGTAAAAGAATTATCACAATGCAAGTATAAAGATAAGCATCATCCAAAGAGATAGAAGTTAGCTAGGTAAGTCCTTAGCTAGCCATGCAATAGAGACTTAGCTAACCATTACACTAGAAACAAAGCAACTATTCATGATGTAAAGCAATAGAACTAAAGCAAATGAAATAGCAATAGAATGAAAGCAAGAAATTAAAGCAAAGTAAAGTAAAACATACTAGAGATTGCAAAGAGATGAATGGAGCTCTTTTGATTAATCCTTGCCTACAAGAATGTCACTTCCTTGATACAAGCTTTCAAACAGCACTCTCTCTATCACTTTGTCAAAATCTCTAGGAGGAAGAAGATGAAGACTAAAAACCTAGGAGAATAACAAAACAAAATACAAGAATTTTCCCTATTTTCTTCTCTCTCTTCTCTGCTCTCTCTCACAGACCCTGGTCCTCTATTTATAGCCATCCATGAGAAGGATCTAGAGCCCTGGCCGTTGGCGCAAAATTCGGGCTCCAACTGCCTCCAAACCGCCGCAGATACGCGGGAAATCCCCAGATTTGGCGGCAAAATCTGGGCCGTTGAGCCCAGATTTTCTGTTGTGATTTGGTTGTTAGGTTGTTATCCACGTGGCCTTCTGGAAGATCCAATTGGCGCGCGGATCTCAACTGAATCCAAATTCAAATCTTGGGCTCTTTTGGGCTTATGGATTTAATCTCTTTAATTATTGCTAATTAAAGTGATTAATGGACTTTTTCTCTTTTAAGTTGTGGACCTGTAAAAATAGAGAGAAAAGGGGTTAAAAATCACATTTTATTTACAATATTCATGGTATGGAAGTGGTAAAATATGCAAATCCATATGATCTTGAAAACTTGATTCTTGAGCCCGAATTGAGGTGACTTGAGTCAAAACACCTTCCTTTAGGGAAGAAAACTTCTAGTTTTATTAGAATCCTGAAACACACTCAAACAACAAATATTATTAGTACAAATAACTAATATGTTTTGTAATCATCAAAACACACTAAAAACGGTTGATTGTAACCTTGGGCCAACAACTAGCACATTAAGGAGATAATCCAAATAAGGAAACTCTAATATTTATACCATATGTCATGAGTAGCCACGGTCCCAGAAGACCTGCAAAAAAGGGTCTGAAGTGAGGATATTACCCAATGACAATGATAGATTGGATGTGTCTATTCCGAGTTGGGGTCCCAAATAAATTGGAGTGACGATCCGGTACTTCTGAGTGGGAGTAAACCATGCAGTGAAGTTGACCTTTGTGTGAGAAAAATTCCACAACAAAGTTGTCTTCTGAGTGAGGGTAATCTCATCATCGGAATATGGATTACAGCTCCCGAGCAGAGTGGTATCCTCACATCAGAATATGGGTGGAAATATCTCAGTAGAGGAGAACACCACATGTTCATTTCCCCGTAGGTTCAGATGAGGGGAGCCTGTAGGCCAGTGCTTGTTTCTTAGTGGGAGAAATCTCATCATTAGAACATCAAGCGGGAGCTCAGAGAGGAAGAAAGCCCTGCAGCAGAGTAGGAGACTCCAAGTGGAAAAAATCTAACAGCGGAGGATTTCGAATCTCATAGGATAGCCGAGAGAGCGCCCATGAGCATGATTGCTTTAACACTTTTAAGTAAAAAAATCCCATCAGCAAAGTATAGAGGCATAGTCCTCCGACTGTATTAGCTGAATGTACTGCATTGGTTGGATATATTGCAATAGTAGAGCATAAAATAATATTTGATTCATTATCGGGAATGTAATACATGAAATGGGAGTTGAAAGAAAATATGCCTCATTTGTCTGAAGTCCTGTGGTCAATCGATCACCTTGTGCTGGGTGATCAAATGTTTGTCGCTGAGAAGGCTGTGGGGAGGAGTTGGTGTCCATGGCGGTACGCAGCTGATCGTCAGAAGGTAGGAAGGCTATGCCCCCAGCGATTCTGATGGCCTTTCCCTTGGATGTTTTGCCCTTGATGATTCGCTTCAGCGGAGCCATAGTTGATCTCGTAAAGGCTTTTTTGGGAGGATTTTTGAGTTTTTTGGGGGAGAGATTTCGAGTGTAAGAACTAAAATCTCAGTGAAAGCACCAATTTATAGTAGAGATGTTTTGACGCAATTGATTGGATAGTCAACCTCATACCACAAGCAATGGGTCTCTCAATTTTCTTATGATAATCAAATATTTCAGCATAGTAAACAGACGGAGATAGAGGATTTTTACGTGAAAACCCAAATTGAGAAAAACTACGGAAAAGAGGGAGAAAATTCACTATGTTCTCAACGTTATAATGAATTCAACGGAATATTCTTGTGTCTACAACTTTTGGATGGGATTTTTTCTCGATGGATGTCTAAGTACATAAATACCTTGTAGTGTTGCGATTGAGGACGTGGATATTTTAGATCTCTATAATCACATGATTCACACGTTATGATTTCTTCATAACTGCTCAGATGATTGTATCTAATTGTTGGGATTGATGTGCAGTGATATCTGTCACTATCCATAACTACTCTCACTGAAATAGGGGTGCCGAAACATTTAGAATGTACGGATAATCTGATAGCGTAGCTGACTCGTGAATTGGAGAATTCTGCTGCTGAGGTATATCTAGTGTAGAGGCGGGAGTCTCCGCGAAAGGCCTTCACTGTGGGGTTCGGGGCTTCTGACTAGTGGCATGGTTTAATCTGAGTTGAATACCTAGGTCAATGATCCCGGATAGATGTGATCGGAGAGGGACCTGACAGTTGCAGATATCAGAGAGGAACCTGGCAGTTGCAAATGTCGGAGAGGGACCTTGGGTGGAGTGTGGACTCAGGGCAAGGTCCGAGGTATTCTCCTTGGACCCGCAATGGTCCAGCTTATATGTCGAGTTTATTGTTCGTTTGAGATACTTCTGATGTAATGGCACACGTGTCACGCTCATGACGAGGGTCAAAATCTGACCACTGCACATATATTAGTACTATAATTATTTACTTATTATGTAAATATATGAGTCTAATAACAGCCAGAGTCCAACCCGTTTAGTTTAGAAACAGGTTTGGACCTAGAAAACCTAAACCCGACACATAAATGCGTCGGGCTTGGGCTCAAGAAAATTAAATAAACTTAGGCCCAGGCCTATAGGAGTCTGACCCAAGCCCTACCCGCCCCAAATCGATCCTTCAAATCTCCACTCTAATTAGCCTAAAGACTCGTAATAATGTCATGTCCTGCAAAATTTTAGACTTCCATTGTGTTTACCGTCACATTTACATCGATTCTTAGGGACCTCACTAACTATTCTCTTTACTTGCAGGCTCACCCAAAGAAGGTCGACAATCACCCAACTCATAACTAAATTCTGTTAAACAACCTACTTTTGCAGAGACAATTAGTGTCGTCGTCTTCTCTTTGATGGAACAAGTGGGTATCCTTCACTTTTTCTCGGAGAAAAAAGAGCCAGTTGGTGTCATTTATGGGGCGAAGAAAAGCCTGCCCGGGCCTTTAGCCCTAGGGCTCGGGGTGGGTCCTTCGCGCGAAGGACCGTGATGGTTCTTCGCGCTGTGGGCCGTCCTTCACAGCTGATGGATGACTCAGAGCGGGAGAGAGAGGAAAAAAACGCGTTTTGTGGTGGGGCTCACAAAAGGTGTTTTTTTTTTTTAATTTTTTTTTCTCTCCCGCTCCGGGTCGTCCATCAGCTGTAATGAACAACCCACTGCACAAATGATCATCACGTGGTGCTTAAGTCATACCGTGATCGCCAATGTCGGGGATTCCGAGCAGAGTGAAAAACACGGGTCATCCTTTAAGACCAACAAGATAGGGGCCCGTACATGGCATCATTAGTCCAGTAGCTGCATTAGTATATTGTAGGTTTATGTAAATAAAGTATCTCTAAATGTTACATACACCCGAACTCAGTTGAAGAGTCATGCTACATTATACCATAAATGATATCTCTAAAACTCAGGGGGGCATCATTTGTTGGAGGAAATTGGTTGCTCGTCCTTGATTTATGGCCAAGTCTACTTCTAATAAGGTATTTTGCATGTATACCCTCTAAAAGTAAGTTTTTTGATTATATACCTATAAAAAAAACTCTATCTGCATGTATGTCTTGTAATTTTAAAGATCTTGCACATGTACCCTTATAGTCAAAAATAATATTCGAATATGACAAAAAATATTCTCTGCATATATACCCTTGAAAATTCAAATTTGAACATATACGCTCAAAAATGTTGTTTTTGTATATAAATTTAAAAAAATTTGAAGTTCTGAATAAGGTTTATGTGTCTTTTTTGCATTTCTATTTGGAAAAATATATTTGCTAAGAAATAAGTAATTAAAAATATGAAAATAAAATATGCTGGTACAATATAATTTTTATTAAAACTTGAAAAATTGCATTTAACCCTATGCATTATCATGTTCACTCTCTATAACATTCCATATCCATGCTACTCTCATGTCTTCCTATCTATACTCTCTAACATTCCCTAGCATTACTCAAGTGGCACTACACATTTTCATTTGTGAGAGGTTGTTGGTTTGAATCTCCCCATCCGTGGTGTGCTAAGAAGTGTATTAGACAACGATTCGTGAAGGCAAACAGATTGTGGAGGCTTGCTTACAGTGTAGGAAGATTGTATATGAAAGCTACAAGTAGTTTCATAAATATGCAACACAATCTATTATAATATGTGTGTGAGGCCCGCACATATAACATATTATAATAGGATTAATCCACGTGTCAACGCGTGATTGGTCCTCTTATTGTATGTGTGTGTGTGGCTCACACACATGAACCGACCGCATGGTTCTTCGCGCTGTGGGCGGTCCTTCACAGCTGATGGATGGCTCAGAGCGGGAGAGAGAAAAAAACACATTTTGTGGTGGGGGCCCACAAAAAGTGTTTTTTTTTAAAATTTTTTTTCTCTCCCGCTCCGGGCCGTCCATCAGCTGTGATGAACAGCTCACTGCACAAAGGATCATCACGTGGTGCTTAAGTCATACTGTGATCGCCAATGTCGGGGATTCGGAGCAGAGTGAAAAACACGGGTCATCCTTCAAGACCAACAAGATAGGGCCCCGTACATGGCATCATTAGTCCAGTAGCTGCATTAGTATATTGTAGGTTTATGTAAATAAAGTATCTCAAAATGTTACATACACCCAAACTCAGTTGAAGAGTCATGCTACATTATACCATAAATGATATCTCTAAAACTCAGGGGGGCATCATTTGTTGGAGGAAATTGGTTGCTCGTCCTTGATTTATGGCCAAGTCTACTTCTAATAAGGTATTTTGCATGTATACCCTCTAAAAGTTAGTTTTTTGATTATATACCTATCAAAAAAACTCTATCTGCATGTATGTCTTGTAATTTTAAAGATCTTGCACATGTACCCTTATAGTCAAAAATAATATTCGAATATGACAAAAAATATTCTCTGCATATATACCCTTGAAAATTCAAATTTGAACATATACGCTCAAAAATGTTGTTTTTGTATATAAATTTAAAAAAAATTTGAAGTTCTGAATAAGGTTTATGTGTCTTTTTTGCATTTCTATTTGGAAAAATATATTTGCTAAGAAATAAGTAATTAAAAATATGAAAAATAAAATATGCTGGTACAATATAATTTTTATTAAAACTTGAAAAATTGCATTTAACCCTATGCATTATCATGTTCACTCTCTATAACATTCCATATCCATGCTACTCTCATGTCTTCCTATCTATACTCTCTAACATTCCCTAGCATTACTCAAGTGGCACTACACATTTTCATTTGTGAGAGGTTGTTGGTTTGAATCTCCCCATCCGTGGTGTGCTAAGAAGTGTATTAGACAACGATTCGTGAAGGCAAACAGATTGTGGAGGCTTGCTTACAGTGTAGGAAGATTGTATATGAAAGCTACAAGTAGTTTCATAAATATGCAACACAATCTCTCTCTCTCTCTCTCTCTCTCTCTCTCACATACACACAATTTATGCTCCAATCCTCTTTCCGGAAAAAAAAAATACTAGTACAGAAATGCCTTTTCGCGTGGGCATTTAACGCCAGTTTTGACGCAACCGACGTAGATTACAGGGGCGGTAGCAAACTTGTAAATAAAAACAAAGAAATTTTGAGGTTGGTACTTTTTGAAAAAATGAAATATCTTCCACGTCGGTTCTGTCTGTAAGGCAACGACATGGAACATCTTAATTGGAAGTCGGTTCTGTAAAGAACCGATGTGCAATACGTTATAATGTCGGTTTTTTAAAGAGCCGACGTTATAAGTGAAAATTACAAAATCATATAAGAACCGACAATATATGTGTTTTCAGAAAGTACGCTCTCTCTCTTTACCCTAATCTAACTCTATCAGCCCCGATTCCCCCAAATTCTAACCCAAACTCTCTCTCTCTCTCTCGCCGCTCATTCCTCCTCCCCGCCGCTCTCGTCTCTCTTACTCACTCTCTTTCCCTCGCGTCGCCATCGGATCTCCCCTCGCGCCGCCACCGGCCTCCTCCAACGCAGCCACCGACCTCTCCAACACAACTGTGAGTGCTTTTACCCACTTGTCTCTTTACCCATCATCTAATTTTTTGGGATTTTCATACATAAAGTCAACAATAATATTTTGGGGGAAAACTTATTTAAGAATTTTTTTAAAAAAAAGTTAAGAGAAAAAAGAGAGAGAAGGAAAATATAATATTCTTATTCAGTAATTTCTTCTTCCTCCAATTTCGACAAGCATCCTAGATCAGTGTATCATAAATGTTCATAATTAGATATTTTTAATTTAATTTTGATTATAAACTTAATTTAACTTTAAATTAATGGCTTTCATATCAATTTGGATTTATTTTTTTGGTTTAACTGGTCGAGTGTCATAGTTCAATTCTCTCGGGTATAACATCAACTTAGATTTTTTTTATATTCCCTGTTTTTTGTACAATGCATATGATAAAGAATCAAAAATTGAAATTGTGCCGATTAAAACTATCGACATTGATTGAATCCTTTTACAAAAGAAGAATTAACCAAAACCAAAACTAAATTCTCAAACTTTGGGTTTTAAAGATATAAATATAGTAAATTACACACACGCACGAGTATGAGCATGAGTGTGTGTGTGTGGTGGGGGTGTGTGTGTCATGCTTGATGTGTGAGTGTGAATGTGAGTGTGTGTGTGTGTGGTAGGGTGTTGGTGGAGTGTGGTGTTGGTGGGGGATGCGTGTTCCATGCTTAATGTGTGTGTATGTGTGATGGTTGTGTATAGGGCATGCTTGATGTGTGTATGTGTGTGTGTGTGGGTGTGGGTGTGTGGGGCATGCTTGATGTGTGTGTATGCGCGCGCGCGTGTGATGCCTGATGTATGCTTGATGGTCTGGTGTTGGTGGTTGTGACAATTATGCACAGGTGAAGTAAATTTACTCTTGACATGATATGTGTTATTTTTAATTTAATATTTTATTTTTAATGTCTATACTAGTTTACTATGGATCGAAAATGAATGGATGCTAGTAGGTTAAGTATCATTTATTGAAATTGCATAGAGGAGTTTATTAAGTTTGCTATTGAGCGTGTCAACAATCCTAATTGTATTAAGTGTCCATGCATAAGATGTGGTTACCTTGAGAATATTATAGTTGAAGTATTAAGAGACCATTTATTCGTTAATAGGATTAATAAAGGTTATACAAGATGGATATAGCATGGTGAGAGTGCAAGAGATAGAGCGATTAATTCAGATGATTGAAGATGTGATGAAAGAGAAGAAATTGATTGTAGTAAGGGTGATAAATTAGAAGACAAGATCCATGATGTAGAAGATTACTTTATGGTTCGCTCACACTTAATCCAGAACTTGAAAGATGATGCAGAAATGTTTTTTCTATTATAGTTATTCTAAATTCACTAAACTATTTGCAGTGTTGAGAATGTACAATTTGAAAGTAGAAAATGAGTGAAGTGATTAGAGTTCAGCCTTACTCAGTCTCTTAAAAGATATGCTTTCTGAGTCTAATGAACTTTCGGGTCGTACATATGATGACAAGAAAATCTTGTGCTCTATGAGTATGAATTACAAGAGGATAAACATTTACCCTAATGATTGTATTTTGTACCAAAATGATTATGAAAGTTTGGAGAGACGTCCAGTTTGTGAAGTGGATCAGTACAAGAAAAATAAGAATAAAATTCTAACTAAGGTATTATAATATTTTCTGTTACCTAGATTTAAACTCATGTTTAGGAATTCAGAACATGCGAAGAGTTTGATGTGGCATTCAGAGGAGAGGATTTCTGATAATATGCTTCGGCATCTAGGTGATTCTCCACAATGGAATATGATTGATTCAAAATTTTCAGATTTGGGTGTGATGCAAGAAATCTCCTGCTGGGTCTTTTGTTCGATGGAATTGATTAGACTGGAAAAGGTGTACTTATTATGTGTATAGAATGTATTTGATGTACCCTTTCTTGTCTCCGTTATAGCACAAGGCTATACCGAGTCGGATCTCAGGGAGAGCTCGCGATAGAAGCTTTAAACGTTAGGTTGTGAAGTGATAAAACTAGTATTCTTCTCTTGTTTATAAACTTAGTGATGCAAAAGAAACTAAAAGAAGATGGATATGTTCATGTGGAAGTCGTTGGAAAAGAAATCAAGAATTGGTTGTGGTATTCACAAGAAAAGAACAAGAAACTTAAAGAAAGCGATCCAAGACTAGATTACCTTGCTAGCTTGCCAAAGCTTACCAATCTCCTTGATAGCAAATGCTTTGCCTAATGTTGTCAATCCATAGGCTTAGAATTCCTCTCACGTGTTGACCTAATTACTTTTTCATTTGCAAGATGGTGGTTTAACCATCGGAGAAGAGAAGATCATACACTTGCAAGATTAACAAAAGCAATCACCCATGAGTAGTGAAGTAGGCTAAACTAGTGGTAAACTAGTACATGGAATGAAAATCTAGCTACAAGAAGCCATTAAAGAACTAAACAAAGCATTGAAGTAAATTGCATGAAATAAAGAAAGCAAGTAAGAAAGCATGTAAAGAAAGCAAGAAACTAGAATCAAACTCAAGTAGAGGAATGGAGGATGGATCAATCCTTGCATAGCTTCAAGTTGTCACCCTTGATTACACAAGCTCTCTCCCTCACAATCACTCTCTTTTGTAATGAAATCTAGGGATAGAGAAGAAGAGGGAACTAAAGAACAAAACCTAGAGAAAAATGAAAATTACAACACCTAAAACTAATCTCCTCTCTTCTCTGATCAGTCTCAGCTCGCAGGTGATGATGCAGTATTTATAGCAGATTGGAGAAGCTTCTGGAGAGTAGGTTGTTGCCACAAAATCCGGGATCGTAACAACCCTAGATTGCCGCGCCCACTTGCGTTCCCGCGGCTTGATCCTGGCCGTTGATCCAGATTTTTCTGGTACAGGTTGTTGCAAGTTAGTTTGGCTACGTGGATCTTCTAAAATCTTGGTTTGTTGCGAGGATCTCTCTGGATCTGATTTGGATTTGGCTTTATCTTGAATCTTTAATTAATCACCTTAATTATTGCTTAATTAAGGTAATTAATTTGGCTAACTCTCCTTTAAGTGTGTACCTGCAAATATGTAGAGAAGAGGAGTAAAAATCACATATTTATTTGTAATATGCATGGGGATTATGATGTAAAATATGCAATATTGGATACTAATCACACCCCCACACTTATTCTTTTGCTCGTCCCGAGCAAAACAAAGAAAAAGAAAATCTAGACTAACAATTTATTACACCACTTTCGCAGGTGACGCGATTGCACTGAGCATGTGCAACAAGCCTTTAAACCTCTAGGTTACCCTAGAGGAGGAGTGTTGTCTCCTGAGGGTTTTCAGCGGATTACACCCACAAAATCCATAAAGAAAGAAGACAAATGTTAGTATTTTCGAAAAACGCATTTTGAATAAGAGATAAGTTTACGAACTATTTTTGCAAAAATATAAGTGATCCTAGGTCATAAGTCCACCTATAATCATTCTTTCTTAAACTTAGTATCCATGCAAGATCTTGTCTTTAATTAAGGTAAGAGTTCAAAATTGGATTGAATATTTTATCTCTCATAAAACCTAGATAATATGCACACCGTGTAAGTGAGGATTTCCTGGGATTTCAACTCCAACCATAAAGCCATTCCTTTATTTATATATTTATATTTTTTTCTTTTTCTCTTTTTTCATCCCTTAGTTTCCTTAGCTTTCTTATTCACCCATGTAGCGAGCCTTTAACCGATGACTCCCAAACCAGATGGTTTTAGGGCACCAGATGAGAAAACATCCCTCGGGTTTAAGGACTCAGGTAAACAAGGCCACAAAACTAAGGGGGATTATTTTTATAATCACCGTTAGGCGTGAATAATCATGCTTCTTGAGGCACAATTATCCAGCTTAATTAGTGAAATCACCGTTAGGCGTGAGTAATCATGCTTCTTGAGGCACAATTTCCCAGCTTAATAGGTGATGCTTTATTTATATATATTTTTCTTTTCTTTTTTTTTTCTTTTTTTTATTTATATGGCATTTTTGGTCTTTATCTCCATCCCAAGAAATGTGTAAGTGTAAAGTACATATTATCTAAGGCAAAAAATTCCAGATAATAATATCTCACCAATTTTACTTACTTATCCTATAATCTCAAACAAGATCTATTACTTCAACTATGTTTAAGATGTCATAATTAAGGCTTTCTTAATCTCTAAGATACATCTTAATTTTCTTAAAAATAGATCAAAACTTTGTCTTTTATTTCAAAAAGTTTTTATTTTTTTATTTTTTATTTATTTTACTAAAAGTAAAATCTAAAAGAAAATAGAAAATCTACAAAGAAAGATAAAATCTAAAAGAAAATAAAAACCTAAAAGAAAATAGAAAATCCTATGTTAGTAAACCCTCCCCCACACTTATTTCATGCATTGTCCTCAATGCATAATGATATATGTATGCATGAAAGAAGATGGAGAGGGAAGGGAAAAATTACCTTAAGGTGGTGGTTCCGGTGGTGGTCTGATTGGTCCACGGAACATGGCCCAATCATCTTTGCTTTGGGTTTTCAGGAACCCACCAAAAATAGCAAAAATATGACCCACTAAAATGATGTATGCATGTGTTATTTTAGTTATGTACATGACCCCATCTAATTTCAAGATTTTCCTAATAATTTCAGAATCAAATTTGTCCAGATCCTTGTCCAAAAATGGAAGATGAAATGATAGAACAGTTGACTTGGACTCAGAAAGGACAGGAACTACTACTGACTCAGAAATGTGACTTAAGTCAAGTGATGGTTCAGGAGTCGAAGTGAGTTCAAAAATTGGGTCCAAGTCAAGAAATGAAAACTCAAGTCCACAATCATTTTCCAATGATGGAATGTGACTTTCTAAAGGTGAAATCTCTTTACTTCCAATATTAAGAAATTCAAGCTCATCACCGTACAATTCTTCAAAAGTTAAGTCAACATCTTTCTTAAGAATTGTACAATCAGTTTCAGAAGTAAAGAGATCGAGAAAATCAAGGTCACATTTGAGTTCAATTCCACAAAATGGAGAACTTGCCAGAATGTCAATGGAATCTTCAGAGGTGTAAAATTGGGCAAGTGCAATATGATCCTCAAAGATGGGTGATTCAACTTCATTGTGAATTGGGAAAGGATCCAAGGTTGACTCCGGGAAAGAATTAAAGTGAGGTAAAGATACCGGAGTCATTATGGAATCAGGAAGAAGGATTGAATCACTAAGTTGAGGTTCAAGATCACATTCCTCATGTAGTTCAATTAAATGTGGAGAACTTGCCAATTTATCAATGGAATTTTCAGAAGTATGGAATTGGCCAAGTTCTATGTGATCATCATAAAAGATTGGTGATTCAATTTCACAATGGATAGGAAATGGATCCAATTTTGACTTGGGAAATGAATTGAAATCAGGTAAGGATATGGAAGTCATGATTGAATCTGGAAGTAGATTGGAATCATCAAGTGAAAGTTCAGGATCAAATTCATGTTCTAGTTCAATTTCAGAAAAAGGAAAACTTGCAAAAATGTCAATTGGTTCTGAAGTGTGGGCAAGTTCAGGTAAGTGTGCTGAAATTGAATCTGGACTTCCAAGACTACATGACTCTTTGGATTTAACAGAGTGGCTAGTGACATTAGACATAGGATGAGAATGAAGAGATTGGATCATCAAATCTATGTCACGATTTCTAGCATTTTGAGCATGGGTCATGTCTTCTAGCATCTTTCCATAATCGATGATTTCATTATTTTGATGAAAAGAGGAAGTGTTGTCTTGGAAGTGATGGTCAAATTGTGAGTCAAAAATGTGTGATGATGGAAGAGTGGACTCACATAAGAAATCTTTACTCATTTCCATGGCAAATGGTTGATCATGATGAAAAGGTGGAACTGAGTAAGACTCTTGAAAATACTGTGGAATTGGAGAGACAAATGATTTTGAAGTTGTTGTTCGACTCTCTGTAAATTGGCTTCTAAACTCCTTTGCAACTCAGATTTTTCTTCAAATGGAGGTTCAGAAAAAGGAGTATAGGAAGTGGACTCAGGAAATGAATATTGTGGACAAGATGAATATGGTGGACAAGGAATTTGAGAATTTAACTCGGGGTACTGGAATCCCCAATTACTCGGTGAAGAGTTGAAATTATTTTGGACATTATAATCGTTAGATGGGGGGTATGGGTCGTAGTGATTCGGATAAGGCCAACCCGGTGTATGTGGTTGGTGCATATTATAAAACACCGGGTTGGAATTATCTGAATATGGTGTGTGTGTGACATAAGGATTATGATGGAAAGAATTGTAATTGTAAGCCATATCACACAATCACAAACAAACAAACAAACAAACAAACAAACAAAAGAAGAAAAGAAAAATTCTAACCTAAGTTAGGGTAGACTTAGACCTAGACGACTCCTAACAATAGATCGTCCACAGGAGGTTCAGTGTAGACTCTAACCACAAGCTAATCAGCCAGGGAAGGGTAAGGTTGGTGGGAGGTTTTCCGTCCGGAGACGTTCCTTAATTAAGTAACCAGCAACCTTCGGGCTTTCGGCCCTCAACCCCTTTCCTAGACACCGATTTTGCAAGAGTTAAGTTCCAACACTTTTCCCCCTTAGGATAATCTCCTAAGTGAGTCCGAGATGTCCCTAGGGCCAACGTCTACTTTTTTTATTAAATTAGGCTTGGTTTAGTGAGTGCTTAGGAAAATGATTTTCGGGCTAAGGAAAGGGTAATGAACTCCCCCACCTTATCTTATTTACGGGTATGCCCTTAGAATTGAATTGTGCAAGTGTACAAGAAATATAACAAGGATTCACTCAAAGCAAGAAAATCAAGCAAGAGTTTGTCCTAGTCTAATATGCAATGCAAACACGTACCTTGCCTCCAGCACTCTTCAACAGTAAAAGTAAAGAATTGAAGAGACACGTGCCTAAAATGCAAGTGTCTAAACAATTTTTAGCAATTATCAACCAATTTTTACTGTTGAATTAATTAACAGGAATACAGTGAAGTATACAGGAAATCAAGTATATAAGCAGTTGTATCTTGCAGAGCAGAAGCCCCTGCAGAAAATTGGTTAGGAGTTCACTCCATTGTGCCGCGTTTCCACGGCAAAGCTTGTGGATCCGCGGCACTCTGGAGGGATCCTGGGCCCTGCTTTCTTGAGCAGAGGCCCAGGTCCACTTATATGTGACTGCAATGTATATTTTCCTGTTTCTTAACCTGTAACCTGCAAACAGAGAAGAAGAATCGTTTAGTACTTCACTTTACAACAAAAATAACGTCGCTCTCCCCGGCAACGGCGCCAATTTGATTAGACTGGAAAAGGTGTACTTATTATGTGTATAGAATGTATTTGATGTACCCTTTCTTGTCTCCGTTATAGCACAAGGCTATACCGAGTCGGATCTCAGGGAGAGCTCGCGATAGAAGCTTTAAACGTTAGGTTGTGAAGTGATAAAACTAGTATTCTTCTCTTGTTTATAAACTTAGTGATGCAAAAGAAACTAAAAGAAGATGGATATGTTCATGTGGAAGTCGTTGGAAAAGAAATCAAGAATTGGTTGTGGTATTCACAAGAAAAGAATAAGAAACTTAAAGAAAGCGATCCAAGACTAGATTACCTTGCTAGCTTGCCAAAGCTTACCAATCTCCTTGATAGCAAATGCTTTGCCTAATGTTGTCAATCCATAGGCTTAGAATTCCTCTCACGTGTTGACCTAATTACTTTCTCATTTGCAAGATGGTGGTTTAACCATCGGAGAAGAGAAGATCATACACTTGCAAGATTAACAAAAGCAATCACCCATGAGTAGTGAAGTAGGCTAAACTAGTGGTAAACTAGTACATGGAATGAAAATCTAGCTACAAGAAGCCATTAAAGAACTAAACAAAGCATTGAAGTAAATTGCATGAAATAAAGAAAGCAAGTAAGAAAGCATGTAAAGAAAGCAAGAAACTAGAATCAAACTCAAGTAGAGGATGGAGGATGGATCAATCCTTGCATAGCTTCAAGTTGTCACCCTTGATTACACAAGCTCTCTCCCTCACAATCACTCTCTTTTGTAATGAAATCTAGGGATAGAGAAGAAGAGGGAACTAAAGAACAAAACCTAGAGAAAAATGAAAATTACAACACCTAAAACTAATCTCCTCTCTTCTCTGATCAGTCTCAGCTCGCAGGTGATGATGCAGTATTTATAGCAGATTGGAGAAGCTTCTGGAGAGTAGGTTGTTGCCACAAAATCCGGGATCGTAACAACCCTAGATTGCCGCGCCCACTTGCGTTCCCGCGGCTTGATCCTGGCCGTTGATCCAGATTTTTCTGGTACAGGTTGTTGCAAGTTAGTTTGGCTACGTGGATCTTCTAAAATCTTGGTTTGTTGCGAGGATCTCTCTGGATCTGATTTGGATTTGGCTTTATCTTGAATCTTTAATTAATCACCTTAATTATTGCTTAATTAAGGTAATTAATTTGGCTAACTCTCCTTTAAGTGTGTACCTGCAAATATGTAGAGAAGAGGAGTAAAAATCACATATTTATTTGTAATATGCATGGGGATTATGATGTAAAATATGCAATATTGGATACTAATCAGGAATGAACCCGCACGGCAACATGAGCAACACACATGGTACTTGGCCAGTTGTTTTGATTATTTACAATCTTCCTTCCTGGTTGTCCATGAAGCACAAGTTTATGATGTTGCCATTGCTAATATCGGGTCTTAGACAGCTGAAAAATGATATAGATGTTTATTTGACACCTCTTATTGAAGACTTAAAGATAATGTGGGAAAAAGTGTTACAATATTCGATGCATATCATCAAGAAAACTTCAAGCTCCGAGCTATATTACTCTGGACAATCAATAATTTTCTAACATATGAAAACTTGTCAGGGTATAGTGTGAAAGAACACAAGGCATGTCCTATATGTGAAGAAGATGTAGGTTACCTAGAGGGGGGTGAATAGGTAACTTGCTAATCTAATGCAAAACTAATGCGAACTTAAAAACTAATATGCAAACTAAAACTTTTATACAAACACACAAAGTATAATCAGAGAGTGTAGCCGAATTCGCGGTGAAGGGCTCTGGACTATTTCCTCAAGATTTCTCTAAATTAAGAGTTGAGGTGCCACTATGCCTCTCTTGGTTAAATACAACTGTGAGCACACAAACAAACCAAGCATATATTCAATTAAGCACAAGATATATCAAGCATATAGAGATGGACAATAAAAGCATGCAAGATATAAAACAACAAATGTGAGAGAGAGAGAGAGAGATGAGCAATTATAAACACGGGAGAATTATTTCGAGGTCTGAGCACACTTGCTCTACATCCCCGCCTTCACCACTATGAAGGATTTGCACTATAATTGATCCCCCAAGATCACTCGGTGCTGCAACACCTACAACGAGCTCCCTCAAGAACTCTTGGACTGCAAGTCCCTCACTTACTCCCGTAAGAACAACACACGCAAGCTCACTAGCTTGCTGCGGCTGCACCTCTAAAAAAGCTCCCTCAAAAACTCTACACTACGCGAACCAGCAAGCTCACCGAGGCCGCAACCTCTACAACTCCTTCAAATACAAAGAGGTGGAACACTTGCGATCACTTTTCTTGATCACAAAAACAACTCTCACAATAAGAATTCTAGAGGATGAATATAGTAATGGAAAGCTCAAACTTGTGTGAAAAAATAAGATAAATTTGTGGAGGAAAAACTCAAGAAATCCTTTTGAAAACACAAGAGAAATATTCTTGATAAACTCTCTTTTTGATATAAAAATAAAACTCTAAAACTTTCTAGGAATCTCTTTAAAAGAGTTCTTGAAAATAGCCAAAAAATGTTACCAAAAATCTGGCCAATAGACTCTTTTATAAAGGCATTAGAAAACTAGCCATTACAGGCTAGAGTGACCTTTCGGTTGACTAGCCAACGGTTATATTTCAGACCGTTAGGGTTGTCGGTCGACCGCCTAGTCGACCGCACCCTGGCCAATGCCTATCTGTCAACCACTCGGTCGACCATGGACAAAACCAGAGAGCAAGTCTCTCTAATTTGTCGACCGCTCGGTCGACCGGGCCCAGACCCAGGGAGCAGCCTCTCTGGATCGGTCTACCGTCCGGTCGATCGGCCCTAAAGCCATGGGCTTATGCATATTTTGTGCACATCAGTCGACCGCTCGGTCGACTGCCAGAAGCCCAAAACAAGGTTTTAGAGATAGAAAATTAACTTGTAAAAACCCTTAAAATTTTTATTGAATTTCATAAAATTCAAAAAATAAGTTCATTGAAATACTTTGAAGGACAAATATGTGTGATCAAAAATTAACACATATTACAAACAATTTAAACTATTTTTGAGGTAAAGAATTTTAAGCTTAAATCAAAAATCGTATTTTCTAAAAATAAACTTTAAAATGAAAAATCAATTTTTTTAAAACTTATACAAATACAAAAATAAGATATTAAAACTCATTGGAAGCATAGTGTGTATGAAAATAATTCAATACACATATAAGATGAAATATACTTGTTTTTGACAATAAACTCTAAAATAAGTTTTGATAAACACAAAATTTAAATACATGATATAAATTCATCAAAAGAAGTTATTTAACCAATATGAAGTAATAGTGTATATGGATGAAATCCAATACACATATAAATCATGTAAACTAGTTTTGATGAAATATATTCATGAAACATAAAGATGTATTCTTTGAAATTCAAAACTAAAACTATATTTTCTAAAAATTAAAACTGTTTAACATGAAATATTTTGAAATATTTTGTGTGTTTGTAAATGAGTTTGAGCAATCCACAACTAATTTATCCTTTACATTTTATCCTAAAAACAAAATTTTAAAACTTACAAACACTTGACTTAAATCTTGAAAATCTTCTCTTGAAAATTGTCTTCTCCATCTCGACTTGGTCCAAAACTTGATCTTGAGTTAGACTCCTCTTTGAGTACTTGATGTGATCTTGACGCGTGAGCTCTTGAATCAACAAGTGCTATCTTCAAAACTTGACTTCGAATCTTTTGTTGAAATTAAACACTGACTAAAATCTTGATAAATATCTGAAACTTATTAAACACAAGATAATTAGTACATAACTACATGAGTTAATCATCATCAAAGCTAAATTATTTCGTAAGCGCTACTTTAGCGCTAGCCTTGCATGCACTGTGAGGGAGGATACTCCCTTTCTCGAGGCTAAGCACTCAAGTGCTTTAGCCTCGCCTTCATTATGAGGGAGATTACTTCCTTTACCAATGCTAAACAGCCTCGCTTTATTCCGAGGAAGATTACTCCCTTTCCTGAGGTTAAAACAGCTTCGCATGAGTTATGAGAGAGATTATTCTCTTTTTGAGGCTAAGCACTCAAGTGCTTTAGCCTCGCCTGTGCCTTTAAATTCGAAGCGGTAGCGGCAAAGTTAGGCCATAGGGCATATAAATAGGACTCTTGCAGCCCTTTTCTGAAGAAATTACTTTCTTCTCTTTTTTTTAGTGAGGCTGCAATAGGGCGTCTCTTCCCTCTCTTCTGGTTTTGAAAACGCCAGGGCCTTCACCCTCTTCATCTTTTCAAATCGAGATTCATGGCGTCTTCACACTATTTAGGCAATGGAAGTCTTTACTCCGATCATTACCCGACTCATAGCCGGTGAGCCTCTGTTGTTAAGGGACTCTACCAATAAACTGGTTATTTTAGGGAGTTTTATCTCCTTCAATTTTAGCTTTACCAGCTATTTTAGGGATTGAATTCCCTTTATGTTTGCTCTTGGCAAAATTGGAACCAAGGGCCTTTAGCTTTTTAGAGCTTCCTGGCGAAGCTAAGACTTGCCTGATTAGGCAATGATGTTCTCCAGGCAAGGCTTACGCCTTGGCCTTTCTAAGGCGAGGATAGCCTTGCCATATAGGCGAGGCTATGCCTTGGCCTTCTCAGGGCCTGGCTAGCCTTGTCATATAGGGAAGGCTAGCCTTGGCCTTCTCAGGGCCTGGCTGGTCTTGCCATACATGCAAGGTTATGCGCCGGCCTTTTCTAAGGCGAGGCTAATTTTGTCATATAGGCGAGGCTATGCCTTGGCCTTTTGAAGGCCTGGCTGGCCTTACCATACAGGCGAGGTTATGCCTTGGCCTTTTCTGAGGCAAGGCTATATTTGCCATATAGGCAAGGCTATACCTTGGACTTTTTAAGGCTTGGCTGGCCTTTCCATACGACGAGGCTATGCCTTGTCCTTTTCTGAGATGAGGCTAACTTTGCCGTATAGGCGAGGCTATGCCTTAGCCTTTTTAAGGCCTGGCTAGCCTTTCTATATAGGCGAGGTTATGCCTTGGCCTTTTATGAGTGCCTTTCAAGCTCCCACATGAAGCTAGCCTTCTGGGGTTTTCATTTGTGGAGGGAGGCAAGATCTGGATCACTCTAACTTAAGGAGCGAGGATTTGACTTAGCACTTTTCTTTTTACTCAATGTTAACACATTTACTTTTTTTTTGTTTTGCAGTGACATTGCGTTCTCGATCCATTGAGCAATCTCTTCAACTTGGCGACAAAGGTGGACAGGAGTATGCATCTCCATTTTCAAGTCCGGGCTTTACTTATCAGCAGGAGCGACTGACGCTAATTCCAGGAGGGACCAACATAGATTCACACCAGGCATCAGCCGACAGTTGCCTATTCAAGATGGCCCATTTAATTGCAGACTTGTGCTATTGAGCTTAACGTATATATGAAACCATGTTATCGCTTTCTTAAATATCTCACCTTTGTTGGGTCTCTGCACAGAATATTTGAAGGTCACAAAATAGGGGACATCATCAGTAAGGTCTCGGATCCTCCCTTCACCAATCTTGTTCAAATAAGTGATAGCGACGAAGAACCCATGCTCATTGGATTACTTTATGGTGATAAAATTTTCCATTAAGCAAAGGATTACGACCTCGTGAAGGGGAAGCCTTTCGTGTCCGGTTGGTCTGGTGGAATCTGAGTGACCCGTCGCATTCTGACTTCAAGGACCGCCATTATCCTGAAGAGCGAAAGTAGATCTATTGTTATGGATGTAGAGCAACAAGTCTCCTGCTATTGAAGTAAGGATTAAATTGTATGAAAGACAATCTTGATGTATCAATGTATCTTTCTTTTTTAATCAATAAATTATTTGCCTTTGACTCATTTGCTCTTCTCCATATTTTTCTCTGGTTTGCTCATGTAATTACCCATAGGTAATATAAATCTATCATAAAGGAGAGCATAGTAAGCATGTTCTTTTGAAAGAACTAAAAAGGGTGAAAATTCACCAAGTTGAATTTCCAAAAATATTACAAATGTGACTGAAATTATTCAGAGGTTAAGAACATGATAAAATCAGTCAAATATATGAATTCATTGGGGATTAAAAGAGGGTAGATTTAGGAATCAGTTAGGAATCACTAAATCCAAAAAAGTTTAAGTATGGTGCTCCATTAGTTCAGAGGTGATACACTGGACATAACTGATTAGAGATCGTCAGACATGAAATTTTGTCAATCAGAGGTGACGAATTGGACATAACGACAAAGAAAGGTAAATTTTGGACAATCATCAGTTCAGAGGTGACGAATTAGATATAATTGATAAATTACCAAATAAGGAATATTTACTGTTCAAAGGTGGCGAACTGGACATAACAGTAAACAAAAAGTGAGACTTAGCTATCTGTCGGTTCAGAGGTCATTGGCTGGATATAATTGATTGAGAAGCTACCAATCTCAAAATTATGTCATTCAGAGGTGACGAACTGGACATGATGACAAAATGAAGGTGAACCTGATTTTTGGGACCCATCTATTTAGAGGTGATAAACTGACATGATAGACAAAAATATACTAAACTCTGAATCTGCTGCAAAAGGTAGTCGTATTAACTTAGCAGCTAGTCCACTAGGGACTGCAAAGATGAATTGGATCTAGGCACCCGTTGGTTCAGAGATAATATGGACATAACCAACTAAGAGACACCAGGCTCGCAATTCGCTGTTCAGAGATAGTCGTATTAACATGACAAGAAGAACTCCCGGTCCTGATGGGGAAAAGGAGAATAAAGTTCTGGACTCATCTGTTCGGAGGTGTTAAACTGGACATGATTATTTGAGAACCATAAAGGGGAGAGATCTAGGCATCCGTCGGTTCAGAGGTAATATGTGTAATCACCTGGGGGGGTGAATAGGTGATGGCTAATCTAATGGTCAAATAATGCGGAATTAAAACTTATTAATACAAACTAAAAACTACTTAAACTAAACACCACGTATAACACAAGAGTGTAGCCGGATTCCCCGTGAAGGGCTTTGGACTAACTCCTCAAGATTCCTCTAGATAAGAGTTGAGGTGCCGCGTTGGCTCTCTTGGTTGATTACAAGTGTTAGCAAACAATCCCCAAGCATATAACAATTAAGCACACAATGTATATCAAGCATATAAAGATAAACACAATATAAGCATGCAAGATATAAACAAGTAAGAGATAGAGAGAGCAATCGCAAACACGGGAGATTTGTTTTGAGGTTCGAGCACACTTGCTCTACGTCCCCGCCTTCAACACTATGAAGGATTTCCACTAAAATCGATCTCACCAGATCACTTGGTGCCGCAACACCTACAAGCTCTTTGGACTCTCTAGTCACTCTCTTGTTCCCGCAAGAACACACCGCAAGCCCACTAGCTTGCCGAGGCCGCACCTCAAACGCCGAGTTCCCACTGAACCCGAAACAATGCGAACACACACGTCCGCCTCCTCAAAGCAAAGATGAAGTCTTTGGTGATCACAACACTTTGATCACCTAAAAACAATCTCACAATAACACTCCTATAGGATGAATATATCAATGGATGGCTCAAGTGTTTGTGAGAAAAATAAGGATTGAAATTGTGGTGAAAAACACAAGAAAATCACTTTTGAAAACACTCTTGATAAACACTCTTTTGATTTGAAAATGTAGCTCTAAAACATGTGGATATAACCACTGAAATGGGTATGCAAAACTAGCCTAAAACTCTTCTCAAAATCTTGTGTAAAACAGCCCCCAAAAGCCCCAATTTATAGGGCTAGAAAAAACTAGCCATTAGGAGCCAGGATGACCTGTCGGTCGACCGCCCGGTCGACCGGCTAGCGGTCAGATTTCTGGCCGTTGAGCCAGCGGTCGACCGGCCGGTCGACCGTGGCAAGGATACAGAGAGTTATACTCTCTGCCGGTCGACCGGGGCCTTTTCCAGAGAGTAGCTACTCTCTGGCAGTCGACCGTGCGGTCGACCGGCCCATCCTGTGAACTTCTGTGCATGTCGGTCGACCGCTACGATCGACCCGCTCCTGGTCCGGTCGACCGGTCGGTCGACCGCCAGAGCCTGGCAGGCCATATTTAAGTATTTAAAAGTTGGCTTTTTAACTTAAAATAAAATCCCATAAATTCACGAAAAATCTATAAAAATAGTTTCAACATTATACTTTGATAATCAAACATGTTTGACTAAAATCAAAACATGTTATATACATTTTGAACTATTTTTGTAACTTGGAAATTTTGGCTAAAAACAAAAACTGTATTTTTTCAAATTGGTTTCTTCAAAACTTCTCCAAATACAAAAACAAGATATTTTAAACTCTTTTAAAGCATAGAGTGTATGGATATGATCCACTACACATAAATGATGAAATATCTATGTTTTTGACAATAAGCACTAAACATGGTTTTGGTATTTTTTCAAAATAAAAATTCTTTTTTGAAAACTCATCTAAATCAAGAGTGTGTGTGTATATGGTATACTTGAGCAATCCACCAACTATTTTATCCTTTACATTTTAATCTAAAACAAAATCTTAATAAAAATAAACCTAGACTCAAGTCTTGATCTTGAAGGTCTTCACTTGAAGTCTTCTCATCTTCTTGACTTGGTCCAAACTTGATCCAACGAGCTAGACTCCTCTTGAGTACTTGATGTGGTCTTGATGCACAAGCTCTTGAATCAAACCGTGCTAGCTCCAAAACTTGACTTTAAATCCTTTGTTGAATCTAAACACTAACTAAGATCTTGATCATAAATCTGAGACTAATTAAACACAAGATCATTAGTACTATAACTACATGAGTTGATCATCATCAAAACTAGAGTGATGGGCCATTGGGCCAACAATCTCCCTCTTTTTGATGATGATAAAACTCATGGAGTTATATATGCATGGATTTAAGTAAAGCTTCAAAGAAGCTCCCCCTTAACTCATGCATCACAATAAACAAATAAATATGCAATGAAAGCTCATAAACATGTATGCAAATACAAGGAGATAAACATGCATAAACAAGCATGAAACACATCAAATTCTTTTTCTCCTATTTGCAAACAAAACAATATGCATAAACTAAAATTCTTTTCCAAAACATGCATATATACTCAAATACTTCTCCCCCTTTTTGTCAATCATCAACAAAGGGTTAAAGTAAAAACAAAGCAATGTTCTCCCCCTTTTTGTCAAAAACAAAGTCAATAAAGGGGTGAAATCAAATCACCAATAAATAGATATATGCGATATACATTCATGAAGAGGAAGACGCTAAGTTAACTTCCCTAAATACATGCATTACATGAAGAAGGGATGCAAGCCCTAACTCACATAACGCATAATATGCAATGCATAAGAGGAGATGTGAAGCTCCCCCTACACACGTGTATCGCATAAAGAAGAGTTGTCAAGCTCCTCAATATAAGATACACTCATCATGAATCTATATGTAGAAGAGATGTTAAGCTCCCCTTGTATATAGGCAATACACATCGAAATATTTTTTTTAATATTTCTTATTAAACAAAAATTTGAATTTTCTCAATAAAACAAATTTTGAGATATCTTAGTAAATCAAAGTTTAAGATACCAATTGTAAATAAGCATTACAAATTTTGAATTTTAAACCAAAAACAAAAGCATATTGATGCCAATAGAACTATATGGATACCAATTGAAATCAATAGATACCAATTGAAGATAATTGCACATTTTTGATATCAATAAAAAAAACCAATTTAAAATAATGCATAAGCATATTAAAATATCAATTGAGATACCAATTGAAAATAAAGTTTTGAATCAAGCTTAGCATAAACATACTTTGTGCTTTAAACATGTAAACCAATTGTAAATCAAGCACAAACAAATCATATATATATGTATGAAAAATGATAATACCAATAGAAATTGATATAAGTTGAAATTGAAAGCATACATATATATAAACAAGATTATGAATATACAAAATATATCAATTGTGATACCAAAAGAAATTATGATACCAATTGAGATTATGAAGTGAAATTAGTGTATAACTCATAAAAATCCACCCTTTTTATGCACAAGATAAAAGATTTTCAATAAAGGCATACAAGGTATACTCGCCCATCCGTCCACCCATAAAGGGGTTGGTAGGGGTTTTCAAAAATAAATGTTTGAAAATATTTTTATAGTTAAAACACTACCATTTCAAGAATGAACAACTAGTTAAATTAATTTTTGAAAAACTAGTTAAAGATCCTTCAAAAACATGAAACCAAATCATATGTTTCATGAAACATACTAAATACACAAAATTTGACACTCAAGGTCCATAAAGCTCAAAATGATCATGAAGTATAGTCATGAATAAACAAATAACGAGTGAGTGTACAAACAACATGTGAATAGCATATTCATGAAAATTAGTCAATAAAGCTCAAAACAAACATGAATATCATTTTATCAAACAAATCATGAAAATTCATTTTTCATATAAAGATGAAAATCTTAAAAATTCATTTTTCATCTTAAAAACAAATTTCTAGGTATATGTATGTTTTTATCCAAAATTAATAATATGCATACATATCCCAAATATAAAAAGAGTCTATTAATAGTGTTTGTATGAAGGCAAGAGACTCATAGGTATACATATATATTTGTTAGATTTGAATAAAAGTTGCATATACATGAAGGAAAAACATGAAAATAGGCAAAACATGTATAAATGAGAAAATCATCAAAACTAGCCTATACATGTGCATATAATGAGTACAAATGAACAATGAAGTGCAAACGTATATGAATCAGTTTGTTGCTCACTTCATGTACACGTATAAATACAAGTTTTGACAAATACTACATCTAACCATGTATTACCACATGAACACAAAACAAATAAAACATGAACATGCTAAATAATCATCAAATGAAAGCATGTAAATAAACTAAGAATTTTAGAGATAGTTACCAACACATGAACTATACTCTAAATCTCAAAAACATGGTGGTTGTCCCAACAAACCTCCTTGATAGCGGTGCATCAAAAGTATGTCCATCAAGTCCGTGTGCATCCACCATCAAGGCACCAATCCTCTCACGTTTTGTGAGAGCCCGCACCTACATCAAATATACAAGGTGGGAATTTTGGTACCCATTTTCTTTTGGGTCCTTGAGGGTTAGCATTGTAAGGAACCCAAACCTTTTTGTTAGCAAAATTTAAAGCATTTATCTTATCATAACAAAACTTTGCTAAATGGCCTTTGCGGCCACAATGTGTACACTTGTATACTCTAGGATGCATATGTGTATGAGTGTGGTCATGGCATGCAAAGTGTGCATATGCATGATGAGGGTGAAGTGCATGAACATGTGGAGTTTGTTTCTTTGAAAACAAGGACTCTAATCTAGAATGGTTAAAAGCACATTTGCTCAAAGTTGAGCTTAAACAATCAATTTTATTTTTCAAAAAATTAATCTCATTTTGATTAATAGTGGCATGTAAAGCATGGTGAGAATGAGAATTATTTTTTTATTCTTTTTAGAAACATTCTCATTTTCTTTTTCTACAATTTTTCTTTTCAAAGAAGTGTTTTCATGCAAAGCCACTTCCTTTTGTTTTTCCACCAAAACTATTTTATTTTTCAATGAAGTATTTCTTTCACATAAATCATTCAATTTAGAAAGCAAGGAAATATTTTCATTTTTAAACTTTCATTTTCTTTTTCAATGCATGCAACTTTATTTTTAAAAGAATCATTTTCTTTTAACATGCAATCAAATTTCTTTTTTAAATTCTTGTTATCCTTTCTAAGCATGTCATATTTTTCAAGAAGTTGTTGACAAAAGGATGTAAGCTCATCATATGACATCAACATATTCATCTACCTCGGATTCGGTAGTTACCTCAAGGGGGTTATCCCCTTGGACCATGTAGCACACGTTGGAAGCGTCACTTCCAACATCCGAGTCGCTCCCCGCATAATATTGTTCATTTTAGCCAAGGGAGAGAATTGTGTTCCATACTACAAAAGCTGAGTCAAGATTAGCAACCCTACATAAATAATCATTGTTTAGGGTACTCTTCAAAACATGAATGGCTTTTGAGTTAGCCTCAATATACTTGCTATTATTAACATATGAATCTTTAGTGGTAGCAAGATAAACATGAATGCCTAGGCCTTTGAGGTACATAGACATCTTAACCTTCCAAGTTTGGATGTTAAGAATGTCAAAGGTGGGAGGTGACATGAAATCCATGTGTGCGTAAACAAATATTGTGATTAGCTATAAATGAGGATCTTTAACTCTAGGTTATAAGACCCAAATCAAGAGCACGTGACTCTGATACCAATTGTAATCACCTAGAGGGGGGGTGAATAGGTGATGGCTGATTGGCAAAAAGCAAGCACAAGAAAAGTAGAAAGGGAGTGGGTCGAAGTTACTGCTTTTGCAATTCTTCCGTAGTAGCGAAGTGGCTATACGGGTCGTATCCACAAGGAGGGAGAGCGATGGAAGCTTGATGCGGCTTTTATGTTGAAGAAAAGAGAATATTCTTTGTTTCCAAATAAAGAATTAAAAAGTGAAAATAAGTTGTTTCAAGAATTGTTGGAAAATTTTTTGGTGGTTTATAAAAGTAGGTTTTTCTTAATGGTAAAAACGCATGGCTAACTTTCTACTAATTGCTCCCACTAATCCCTAACTTCTTGAAGATGTGCCTCACGATGGATCATAGGCAAGCTTACCCCTTATGCAATGGAACCATTCACGTGGAAATCGAGTGAAAGTTCTTCCTATAACTTTGCTTTACACGGCAAAAACTCGGACATTCCCATATCAAGATCCATTAGAAGGCGAGAATACGGGAAGACACGAGTGCACTAATGGTATCGACAAAGTTAAAAGGAAAATCTCTAGATTACAACAACAAGTAAAATACAAAACCCATAGATCATCAAAGAAACCATTTAAGTATGAAATATAAGAAGGTAAATACTTGTAGGTAAGTTAGAGTTAGAACCCTCGTCTTAAGATGCCATAGCTCTCGTTTGCACAAGGCTTGTTTGACACTATTGACTCATGCGGGTTATCAATCAAGTAGTTAAAGATTAGTGGGTTAGTAGTTAGTTAGCCATGCAATGGAGGAGTTAGTTACACATGGAGAAGAAAAGAACAACAAAAGAAAAGAGATAAAGAGAAAGAGTTACACTAAAGCAAGAATGTAAAAGCAAATGGAAGCAAATGAAAACAACTAGTAAATGAAAAGAAGAAAGAGAAGTAATTACTTGTATTATCTTGTCACCTTCCAATACAACTTGTACACACTCTCTCTCTTTTACTCTAATGGCTAAAGTTAGAACTAGAAGAAGAACAACAACAACAACTACAAACTAAAAATAAAACTACACAACTTGCTCTAACTCTGGATCTGCTCCAACTGAAGACCCCAGGGGGTATTTATAGGCACCAGGGGAAAGGGGGCCACGTGCGAAGCACGTGGCCCAAAGCGCAGGCGCGCGTGCGCCCAAAGGGCCGCGGAAACGCGGCCCTGCCAGGGCGGCGCGCGCCTGGCTTCGGGCAGCGCGTCGCCTAGACTCTCTTCTGATGCCTTGATCTTCTGGATTTGCGATTTGATACCCTGAGCTGACAAAATCTTCACCCTAAAGTCAATGGCTACTTGGTAGGCTTTTAATCACCAATTAAATGGTGATTTAGGTCTTCTTCTTCATTTGCACCCCATGGACCTAGGATCAAGTAAGGAAGGTTTTATTAGCAAAATTTTACATGAAATAAATATGAGAATGTGATAAAAATTATGCAAAATTAGAGACTAATCACACCCCCACACTTATCTTTTTGCTCGTCCCGAGCAAAACAAAAATGAGAACATTATTACACCACTTTCGCAGGTGACGCGATTGCACTGAGCATGTGCAACAAGCCGTTAAACCTCTAGGTTTCCCTAGAGGAGGAGTGTTTTCTCCTGAGGGTTTTCAGCGGATTGCACCCACAAAATCCAGTAAGTAAAGAAAAAAAGTTAGTTGTTTAAATTTTTTTTTTCATGAAAAAAAACTTTCAATCATCTAAGTAAAAATAACCGAATGATGTAGGAATTAGGTTTAACCCTCATAGGCCCTCTTATACTTTAGCCTTCATAAAAGAAGAAACTATGGTTTTCCTTTAAATTTAGAAAGGATCTTGTACTTCTAACTCATTCTTTTATTTTACTTTAGATAGATATGCAAACTGTGTAAGTGTGATGTGCTTGAGATTTTTCAACTCAACTTTGAATATCTTTTAATTAATATTTACTTATTATTCTTGGTTCCATTAGGCTTTCTACTTCACTTATGTAACACATATCAAACCGATGACTCCCAAACCAGATGGTCTTAGGGCACCAGGTGAAAAAACACCCTTCAGGTCAAATATGCAAGTGGAGTAGGCCACGAAATCAAGATTTATATATTAATTAATTTTTTTTTTGGCATGAGTAATCATGCTTCTTGAGGCACAATTACCCAGCTTTTTTTTTTTTTTTCAGAGTTGTGTCTCTATATCCCAAGCATGTGTGTGTGAATTATGCATATTCTACTAAGGCTAAATAAAAGGTATGAGTTATTTTCCTTATCCCTCCTATCTTTTTAGTCAAACCATTCTTTCTTTTTTACTTAGGCAAAAATAAAGATTCCTTAATAAGGTTCCCGTAATTCCTACAATCTTTTGGTATGTTTACAAAGAGTATGAAATTTCTTTTCAATTTAGATTTTTTTTCTTTTTTTTTTGAAAGAATTTTTTTTTGAAATAAGAAAGAAGAATAAAAAGAAAGAAAAGTGTTAGCACCCCCCCCACACCTATCTAATGCATTGTCCTTAATGAATACATATGGAAATGCGAATGCAATAAATAGGGGGAAGAAATGATTTCACCGTCTTCGTGGACTCGGGCCGGCCAAGTGCGAACAGGCTAAAAAATGTAGAAGAGGTAAGCATATAACAAGTTTTTTTTTATTTGTTTATTTATTTGTTGTGGTTAGGTGTATGATGGGGCAAAAAGGGTCAGTACACTATCATCCGGAGTCATGGGCTCAGTGGTCAAGAAGGGCTTCAGTCTTTGTCCATTGACTTTGAATTCCGTGTTGTTCTTAGGGTCTGCAATAAGCACAACACCGTGTGGGAAAACAGTGCGCACAATGAACGGTCCTGACCAACGAGTTTTCAGCTTCCCCGCAAAAATTTGAAGTCTAGAGTTATATAGCAGAACCCTATCTCCCGGTGCAAAGTTCTTCCGGGTTATGATTTGGTCATGGAAAAGTTTAGTTCTGCTCTTGGTGATTCGGGCATTTTCATAGGCTTCATTCCGTATCTCCTCTAATTATGAAATCTGCAGTTTTCTAAGTTCACCGGCCTTGATCAGATCAAAGTTGAGTTGCTTAATTGCCCAGAGGGCCCGGTGTTCTAACTCTGCTGGCAGATGACAGGCTTTTCCAAACACGATTCTATAAGGAGACATCCCCAGAACTGTCTTAAAAGCAGTGCGGTAAGCCCACAATGCATCATTGAGCTTAACCGACCAATCCTTTCGGTTTTGTCCGACAATCTTTTCCAGAATGAGCTTGATCTGTCGGTTGGTGACTTCGACTTGCCCATTTGTCTGGGGAAGATACGGAGTTGATAACTTGTGATTGATGGAATATTTTCGCATCAGAGTTTCAAAAACTCTGTTGCAGAAATGTGATCCATTATCACTAATTATCGCTCTGGGGGTGCCAAATCGGGAGAAGATGTTCTCTTTGAGAAATTTGACAACCACTTTGTTGTCATTCGTCTTAGTTGGCACAGCTTCTACCCACTTAGAGACATAATCTACAGTAACCAAAATGAATTGGTTGCCGAAGGAATTGGGAAATGGCCCCATGAAATCAATACCCTAAACATCAAAAATTTCAACTTCAAGGATCGGGTTTAGGGGCATCATGTCTCTTCTTGAAATCTTCCCAATTTTCTGACAATTTGCGCATGACTTGCAAAAATGATATGAGTCTTTGAACAAAGTAGGCCAGTAGAACCCACTTTGTAGAAACTTTTCTGCAGTCTTGCGGGGACCGAAATGTCCTCCGCATGCAAGGTCATGGCAAAAGCTGAGCACACTCCTCTGTTCCTCATCGTGTATGCATCGTCTAATTATTTGGTCGGGACAATACTTAAAAAGATACGGTTCTTCCCAGAAGAAGTACCGTACTTGGGCAAAGAAGCGGTATTGGTCTTGCTTTGTCCAGTCAGAGGGTAATTGTCCCGTGGCCAGGTAATTAACGATGTCAGCATACCAGGGTTCCTTAAGAATGGCTAGGATGTGCTCGTCTGGGAAATCCTCGTTGATCGGAGCTTGGATGGTTGGTGCATTCGGAATTCGTGAGAGATGATCAGCAACCACATTTTCTATACCTCTTTTATCCCAGATTTCTAAGTCAAATTCTTGAAGCAAAAGGATCCACCGAATCAGTCGGGCTTTTGCTTCCTTCTTGGTCATGAGGTATTTCAGAGCCGAGTGATCCGTAAAAATCACCATTTTCGAACCTAACAAGTAAGGCCGGAACTTTTCTAACGCAAAGACAACGGCCAAGAATTCCTTCTCAGTCGTTGTATAGTTCTGTTGGGCGTCATTCAAAGTCCTACTCGAGTAATAAATCACGTGCTGCCTATTGTCTATGCGCTGTCCTAGAACAGCGCCAATAGCAAAATCAGATGCATCACACATGATTTCAAATGGCTGGGTCCAATTAGGAGCAGAAATGATAGGCGCAGAGATAAGTTCTTGCTTAAGCTTCCCCATGATTTAAAACACTCATCGTTGAAATCAAAGGGCACGTCCTTAGCGAGCAGGTTGGTTAAGGGCCTAGCGATTTTGCTAAAATCCTTAATGAACCGTCGGTAGAACCCAGCATGCCCTAGAAAGGATCTAATATCCTTGATGCTTTTGGGTGGTGGAAGCTTAGCAATTACTTCTACCTTAGCCTTATCCACTTCTATGCCTCTCCTCAAAATCTCATGGCCCAAGACAATCCCCTGTCTCACCATAAAGTGACATTTTTTCCAGTTTAGAGCTAGGTTCTTCTCAATGCATCTTTGTAGCACTAACTCTAAGTGATGAAGACACTGATCAAATGAATCTCCGTAGATGGAGAAGTCATCCATGAAAATCTCAAGAAAACGTTCCACCATGTCAGAGAACAAACTAAGCATGCACCGTTGGAACGTTGCAGGAGCATTGCACAATCCAAAAGGCATGCGCCGATAAGCAAAGGTTCCGAACGGGCAGGTGAACGTCGTCTTTTCCTGGTCTTCTGCAGCAATGGGGATTTGATTGTATCCCGAGTACCCATCTAGAAAGCAGTAGTACTCATGTCCAGCCAAACGCTCAAGCATTTGGTCAATGAAGGGTAGCGGGAAGTGGTCTTTACGGGTAGCTGCATTCAACTTCCTGTAGTCGATACAAACACGAACCTTGGTAGGCAGTCTTGTTTGTACCAACTCTTTTTTCTCATTTTCTACTACCGTAAAGCCAGCCTTCTTTGGGACCGCATGAACAGGGCTAACCCATTGACTATCAGAAATGGGATAAATTATCCCATTATCTAATAGTTTCAGAATTTTAGCCTTAACTGTCTCTTGCATGAGAGGGTTAAGCCTGCGTTGTGGGTCCCTCCTAGGGATTGCTTTATCGACTAAATGGATTCTGTGTTGTACTATGGCTGGACTTATTCCCTTGATGTCCTTTATCGTCCATCCAATGGCTTCCCTATATCTTTTTAGAATAGACATTAAGCTGTCCTCTTGTTGCTCAGTCAGGTGGGATGCTATGATGACTGGCAAGGTGTCCTTTCCGCCCAGGTAGGCATACTTGAGGTGTTCAGGTAAGGCTTTAAGCTCTAGGGAAGGTGTTGCTTCATTGGAGGCAATCTCTGGGCTTTCAATCCTAGGATGGGGTACACTGGGGCTTATTGCCCAATCCATTGCTGAATCTACGATCTGGTCTAGATTAAAATCCTCAGCCTCCAGATCAAACTCTGCCTCAGTTTCTGTCTCCATACTCTCCTCATGCTCACTGGTCAGGTTTTCAATAGAATTGACCTCAAACGTCTGATCATTGACATCTCTAGGTTGTCTTCCAAGATTGAAGACATTGACTTCCTTCGTCATGTCTCTAAAAGTCAATCGCATGGACCCGTTCCTACAGTTGATTATGGCATTGGCTGTAGCAAGGAATGGGCGCCCTAAGATGACGGGAGTTTGAGACCTAAGATTGGACACAGGTTGGGTCTCAAGCACAATGAAGTCAACGGGGTAAATGAAATCCTCGACCCGGATGAGGACATCTGTGATTTCCCCCTTAGAGATCTTCACAGATCGGTCAGCTAGCTGAATGGTGACTCGAGTTGGGCTTAGCTCACCTAACCCAAGTTGCTAGTATACTGAGAGAGGTAGCAAGTTGATACTTGCTCCCAGGTCAAGAAGCGCTCTACTGATTTCGGTCTGTCCTATGGTGCAGGAAATGGTGGGACATCCGGGATCCTTGTATTTCACCGGAATGGGACCAGACAGAATCTCGCTTATATTAGTGGCCAAGAACACTTTCTTGGGAACATTGGTCTTTCTCTTCTTTGTACACATATCCTTAAGAAATTTGGCATAAGCCGGGACTTGTTGGATAGCGTCAAGAAGTGGCACATTCAATTTGACCTGGTTGAACATCTCTAGCATTTTCTCCATGTGCATATTTTTATTGTTGTTCCTAAGCCTATTGGGAAATGGTGCTACAGGCTTATGAACTGGTTCAGCAGCATTGTCCTTGTCAGATGTTTGTGGAGTGGATTGGGAGGAACTAGCAGAGGTGGAGGTAGGAGTGGGATCGGGATGGACTGGACTTTTCTGTTGGTAAACCTGGTTGTCTACCTTCTTTCCAGATCGCAGTGTGTGAACAGCATTACACTGGTTAATCGATAGATCATGAATTTCATATGCTTGATTGGAGGTTTTTGGGTTAACTAATGGCTGACTAGGTAAAGTACCCTTAGGTCTTTCACTTAGGGAGCTAGCTAACTGGCTCATCTGCATTTCCAATCTTGATATGGCCTGTGAATGACTGTTCAGAGTTTGTCCCTGGTTTTGCATAAAAGTGGTTTGAGACTTTATGAAAGCGTCTATACTCTCCTCTAATTTACTGATTTTCTTTTCCATTGGTGAGCCTTGGGAGGAGGAAGTTGGGGCTTGACTGGGAAAAGTTGGTGGAGGAGTAGGATGGTGAAAGTTGTTAGAAAAATTAGGCCTGGGAGGATTATTTTGGGCCCAGGAGAAATTGGGGTGATTTCTCCAGCCGGGATTGTAGGTCTGTGAGTAGGGCTTGTGAGGCGGCCGTGAGTAAGCCGCGTTCATGTGTTCTGGTGGCACTTGCTGGGCATGAAAAACAGGGCACTCTTCAAAGACATGGTTTGGTGCCTGACAATATGAACAACCCGGATTGTGAATTGGTGGTGGGTTGATCTGGTTGACACTGGCAGGCTCTTTTGTTTCCAGAGCCTCTATCCTTCTCATTAGGGTAGCAATCTTGGCCTCGGCAGCTATGGATGATTCTAGGATAGGAGCCCTCCTCTTGAAGCTATAGATTGTGAATTCCTAGGTTTTTCCGAGGCTGGCTCCCATTGCAGGGTTTTCTCCGCTAAATCCTCAAATAAATCCCAACCCTGATTCTCATCCTTCTGCAAGAACCCTCCCTGACACATCGTTTCTAACAGGGTCTTAGTTTGATAATCTAGACCATCGTAGAGAATCTGGCATTGATGCCATTTCTCCACGCCATGATGAGGGAACTAAGCGAGGAGATCTTGAATCGCTCAAAGTATCTCCAAAATGGTTCGCTCGGGTCTTGCTTAAACTGCATGATGTTCTTCCTAATGAGGGCAGTCTTGTGAATGGGGTAGAATTTCTTCAAGAAAGCCTTGATAAAATCATCCCAGGTCGTGACTGAATCTGCTGCCAAGCTGTACAACCATTTCTTAGCTAGGTCCTTTAGGGAAAAAGGGATGAAACGTAACCTAACGACATCGTCTCCTAGCTGGGGTATACGCATCATGAGGCATACTTCTTCAAATTCCCTAACAAAGAAGTATGCATCCTCTGATTCTAAACCATGAAATTTGGAAGAGTGTTGATGAATTGGGGCTTTAACTCAAAATTATTGTCGTTTGCTTCAGGAAGTTTTATGCAAGATGGAAGTGAAGTTCTGATCGGGTAAAATCTATCTTGAAGTGACGCCATCACCGGTTCTGGATGCAAGGGTAGAGAAGTGTTTCTTGTTAATCTGGAAGTTGACAGATCTCTCACCCACTCTTGCATGCAGCACACCACAACCAACGTGAAGACAACAAACAATCGAAAAGAATGAAAAAACAAACAAAAGAAAGAAAAACAACCACAAGCCTTAGTCTAAGGTACCTGGACCTAGACGACTCCTAACTGGTCGATTCTCCGGGGAAGGTTGTTGCAGGAACTTGACTACAAGCTAATCGGCCAGGAAAGGGCAAAGCTCGGGGGGAGGTATCCGGACAGAGCCACGGGCATAATTACGTCAAACCACGGAGTTTTCGAGGCTTTACCTCTCAATCCACTTTCCTTAGACACCGATTTTGCAGGAGTATAGTTCTTACAATTTTCAACCTCGGTTAATCTCTTAGTGAGTCCGAGATGTCCCTAGGGCCAACGTTTATTGATTTTTAGTTAGGCTTGGGAAAATGTGAGTGCACTTGGAGATGATTTTTGGGCTAAGGAAGGGTGATGAAATCCCCACCTTATCTTGTTTATTTGGATTTTGCCCTTAAAGTCAATTGTGCAAGTGTACAGTTTATTCACAATAAGGTAACACTCAAAGCGGTAAATCACTTCAAAATGTTAGTCCTATTCTATATGAATGCACACGTACCTTGTCTCCAGCACTCTTCAACATAAATTAAAATGAATTGAAATAGACACGTGCCCTAAATGCAAAAGTCTAATCCAAATTTCAATTAAGCAACAAGTGAATTTCTGTTGAATTTATTACACATGCATATAGGTGAAGCATCCAAGAAAACTACAAATTTAGAAAAAGCAATTTTTTTTAGCGGCTTTCGGCAACCTTGCAAACGAGTTTGTTAGTACTTCAATCAGAAAAACTCGCTTTTACACGAATTTTTCCGAGGGCAAATGACTCCTCGCGCAATGTCCTTGGCCACCTGATTTGTTGCTAATGTTGCATATTTAATGTCAAATTTCCATACTTATTTTAGAATAAAAGCCTACATTGTCCTAATTATTTGTTTAATTTATTTGCAGGCCCAATCCTTAAGGAGATGAAGAGAAATGAGCCCAAAAGCCCACCAGAATTCTGAATTAAATCAGAATTAATTCGCACACACAAAATCAGGGCAAAATCAAGATGTTGAAACCGGTTGAGAAGAATCCTCTCAGGATCGATCGATTAAAGCCAAGAATCCAAGGCCATTTCTTCAAAATCTCGGAGCCAAACTGCAAAACCAACGCCAGATAAAGTCAGAGGGAGAAACCGGGGAGACCCACCAACAGGGTGTGGCCACCTGGACACACCCTGGCCGCGGAAACGCGGCTTGGGCCGCGTTTCTGCGGCTTTGTTGGGGAGTTAGGGGGAGCGTTTGCTCCCCCGACCTCCCCGGGATCATGGTGGTTAGGGTTTTGCCTATAAAAGGCCTGTACTTGCACTGAAAGTGGACGCCAATGCAGATTAGGATTTAGCCTAGTTTTAAATCTTTGTAGTTTAGGTTTTTCTTTTCTTGTTATGTAATTTGTATGTAACTTAGGGTAGAAGAAGATTCATGTAAGTAAGAGAGAGAGGCTGAAGTTGAGAGTGACACCGACGATGTACCCTCCTCCTTTTTTCCATTGTCTCTGCAATTAATAAAGGTAAAAGTTCTTTTTATGTTTGTATTTTCTTTTGTTTCGTCTTCCTCTTCTACTTTACCTTGGTTGTTGTTGTTGAGTGTACAAGTGAATTCCAAAGCAAGTATAACTAAGCTACGTGAGAGCCAGCGATAGTTCATGAAGACGTTCTCCTCTTCCAAGATCCGCATCACTTCGTTCTTGCTAGGCTTGACGATATAATGTGCACGGGGACTGAGCTCGAGCTTATGATCTATGCGTTGAACGCCTCCGAAGCAAAGGTAGAACATGCAACGGTTTCCAGGTAAGTCATCACTCAACCTAGGTAAGTATTTCTACACTTTTCTTTCTTTCTTTTCTTTTACTTCTTTAGTATAGATCACCAACCATCTCCTCCAACTCTTTCTTCTCCACTTCATTGTACATAGTTGCTTTTATTGTTTTCTGATTTTCCACCTTCTTCATCTTTCATTCTCTTCTAACATAACATAATTCTTTCACTTTTTCTGAACTTAAAAACAGAGAAGAACCTTCGCTTTTATTCTTAACGATTTCAATAAAGCACCGTAAAGCTTCCATCGCAAACTCTCCTTGTGGATCACGACCCGCATAGCCACTTGCTATAGCGGAAGAATTGAGCACTTGCACATATTCTTTCTTAAGTTCTATAATCTCGTATTTTTTGTGCAGGTTTAGCCTCAATCAAATTTTGGCGCCGTTGCCGGGGAGGGTAAAACAGTTTTTATTGAAATCTGAATTTTTATTGCAAATTATTTAGAACTAAACGAATTTTCTTCTCTGTTGCAGGTTACAGGGCAAGCAAAGCAGGAAAATAAGTTTGCAGTGACATACAAGTGGTATTGGGCCTCTGCTCTAGAAAGCAGAGACCCATTGCCCTCTGAATTGTCGCGTTTTCACGACAAAAGCCGCGGATCCGCGACAATAAAGAGTTGACTACTAATAAGTTTTTGCAGGGCTGCTAGCTTTGCAAATTCTAGTTTGCTGCAATTATTTATTTCTTATATGCCATCACAAAAACCTGCTAATAATCAATAGTAAAAAGTTTGTTGCAAAAGTTAAAAATTGATTAGACGTTTGCATTTTAGGCACGTGTCTTTTCAATTCATTTACTTTTACTGTTGAAGAGTGCTGGAGCAAGGTACGTATGCATTGCATTTAGCATAGGACTCACTTCTTGGTTGATTTATATCGCTTTGAGTGAATCTTACATATCTTGTACACTTGCACAAATTGATCTTAAGGGCACTACCCATTAACAAGATAAGGTGGGGATTTAATCACCCTTCCTTAGCCCAAAAATCACATTTCAAGCACTCACTAACCCAAGCCTAACTAAAATTGAGTAGACGTTGGCCCTAGGGACATCTCGGACTCAATTAGGAGATTATCCTAAGGGAAAAAAATGTTAGAATCTAACTCCTGCAAAATCAGTGTCTAGGAAAGGGATTGAGGGCCGAAAGCCCGAAGGTTGGTGGTTATTTAATTAAGGAACGTCTTTGACGGAAAACCTCCCACCAACCTTGCCCTGACCTGGCTGATTAGCTTGTGGTTAAAGTCTACATTAGACCTCCCGTGGACAGTCTAACCAGTTAGGAGTCGTCTAGGTCCTAAGTCTACCCTAACTTAGGCTAGAATTTTTTCTTTTTTGTTTATTTATTTGTTTGTTTTTCTTTGTTTGTATTCTATTGTGTGATATGGACTATAATAATAATTTTTTCAACTACAATAATAATCCATATTACACACCGACTTCACTTTCGGATATTACCAACCCGGCATATCATAACTTTGACCAACCTAGTGTGCCGGATTGGTCTTATCCGAATCAATATGACCCATACCCCCCATCTAATAACTATAACTTCCATAATGATTTCAACTCTTCACCGAGTCAGTGGGGATTCACTTCCCCCGAGCATAATTTCCAACCACCTTGTCCTTCTTCTCCACCTAGTCCACAATATTTTCAAGATTCATACTCAGTTCCACCCGTCCAAAATAGGAAACCATCAATTTTGGAAATGAGTATGCGTGAGTCCAAACACAAATCCCAAAATCTGATGGACTCACAATTTCACTACCACTTCCAAGACAATTCTTCATCTTTTCATCAAAACAATGAACCTATCAACTATGAAAAGATGCTTGAAGCCATGACTCAGGCTCAAAACGCTCGTAATAGTGACATAGATATGATGGTCGAATCTTTACGTTCTCCCCGTTGGACCAGTTCTGATGTCACTACCAATTCTGTTGGAGCCGAAGAGTCATGTAGTTTTGAAAATCAAGATTCCATTTCAGAACAACCATGTGAACTTACCCAAACTCCAAATGATATTGATAGTTTGGCTAGTTTTCCTTTTCCTGAAATAGAACTTGAAAATGATTATGATCCTGAACCCCAACTTAGTGACTCAATTCTATTTCCTGATTCGATTATGACTCTGGTATCTTCACCTGACTTCAATCTTTTCCCGGAGTCAACATTGGATCCTGTACCAATTCATAAAGAAATTGAATCACCTATCTTTGAGGATCATGTTGAACTTGACCAACTTTACACTTTCGAAGATCCTATTGACAAATTGGCAAGTTCTCTATTTTTTGATATTGAACTCAATGAGATATGTGACCTAGATTCTCAAATCTGTGATCCAGTTCAACTTTCTGAATCAATTTTGACTCCCGTTTTGTTACCAAACTTGAGTAATATTCTAGAGTCAGTTTTGATTCCTCCACCTATCATTCCTGAACTGGAATCACCCATATTAGGTCACATTCCATTGTTGGAAAATACATATGGACTGGAGTCTCAACTTCTTGACTTTGACCCAATTTCTGAACCTATTTCGACTCCTGAACCTTTACTTGACTTAAGTCACCTTCCTAAGTCGGTATTAGTTCCTGTCCTTCCTGAGTCCAAGTCAACTGTTCCATCATTTCATACTCCATTATGGGACGAGGTGGTTGATAAATTTGACTCCGAAATCAATTATGAAATATGGAAATTAGATGGGGTTAAATATTTAATAAAGATCCTTCATAGATTTATCTTTTTAATGGGTTATATTAAAGATATTTCTGGTGGGTTCCTCCGAGACCCAAGAAAAGTTGATTGGGCCATGTTTCGTGGACCAATCAGACCACCACTGGAACCACCACCTTAAGGTAACCATTTTCCTTCCCTTTCTTCTTTTTCATGCATCTATGCATTAATTCATACATTGAGGACAATGCAAGAGATAGGTGTGGGGGAGGGTCTAACATAACTTTTCTTTTTCTTTAAAATAAAAAAAAATTAACATTTTTCTTTACTTTTAAAAACTTTTTGAAAATGGAAACAATATTTTGACATATTTTTTGTAAGAAATTAAGTTAATTTTAAAGGATAGGAAAATCCAAATTAGGATTTCTTATACTTGGTCAAAATAAGATTATTTGTTTGATTTTTAGAGTTAGGAAGATAATTTGTCAAAGTAATTTGGTCTTGAACTTTACCTTGATGAAATATGCACACTTCATACACTTACACACTTAGGGTTCAAAAATAAAGATTCTTATGCCTTATAAAAAATATATATATAAACAAATCTAATTATTGATTAGCTAGGTGCTTTGGCCTAAGAAAGCCTTAGTATTTATGCAAAAGATAATTAGATGAGTTTGAAAAAAAAAGAAAAAAAACAAGTCTAATTATTGATTAGCTAGGTGCTTTGGCCTAAGCAAGCCTTAGTATTTATGCGAAAGATGATTAGATAAGTTTGAAAAGAAAAATCCTCTGATTCAGCTGGGTATTTGTGCCTAATAAAGCATAAGTATTCACGCCTAAAAGAGGTTCATATAATAAAATCCTTAGTTTTGTGGCCTTGTTTGCTCGAGTCCTTAAGTCCTAGGGGTGTCTTCTCACCTGGTGCCCTAAGACCGTCTGGTTTGGGAGTCATCGATTAAAGGCTCGTTACATGGGCAGATTAGAAAGCCTAAACTAAGAAATAATACCACAAAAAAAAATATATATATATATATATATATATATATATATATATATATATATATATATATATATATATATAGATAAATAAATAAGGCATAAGAGTTAGAGTTAATGAACCGTTAGTCAAAATTCTCACAGTCACAAGTGCATATGACTTAGGGTAAAGTAATAGACTAAATGAGAAGTACAATTTGACTCCTTACTGTGATTGATAACAAATTTTTGAATAGAGACTATGTTTAGGAATGAAAAATTCAGTTTTTCTATAACTTATAGATTTCTTAGATCTTACAATCATATTTCAAACATTTTTCTCTTTCAAAATGCTTTTCAAAAATACTAACTCTTTATTTCCCTTTCTTTATGGATTTTGTGGGTGCAATCCGCTGAAAACCCTCACGAGATAAAACTCGTCCTCTAGGGGGAACCTAGAGGTTTAACGGCTTGTTGCACGTGCTCAGTGCAATCGCGCGACCTGCGAAAGTGGTCTAATAATCCTTAGTATAGTTTAGTTGTTTTGCTCGAGGACGAGCAAAAGATAGGTATGGGGGTGTGATTTGTTGCTAATGTTGCATATTTAATGTCAAATTTCCATACTTATTTTAGAATAAAAGCCTGCATTGTCCTAATTATTTGTTTAATTTATTTGCAGGCCCAATCCTTAAGGAGATGAAGAGAAATGAGCCCAAAAGCCCACCAGAATTCTGAATTAAATCAGAATTAATTCGCACACACAAAATTAGGGCAAAATCAAGAGGTTGAAACCAGTTGAGAAGAATCCTCTCAGGATCGATCGGTTAAAGCCAAGAATCCAAGGCCATTTCTTCAAAATCTCGGAGCCAAACTGCAAAACCAACTCCAGATAAAGTCAGAGGGAGAAACCGGGGAGACCCACCAACAGGGTGTGGCCACCTGGCCACACCCTGGCCGCGGAAACGCGGCTTGGGCCGCGTTTTCGTGGCTTTGTTGGGGAGTTAGGGGGAGCGTTTGCTCCCCCGACCTCCCCGGGATCATGGTGGTTAGGGTTTTGCCTATAAAAGGCCTGTACTTGCACTGAAAATGGACGCCAATGCAGATTAGGATTTAGCTTAGTTTTAATTCTTTGTAGTTTAGGTTTTTCTTTTCTTGTTATGTAATTTGTATGTAACTTAGGGCAGAAGAAGATTCATGTAAGTAAGAGAAAGAGGCTGAAGTTGAGAGTGACACCGACGATGTACCCTCCTCCTTTCTTCCATTGTCTCTGTAATTAATAAAGGTAAAAGTTCTTTTTATGTTTGTATTTTCTTTTGTTTCGTCTTCCTCTTCTACTTTACCTTGGTTGTTGTTGTTGAGTGTACAAGTGAATTCCAAAGCAAGTATAACTAAGCTACGTGAGAGCCAGCGATAGTTCATGAAGACGTTCTCCTCTTCCAAGATCCGCATCACTTCGTTCTTGCTAGGCTTGATGATATAATGTGCACGGGGACTGAGCTTGAGCTTATGATCTATGTGTTGAACGCCTCCGAAGCAAAGGTAGAACATGCAACGGTTTCTAGGTAAGTCATCACTCAACCTAGGTAAGTATTTCTACACTTTTCTTTCTTTCTTTTCTTTTACTTCTTTAGTATAGATCACCAACCATCTCCTCCAACTCTTTCTTCTCCGCTTCATTGTACATAGTCGCTTTTATTGTTTTCTGATTTTCCACCTTCTTCATCTTTCATTCTCTTCTAACATAACATAATTCTTTCACTTTTTCTTAACTTAAAAACAGAGAAGAACCTTCGCTTTTATTCTTAACGATTTCAATAAAGAACCGTAAAGCTTCCATCGCAAACCCTCCTTGAGGATCACGACCCGCATAGCCACTTGCTATAGCGGAAGAATTGAGCACTTGCACATGTTCTTTCTTAAGTTCTATAATCTCGTATTTTTTGTGCAGGTTTAGCCTTAATCACCACCTCCTTCGCTTCCCGTGATAATGAGCTCGTTGGTACTTCTCCTACACACAAAAAGAATAATCTTTAGTAGTGAACAATAAAGCCGTTCCCTCCCCGGCAACGGCGCCAAAATTTGATCAGCAAAAAGCAAGCACAAGAAAAGTAGAAAAGGAGTGAGTCGAAGTTACTGCTTTTGTGATTCTTCCGTAGAAGCGAAGTGGCTATACGGGTCGTATCCACAAGGAGGGAGAGCGATGGAAGCTTGATGCGGCTTTTATGTTCAAGAAAAGAGAATGTTCTTTGTTTCCAAATAAAGAATTGAAAAGTGAAAATAAGTTGTTTCAAGAATTGTTGGAAAATGTTTTGGTGGTTTATAAAAGTGGGTTTTTCTTAATGGTAAAAACGCATGGCTAACTTTCTACTAATTGCTCCCACTAATCCCTAACTTCTTGAAGATGTGCCTCACGATGGATCATAGGCAAGCTTACCCCTTATGCAATGGAACAATTCACGTGGAAATCGAGTGAAAGTTCTTCCTATAACTTTGCTTTACACGGTAAAAACTCGGACATTCCCATATCAAGATCCATTAGAAGGCGAGAATACGGGAAGACACGAGTGCACTAATGGTATCGGCAAAGTTAAAAGAAAAGTCTCTAGATTACAACAACAAGTAAAATACAAAACCCATAGATCATCAAAGAAACCATTTAAGTATGAAATATAAGAAGGTAAATACTTGTAGGTAAGTTAGAGTTAGAACCCTCGTCTTAAGATGCCATAGCTCTCGTTTGCACAAGGCTTGTTTGACACTGTTGACTCATGCGGGTTATCAATCAAGTAGTTAAAGATTAGTGGGTTAGTAGTTAGTTAGCCATGCAATGGAGGAGTTAGTTACACATGGAGAAGAAAAGAACAACAAAAGAAAAGAGATAAAGAGAAGGAGTTACACTAAAGCAAGAATGTAAAAGCAAATGGAAGCAAATGAAAACAACTAGTAAATGGAAAGAAGAAAGAGAAGTAATTACTTGTATTATCTTGTCACCTTCTAATACAACTTGTACACACTCTCTCTCTTTCACTCTAATGGCTAAAGCTAGAACTAGAAGAAGAACAACAACAACTACTACAAACTAAAAATAAAACTACACAACTTGCTCTAACTCTGGATCTGCTCTAACTGAAGACCCCAGGGGGGTATTTATAGGCACCAGGGGAAAGGGGGCCACGTGGGAAGCACGTGGCCCAAAGCGCAGGCGCGCGTGCGCCCAAAGGGCCGCGGAAACGCGGCCCTGCCAGGGCGGCGCGCGCCTGGCTTCGGGCAGCGCGTCGCCCAAACTCTCTTCTGATGCCTTGATCTTCTGGATTTGCGATTTGATACCCTGAGCTGACAAAATCTTCACCCTAAAGTCAATGGCTACTTGGTAGGCTTTTAATCACCAATTAAATGGTGATTTAGGTCTTCTTCTTCATTTGCACACCATGGACCTAGGATCAAGCAAGCAAGGTTTTATTAGCAAAATTTTACATGAAATAAATATGAGAATGTGATGAAAATTATGCAAAATTAGAGACTAATCAATGGCTAATCTAATGGTCAAATAATGCGGAATTAAAACTTATTAATGCAAACTAAAAACTACTTAAACTAAATACCACGTATAACACAAGAGTGTAGCCGCATTCCCCGTGAAGTTGCTCTGCACTAACTCCTCAAGATTCCTCTAGATAAGAGTTGAGGTGCCGCGTTGGCTCTCTTGGTTGAATACAAGTGTTAGCAAACAATCCCCAAACATATAACAATTAAGCACACAATGTATATCAAGCATATAAAGATAAACACAATATAAGCATGTAAGATATAAATAAGTTAGAGATAGAGAGAGAGAGCAATCGCAAACACGGGAGATTTGTTTCGAGGTTCGAGCAAACTTGCTCTACGTCCCCACCTTCAACACTATGAAGGATTTTCACTAAAATTGATCCCACCAGATCACTTGGTGCCGCAACACCTACAAGCTCTTTGGACTCTCTAGTCCCTCTCTTGTTCCCGCAAGAACACACCGCAAGCCCACTAGCTTGCCGAGGCCGCACCTCAAACACCGAGTTCCCACTAGAACCCGAAACAATGCGAACACACACGTCTGTCTCCTCAAAGCAAATATGAAGTCTTTGGTGATCACAACACTTTGATCACCTAAAAATAATCTCACAATAACACTTCTATAGGATGAATATATCAATGGATGGCTCAAGTGTTTGTGAGAAAAATAAGGATTGAAATTGTGGTGAAAAACACAAGAAAATCACTTTTAAAAACACTCTTGATAAACACTCTTTTGATTTGAAAATATAGCTCTAAAACATGTGGATATAATCACTGAAATGGGTATGCAAAACTAGCCCAAAACTCTTCTCAAAATCTTGTGTAAAACAGCCCCCAAAAGCCCCAATTTATAGGGTTAGAAAAAACTAGCCGTTGGGAGCCAGGATGACCTGTCAGTCGACCGCCCGGTCGACCGGCCAACGGTCAGATTCTGACCATTGAGCCAGCGGTCGACCAGCCGGTCGACCGTGACAAGGATACAGAGAACTATGCTCTCTGCCGGTCGACCGGGGCCTTTTCCAGAGAGCAGCTACTCTCTGGCGGTCGACCGTGCGGTCGACCGGCCCATCCTGTGCACTTCTGTGCACGTCGGTTGACCGCTACGGTCGACCGGCTCCTGGTCCAGTCGACCGGTCGGTTGACCGCCAGAGCTTGGCAGGCCATATTTAAGGATTTAAAAGATGGCTTTTTAACTTAAAATAAAATCTCATAAATTCACGAAAAATCTACAAAAATAGTTTCAACATTATACTTTGATAATCAAATATGTTTGAGCAAAATCAAAACATGTTATAAACATTTTGAACTATTTTTGTAACTTGAAAATTTTGGCTAAAAATAAAAACTGTATTTTTCCAAATTGGTTTTTCCAAAACTTCTCCAAATACAAAAACAAGATATTTTAAACTCTTTTAAAGTATAGAGTGTATGGATATGATCCACTACACATAAATAATGAAATATCTATGTTTTTGACAATAAGCACTAAACATGGTTTTGGTTAAAACATATATACTTTGAATTCCAAAAACCAAACCGGTATTTTTTCAAAATAAAAATTCTTTTATGAAAACTCATCTAAATCACGAGTGTGTGTGTGTGTGTGGTATACTTGAGCAATCCACCAACTATTCTATCATTTACATTTTAATCTAAAACAAAATCTTAATAAAAACAAATCTAGACTCAAGTCTTGATCTTGAAGGTCTTCACTTGAAGTCTTCTCATCTTCTTTACTTGGTCCAAACTTGATCCAACGAGCTAGACTCCTCTTGAGTACTTGATGTGGTCTTGATGCACAAGCTCTTGAATCAAACCGTGCTAGCTCCAAAACTTGACTTTAAATCCTTTGTTGAAGCTAAACACCAACTAAGATCTTGATCATAAACCTGAGACTAATTAAACACAAGGTCATTAGTACTATAACTACATGAGTTGATCATCATCAAAACTAGAGTGATGGGCCATTGGGCCAACAATATGGACATAACCGATTGGGAGTTACTAGACTCAAAGCTCTGCAGTTCAGAGGTGGCGACTGGACATAACGACAAAGGAGTAGTCCCTACTGGACTGAAAAATGAGAGTTGGCTATCTGACGGTTCAGAGGTGACATGGACATAACCGATTGAGAAAATAAGACTTGGCTATCTGTCGGTTCAGAGGTAACATGGACATAACCGATTGAGAAATCACCAAGCTCAGAATTTTTACCATTTAGAGGTGACAAGCTGGACATGATGGTAAATGAAATAATTCCACTAGGGAAAATAGGATTTGATCACGAATTTCATGGGAAAATTGGTATTTCCTTGGGAAGTCATTTGGGAAAAATTGTTAGAGGAATATGAAAGCACACCTAGAGGGGGTGAATAGGTGTAGTACTAATCTAATGATGAATGATGTGGAATTAAAACTTAATTGCTAACACACTATAACCAAGAGCGAGCCCGAATTTCCCGTGAAGGGCTCTGGAATTACTTCTCTAGATTCCTTTAGATTAAGAATTGAGGTGCTATTGGAAACTCTCTTGGTTCAACACAAGTGTGGGCACACTAACTATATCAAGCACAGATACGAATATGAATAACGTAAAGCAATGCAAGATATAAGAGAGATAGAGTTGAGAGATAGTGGATCAAACACAAATACAGGGATATGTTTCGGGGTTCGAGCCATTGCTCTACGTCCCAGCCTTCCACAGAAATATTTTCATTATGTCCACGCAGGATCTTTCACAAAAGGACCTCAACTGAGAAATTATAACTCAACATCGAGAGTACACAACTCCACTCTCACAAACACAAACAACTCTACACAAGAGGGAGCACAAAGCAAAGAAATAAATATACTTGGTGATCACAAAGATCATAAACACTCTCTTGGTGATATCAAAAGATCACAAACACAACCTCTTACAATACAAGATCCAAGAGGATAGATTTGATGTGAATAGCTCAAGTATGTGAGAAATCAAAGTGCTTAGAAAAGAAAACACAAAGAAAATACTTGAGAAAAATTTCTTGATGAATGTAAGAAATGAAGGACTAAATAGAATTCCCAAAACTTGTATTTCTTTGATTTTTCCTAAACTTTGAAAATAAATAAAGATAGAGAATTTTGGCACAAAAACTCTTTTGAAAACATTGTTAAAAGCACTTGAGAAGGTGAGAAAAATTGCTCTTAGAAATCTTGATAAAAATAGCCCTCAAAGGCCCATATTTATAAAGCCTTAGAAATATAGTCGTTGGGTCCAGAACCAGGCCAGATTGGCCTATAGTCGACCGCCCGGTCGACTGGCCAACTGGCAGAATTCTGACTGTTGGGCTTACCGATCGATCGCTCGGTCGACCGCCCTAGGAAAACTTGCCTAACAGTCGACCGCCCGGTCGACCGAGGTCAGAACCAGAGAGTTCCCTCCTTGGGTTAGTCAACCGACTGGTCGACCGGGACTAGATCCAGAAAGCAAGCTCTCTGGATAAGCTCTCTGGATCGGTCGACCGTGCGGTCGATTGGCTCAAGGCCAAGGATATGTGCACATATCCATGCCCATCAGTCGACTGTCCGGTCGACCGAGCTCTGGTCCGGTTGACCAGTCGGTCGACCGCCAGCAGGCTCAGGACTGGGTTATAGGTCTAGAAATCTAACTTGATAAATTCCTATAAAATCTCATAAAACTTAATAAATTCCACAAAAATAAGTTCTTATAAATATTTGAAGTACATATATGTGTGATCAAAATTCAACACATATTACAAACTATTTTAGTTATTTTTGAGGCATGGAAATGTTAGCTTTAAACAAAAACTATATTTTCCAAAACTTGGATTTTAAATTGAAAATACGTTTTCTCTAAAACTTGTATGAGTACAAAAACATGATATTTGAAACACATATGAAGCATAGCGTATATGGAAAAGATCCAATACATATATAAATGATATATCTATGTTTTTGGCATTAAATCTAAAACTAAGTTTTGATAAAGCAAAACTTAAAACACATGAATTAGAATCATCAAAATATATTTTTCTACAATATGAAATATCAATGTATATGGATGAAATTCAACATACATATAAACATGTATAACTTGTTTTGATTCTATCTATTCATGAAAATAAAAGATATGTTCTTGAAAATCCAAAATGGTTAACCCGAAATTAATAAACTTTTTGAACTTTTTTGTATTTGAGCATATCAAGACTATTCATCCTTACACAAGATCTAAACAAAACTAAAACAAATAAACTGAAGTCTTCTTATCGATCTTCATCTTCAAGATGACTCGATCCAAACCTGATCCAAAGAGCTTGACTCCATCAGAGTACTAGATGCGATCTTGACATGCGAGCTCTTGAATCAACACATGTTAGCTCTAAAACTGGCTTTGAATTCTTTGTTGAAGCTAAAAATCTTCTAAGATTTTGATCAATATATGAAATTTATTAAACAAAAGATCATTAGCAAACTTAACTTCATAAGTTAGTCATCATCAAAACTAAGGTGAAGGGCCTTTGGGCCAACAATATATTGTTAACGTGACAACGAGGAAGTCCACTGGGGACTGGAAAGGGTAATAATAATAATCTTTGATGGGGATTTATCGAAAACTCGCTGGGGAGTTAGAAAATGTATCCCATAAGAGATCATATGTCAGAGTTAATCATTAACATGACAAAAGAATTCTATGGAGATTCAATAGGGAAATAATTATTGCCTAAAAATTGTTAGAGATAATCATTAACGTAACAACCAAATTCCTTGCTGAGGAATCTAAAGGAGATTTTGTCAGAAGTGATCGACAGCTTCCCCGCTTAGGGATTTGTACAGGTGACTTGTCAGAGGTGTAATGTTAACTTGATAAGGATTCATCTGCAGTTCATTTTACGGGGAAAATGATTACAGTTTGGTGTGATCCTACCACTCCATCGACGAAAATTAGCAAGGGACTTTGGTGGAATTGACCGTTCATTGCAAAATACAAGAACATTGCTAGAGAATTCCGCCAGAGGATAGAGAACAGTGTTCCCAAAATTCATTTGAGGAATCAAATTAATCCTGCTTGGGAATAGGTGAATAATACTCCTATAATGAAGGAAAAGTCAGAGGTGAAAACTTCAACATGCCTTTTTGATTTATGGGTCTACCATTCCATTGAAGGAAGTTAGTTGGGGATTCTGGAGGAATCAAATCAGGTCCCTTACGATTTTTAGCAAATCCTCAGTTATCAATGAATTTGGTGTGCCTTTACCAACTATCATTTGAGTTGGGCTAGCCATGCTATTCTCCTCAGTATGATGAGTTGTCGAGGACTTTGCGTTGGGATTAAAAGCCAACCTTTTCCTCTATCCTTAGCCATTAAGGTCTTAGAATTATGTAATTCTATGGGGATGTTAGTTAACAATTAACATCCCTCATGGAATCTTTTCTTGTGTCTTTAATGTTGACACCGTGCAGTGTCATCTCTTGATGTTTGATCATCCTGGCTCCGAAGAGATCCCCAATATTCAGAGGTATAATGTTAACTTGATCAATGATACTATTTCTTCAGGAATTTGCCATTGATTGGCATCATAAGCATGTCACCGTTCGAATTAGACAGGCGATATACAAATGGCCCTTTCCATTTAGGTCAGAATTTGCCTTTGGACTTATGTGTCATGACCATACGTCGTCTGACAGCTAAGACCAAATCTCTTTTCAGAAAAATTCTCTCTTTAACCTTTTTGTTGAAGGCCTTTTAGATTCGAGCCTGATAAAGCTCAATACGCTGCGAGCCTGTAATCACTTCTCGTCTAGCGCTTAAAGCTCTTGGAGACGTAATCGATGGTTATCTTCATCAGTCATCTGGGTTGCGAAAGCAACACGAAGTGACGGTATTTGAATCTCCAAAGGTATAACCGCTTCATATTCGTATACTGGAGAAAAAGGCGTATTGTCTGTTGGGGTTTAGACCGTAGTTTGATAGGCCCAAAGACATTCACTAAGCTTTTCATTCCAATCTCATTTGCTTGCAGAGACAAACTTTTTGTGGAGCTTGATGATTGTTTTATTGAATCCTTCTGCCAACCCATTGGTGGCCGGGTTGTAAGCAGTTGAAGCCACATTCTGGATCTGGTTCTTGTCGCAGAACTAATAGAACGATTGACTTGTGAATTGGGGACCATTGTCGTGGATGATCCGTCTGGGGATACCAAATCGGTGAATGACATGATGCCTGATGAAGTTAACCACTTTGGTGGTTTTAACTTCAACAAGCGGAACAACATCTGCCCACTTTGAGAGGTAAACAGTTAGTGTAAGGATGAACCGATGACCTTTAGCTGATGGAGGACTGATTGGCCCTATTATATCAATTTTCCAAGCCTCGAATGGCCATGTTGCGACTGTGGGATGGAGTAGTTTTAGGGGTTGGTGTATAAAATCCATATGGATTTGACAAGCTTTACACCTTTTTGCGTACTCGACTACATCGACGATCATAGTAGGCTAATAATAACTAAGTCTGTGCAATCGATCCTTGAGCTTTGGTCCTAGTTGATGAGCTCCACATATGTCATTATGAGCCTCTTTGATAACTTCTTGCGCCTCTGAATTGGATAGACAACGAAGAAGTATACCATCATATGAACAACGGTATAACGTTTTTACTACTGCATCGTAGTAAAATCGAGTAGACCTTCATTGAATAGATACTACTTCCCTTGGGTCATCGGGTAATATGTCGTGCAAGGCATAGTCGATGATGAGAATCACCAGTCTTTTGGTTTGAAGTTTGTCGATATTATATGAACTTTGCTAACCTCTAAATCGTACTTCAAATAGAAGAGATGACAGGTTGCCACTGTGAGATGGTAGCTTGTATCAGCAGGTAAAGCCAGTGTAGATGCTAGCGCTGCTAGAGTATCTGTCTTTGTATTTTGGTGGTGGGATACATGGCTGATGTAGAAGCCTTCAAATGTAGTAACCAACTGAATGGCTGCATGGTGATAAGGTATGAGGTCTTCATGAAAAAACTCGTATTCACCCTTGACTTGGTTGATGATCAACTTGGAATCACCATAAGCTTCAAGGTATTATACCCCCATCTGTTGAGCATGCTGGAGGCCAATGAGCAAAGAATTGTACTCGGCTACGTTGTTAGAACAAGGTTTCATTAGCGAGAATGCACGAGGAAGGACGTGATTCTCGGGTGAAATAAATACTACCCCCACTCCAGCGACAATCTTGCCTCTTAGCCCGGTTCTTGATGTACCATCAAAGAATAACTGCCATACATTATCTCTTGAAGTTATGTTGGCTTCGATAACTTCATCTGAAATATCTTCATGTAGCTCTGAAGTCTCTGGAATTGGATGAGCTGCCAAGAAGTTTGCGAGGGCTTGACCCTTGATGGTCTTTTGGGGTACGAAAATCAATCATATTGGGACAACAGTATGGCCCAATTAGCCAACCTGGAGTTCAAGGAACTCGGCTTTTTCATCAGAATCCGAAGGGGGTTGACTCTAGAGATGACATGAATAGTTTGTCCAACTAAATAATGTTGCTTTTTGGATGGCGAAGACAAAAGCAAGACATTCCTTTTCAACTGGGTTGTAGCGACTTTCTGCGCCAATCAAGGTTCTACTGAAATAATGGATGGCTTGCTCGGCACCTTCATTATTCTTCTGTGCGAGCAGAGCGCCTAAAGAAAGATCCATGGCTCTTACATACAGTAAGAATGATTTTTCCGCAATAGGAGATGCCAAGACCGAAGGCTTAGTGAGGTATGCTTTGATATCCTCAAAAGTTTTTGACAAGCGTTATCCCAGACAAAAGATACACCTTTCTTCATTTGGCACATGAATAGTTGGTAGTGACCTGACATGTTTACGGTAAACGTTCAGATGTAGGCCAGCCTGCCTTGAAGACCTCAATGTTCTTTGAGATTCTTTGGAGGCTGCATGTCTTGAATGGATTTGATCTTGTCCGGATCAAGATGAATTTCTTTGGATGTGACAATGAATCTCAGGACTTGCCACTTGAAACTCTCAAGAAAGACTTTGTCGGGTTCATCTTTAGCTGGTGAGCCCGCATGAGATCGAACATCTCTATCAAATCGTGGAGATGGTTTCTCTTGTCGTGACTCTTGATTGCATCGTCGACGTAGCACTCCACTGTCTTTCGCATGTGATCGTGTAAGATTTTGCTCATTGCACATTAGTAAGTGGCACCCAGGTTATTTAAACCAAACAGCATAATCGTGTAGCAAAACACGCCCAATAGTGTTCAGAATGATATATGTTTTTCATCATCTGGGTACATCTTGATTTGGTTGTACCCTGAAAAGCCATCCATAAATGAGATTCTTTCGAAACCACACATGTTGTTAATCATGACGTCCGTGATAGGTAACAGAAATTCGTCTTTAAGACAGGCTATATTAAGGTCACGAAAGTCAATACAGACCCGAAGCTTTTTGTTCTTTTTAAGGATGAGTACAATATTAGCAATCCAGTCTGGATCTTTGGCATCAAGATTTGCTAACTTCTTTTGTTCTTCACTCCGGGCGCTGTAATTGGTAGTCGGTTTGATGTACGCTACTTCTACTATATTCCATAGTTCGTAGATGAGCAATTGCAAGTAAATCTTCATTCTACACTTTCAATAGTTATAGTTGGATCCATCAAATAGTGGTGGACGTGGTGTAGAATATCCTTCTCTGAATTGTGATGAAGGAAACTCTATTGCCATCCTTGTAGGTTGTTGACTGGGTATGCAGGGATCTGATACCAATTGTAGGATCTACAAATTATGTTAACACAACACTAGAACAATGATAATTAGCGTTAAATAAAATAACTTGCAAGAAAAGGAAACAAATCTCAGAAATAATGCAAACGCAAATACAAGAGATTTTATTCTGATTCGGTCCTCTTGACCTACATCCAGTCCCCAAGCAACCCACTTGAGATTTTCGTTATCCTTGATTTTGTACACCCAAAACCAACACCTTGTACACCACTTGACAAATCTCCTTTGCCAAATGTATACAACTCTTCTTACACCAAGAAGACAACAACACCTTGTACAACTTCTCTTCAACCCGAAGACGCTCTTGTACAATCTTTCTCTTTGAGTAATTACAATCAATTCTATAAGCCTTGAATCTGTATGTGATCATGAATAAGGACTCTTATAGGTGGACTCTCAGAATTCTTCACTAAAGGATTGGAATTTGTGTGAAGAATAGAAAGTAGAAATAGTTTTCTGAAAAACAGATTTTTGAACAGAATTTTTGGATAGAAAACTATTGATATGAATTGGCTATTTAGCCTAGGACAACATCCCTATTTATAGGTGAAATCTATGATCAGTTAGGGTAGTTATCAGGACAAATTTAAATATTAAAATGTTAGATAAAACACCAGATTTCAATAATTGTACAATAGTTATAAACTGCTATAAGTCGACTAGGGATTGGGGTTAGTCGACTAGAGTAACAAGTTTTGCCTATAGCAGTCGACTTATAAAGAGGGCAAGTCAACGGGGAATGGCTGATACATGTGACATGTTTCTGGAAACTGAACTTAGTCGACCAGCAGTAGTTATAAGTCGACTACAACTATTATTAGTCGACTAGGGAATAGTATAAGGCGACTAATCAGGGTATGCAGAACAGAAACAGAGAGTTGGTACGTATCTGAGACAAAAGCTAAGTTGACTATAGTTATGAGTAAGTCGACTATAGGTGATAGAAGTCGACTAGTCAAGAGTATAAGTCAACTATAGGGCTTATGATGTGTGTGTGTTCAAGACTTTTAACATTTTAATAAACATTACAATACACATCCATAGCCATTCTCTTCGGGAAGTCTTGAGCATGTAGGACTCTTGTATAAGCTTGTGAGATAAAACTCCAATGTAATGCATCACAAATGTTATCATCAAAATAAGTTTTAACATTCTCCCCCTTTTTGATGATGACAATGTGTGTATGCACAAGCTTCCCCTATAGAGAAACTCCCTCTGCATAAAATAGGTTATAACAAATATATGTTCTCCCTCTACATAAAATGGGTTATAACAGATATATATATAATAAGTGTTCTCCCCCTGCATCATAGCATACATATGATATATTTTCAAATGTTAGAAATAACTTATATCATCATGACTTCTTTTTTCTTTGTATGATACCTATAAGATAAAACATTGTTAATGGTACCAATCATAACATGATCAAAATATTAACCTTTAGGAATCCAAACCCTATTTGAATTTGGTTTCCATCTGTTAGTATAAACATAATTGCATGAATTACATATATCATGATATATGATGTAATATAAGCATTTTTCTCCATATTATTTAGATTTTTAGGAATCCAAATATATTTAAACTTTGGTTTCACGGTCTTCTTAACAACATTATTATTATTCTTTTTGTAGACATGTGTAGTTCTTTCAACATTATTTTTTGAATAACCAAGACCAATATGCTTATCTTTTGAAAATCCAAGTCCAAAATGATTATATGAAACCTTTTGATATGACAATATATCATTTAAGTTTTCTTTTCCTTTAATATACTTTGTCACTTTATTCAAAAGTTCTTCATATTTATCATTGAAACTTGTCTTGTCTTTATTTAAAACAGAAATTCTTTCATTTAAAGACATAGTTTCTTTTTTAAGCAAATGATTTTTTTTTAAGAAATTCTCATTATCCTTTTTCAATGAAGATATAACCTTTTCAATGTCATCCTTTTGAGAATTTACAGAAGAAATTTGAGAAAAATAAACAGAATTTTCTTTTGATAAAACTTTATTTTCCATCTTTTCATTCTTAAGATCATTATATAGTTCATGAAATGCATCTAAGTGTTCAGTATATTGTACCTCAACTTCTTCTTGAGCCATAAAACATATGTTAGCATGTTTAGTGGTTTCTTCATCGTCTGAGGAAGATGAATCACTATTCCCCCATGATGCTTGATAATCTTTCTTCTTTTTGAACTTTTTGCTATTGAATTTTCCTTTATTTTTCAGCAATGGGCAATCCTTCTTCATATGACCTGTTTTATTACAATTAAAACATATAGGATTAAACTTACCATGCTTCAAGAATTTTCTAAATTTTCTCGAGAGCATTGCCATCTCCTCTTTATCATCATCTGAATTGTCCGTATCTGAGGATGCATGGAAGGCAAGTACTTTCTTCTTAAATTGAAGTTGTTGTTGAAATCACCTAGAGGGGGGGTGAATAGGTGATAATGCTAAACAATGCACAAATTTAAAAGTTATGATGCAACGATCACCCGAAACAAGACTAGAAGCCGAATACCCCGTGAAGGGCTCTGAACTCCTTCCTCGTGATTCCTCTAGATAAGAGTTTGAGGTACGCAATGCAATCTTGTTCTGTGAGTATTGATCGATAATATAGCAATGATTATGAAGCAAGTAAATATAGCAATGAATATAAAGCAAGTAAATGAAGCAAGTAAACCAATCGCAAACACAGAGATTTGTTTCGAGGTTCGAGCACCCAGCTCTACGTCCCCGCCTTCACCCAGAAGGATTTTCCAATCACTATAACTTTCACAAAGAGTTACAACCACACCGGAGTACCCAACTCCTCAATCACACTCCTCTACTCTAGAGGTAGTGGAGCCACAAGTACAAGAATATCTTGGTGATCAAAAGACCACAAACCCTCTTTTGAAAAACCTTTTTCCCTTACAAAAACCCTAGAGAATAATGTGTAGGATTGAAGCTCAAGTTTTGTAAGTGAAAAAGAAAATGAAATTGAATAGTGTTTTGAACCAAAAATTTCAGTAAAGAGAGAGAATTTTGAGCACAAAAACAGAGAACAAAAACTTCTTTTGAAAGCCTTAAACTTGAATTCTTTTGCAAATGATTGTTGTAATCACCTCAACCCTAATCATCCCTATTTATAGGATAGAGTTAGGGATTAAAGAGTAAACTGATATACTGAAAGATTAGGAAATATTTGACCCAAAACCAGCCCCTAAACTCGTTTAGAGAGAAAACACACATTTTAAAACGTGTTAAATAAAGTAGCCGTTAGGCTGAAATCAAGCTCTCGGTCGACCGGCCGGTCGGCCGGGTTTTCAAAATATTTAGCCGTTGCCAGCCCACGGTCTATCGCCCGGTCGACCGAAACAAACAGAGACTAGGGAACTTTCAGTCGGCCGAAGGTCGGTCGACCGAAATGGGGTCCGGTCGACTGCCCGGTCGACCGGGAGACGTGCACACATGCACGCACCCAAACGGTCAGAAGCTCGGTCGACCGGTTGGTCGACCGTTCTGACCTGAAACAGAGCCGGTCGACCGCCCGGTCGGCCGCAGCAGGCCAAAAACAGATTATTTGAAAATACTTTTGAAGATCTTGAAACTTTTCAAAGTAGTTTTGATCAAGACTTGGTATACTATACAAAATAGAGTTTGTAAGTAATAAAATATGTTTAAAACTATTTTGTATATAGGAGAAATTTCTTTTAGAAAAATCATGTGCACAAAATCTTGTGTGTGGGGAATTTTGAGTTTCAAACCTATTCACTATTCTTTAATAAACTAAAAATATAAAAACTAAGAAATGAAGTCTCTGAGCCATGCTACACCAAGCTAGAGCCTTCTCTTCTATGAAAATTTCCTCTTGCGCCATTTGCCTTTATAGCATCATAAACCTTGCAATAGCTAAGAAAGGTCATCATGAATGGTACTAACCTGAAACTCATTCTAAACAACTTATTAGTACCAAATAGCTTCTATGTCTTTTGTTATCATCAAAACTTAAACAAATGGAGAATGTAACCTTTTGGGCCAACAATCTCCCCCTTTTTGATGATGACAAAACATATAGGCTATATTATAAGATATAAAAGAGAGGTAAAACTCTCCCTCAAATAATGCTCTATTTAAACAAGTATAAAACAATTCATTATGAAAAAAATGTTGAAAAGCATCAATAAAACAATAAAACACCAAATCAATAAAACACCAAATCATAACACATATTTCTCCCCCTTTTTGTCATACATCAAAAAGGGATAAATTAGCAAGAAAACTTTCTTATTCAACAACACAAACATTTAGTTCACCACATATAAAAGAAAATCTATTATAGTCAAGTGGTTTAGTGAAAATATCGGCAAGTTGCAAATCAGAAGAAACATAATCAATCTCAATATCACCTTTCTCAAAATGATCTCTAAGAAAGTGATATCTAATCTCAATGTGCTTGGTCTTACTATGTTAATTTGCATTCTTAGTCATATGAATAGTACTAGTATTATCACAAAATATTTTTATATGCTCATAATGCAAATCATAATCAAGGAGAGTTGTTTCATCCAAAGAACTTGTGCACAACAAGCCCCCGTCGCAACATACTCCGCCTCGGCGGTTGAGAGGGCTACCGAATTTTGTTTCTTGGAAGACCATGAAATAAGACAATTACCAAGAAATTGACATGTTCCACTAGTACTCTTCCTATCCACTCTACAACCCGCATAGTCGGCATCCGAAAAACTCGTCATTGAGAAATCTCTGGTTTTCGGATACCATAGACCCATTCTAATAGTGTCCTTAATATAACGAATTATGCGTTTTACCGCAATTAAATGAAATTCTTTGGGACACGATTGGAATCTAGCACAATGACACACACTAAACATAATATCCGGCCTACTAGCCGTTAAATACAACAAGCTACCAATCATGCTTCTATACAATTTTATATCAACACACTTACCTTGGTCATCCTTATCAAGCTTGGTGGTGGTAGCCATGGGAGTGTTGCAAAATTTTGAGTCTTCAAGCCCAAATTTCTTGATGAGTTCCTTGGAGTACTTGGCTTGACATATGAATATCCCATCACGAATTTGCTTGATTTGGAGTCCAAGAAAATAGCTCAATTCACCCATTAATGACATCTCAAATTCATGTTGCATACACTGTTCAAACTCCTTGCAAAGAAACTCATTAGTAGAACCAAAGATTATATCATCAACATATATTTGCACTATAAGAATGTTACTATCAACATGCTTAGTAAATAATGTTGTGTCTACTTTGCCTTTAACAAAATCATTTGAAAGAAGAAAACTAGAAAGCCTATCATACCAAGCTCTTGGAGCTTGTTTTAAACCATACAATGCTTAATCAAGTTTGAAAACAAAATTTGGATGAACATGATCTACAAAACTGGGAGGTTATTCAACATAAACTTCCTCATCAATAAAACCATTTAAAAATGCACTTTTTACATCCCTTTGAAAAAGTTTAAAATTTTTAAAAGATGCATAAGCTAGTGTGATCCGTATGGCTTCAAGCCGTGCTACGGGTGCAAAGGTCTCCTCAAAGTCAATTCCTTCAACTTGAGTGTAACCTTGGGCCACTAACCTAGCCTTATTCCTAATAACATTTCCTGACTCATCTAACTTATTCCTAAAAATCCACTTAGTACCAATTATTGGTCTATCGTGGGGTCTAGGAACAAGGTGCCAAACTTGGTTGCGCTCAAATTGATTGAGCTCTCTTGCATAGCTAACAACTAATATGAGTCACCCTCGGCTTCGAGGATGTTTTTAGGTTCAAAATGAGAAATGAATGCAAAATTACCACACAATTCATGGAGTTTGGAGCGAGTTGTTACCCCTTTTGATACATCATCTATGATGAGATCTTTGAGATGATTTGTAGCGTATCTCCAATCTTTAGGAAGTGGTTGTGATTGTTCCACTTCATCCTTTTAAACTTCACCAATGGGTTCTTGCTTGTCTTCTTGGATGGGTGAGTCCTTCAAGGATATTTTCTCCATGTTCTCACCTAATGAGTCAATCTCTACAACATTCTCAACAATAGTATTAGATTCTTCAAATTTAAGATGCATAGATTCTTCAATAGTGTGAGATGATTTATTAAATACTTTATATGCTTTGCTAGTACAAGAATATCCAACAATTGCTTCATAGGCTTAGCATCAAATTTACCCAAATTATCTTTAGTGTTCAAAACAAAACACTTGCATCCAAAAACTTTAAAGTATGAAACATTTGGTTTTCTTAAATGATAAATTTCAAAAGAGGTTTTGAAAGTATTTTTACACAAATAAATACGGTTTGATATGTAGCATGTGGTGTTTACGGCCTCGGCCCATAAGTATTGAGGGAGCTCATATTCACTTATCATAATCCTAGCCATTTCTTGAAGAGTTCTATTCTTCCTTTCAACTACTCCATTTTGTTATGGAGTTCTAGGACATGACATTTCATGCTTAATTCTCTTTTCATCACAATAAGTCATGAAGAGTTGGTTAACAAACTCACCACCTCTATCACCTCTTATCCTTAAAATCGAAAACCCTTTTTCTTTTTCAACCCTTTTTCGAAAAATCTTAAAATGCGAAAAAGTTTGATCTTTATGCTCCAAAAGAAAACCCAAGTGAAACGAGAAAAATCATCAACTAAAACAAAAACATATCTGCTTCCATTTAATCTTTTAGTTTTAGTTGGTCCAAAAAGATCCATGTGAATCAATTCTAATGGCCTAGTTGACATGATATCCTTGATTGGTTTGAAAGAAGACTTGGTTTGTTTCCCAAGTTGGCATGCACCACAAATGCGGTCTTTTTCAAACTTCAAATAAGGAATACCCTTCACCAATTCCTTAGAATTAATTCTAGCAAGGTGATCAAAAGATGCATGTCCTAATCTTCTATGCCAAAGCCATGAAATCTCATAAAAAACATTCAAGCATTTAGTAGAACAATCCAAATTAAGCATGTCAATAATATAGACATTATTTTCACGAAATCCGGTGAGAATACAATCATTGGTTTTACAATAAAAAATTTTGCAAGAAGATTCATCAAACATAACTTTGAGACCACGATCACATAATTGACTTATGCTAAGCAAGTTATGTTTAAGCCCATCAACAAGAACAACATTTTTTATTAAAGTAGATGCACCAATCTTAATGTTACCTATACCGATGATGATGCCCTTGGAGTCATCTTCGAAGGTGACGATGCCACCTTCAATGTACCTTGATAGGGTTGTGAAGTTGTTGATATCCCATGTCATATGCCTTGAACAACCACTATCAAGGTACCACCGCTCCTTACGTCTTGGAGCCTTGGTGTGTACCTACATCAAATAATTTAAGACTTGATTTTGGTACCCATATTTTCTTGGGTCCTAAAGAGTTAGTGTCTCGAACCCACACAAGATTATTTGTAGTATTTATATGATCATAGCAAAATTTAGCTAAATGGCCATTCCGGCCATAATAAGTACATCTATAAATTCTTCCATATTTAAATGCTTAATGAGCATGTGGCTTATGAACATGTGAATTGTGAGCATGAGTAGTTTTATGTGATGTGTTGGCATGATGAGCATGAGAATTTTTATCATGAGTTGTTTTATCATTTTTAGCATGTAGAGTGTGCATATGCTTCTTTGAAAGCATTTCTTCTAATTTAGTTGTGTTAAAAGCACATTCTTTTAAAACATTTTCAAAATCATTGATTTTAGTTTTTAGCAAGGATAATTCATTTTCTTCAATTTTTGGAAATTTAGCTTTACAAGCAACTCTATAAGCATCAAGTTGAAATAAGATTGGAAGAAAGTTTATCCTTTTCTTTTAAAGAAATTGCAAGTTGATTTTTAAGCATCTCAATTTCCTTTTTCAATTTTGAACATTCTACCTTTTTATCATCAAAACTTTCAGAAAGTTCAACAAAAGCATGTTCTAACATTTCTCTACTTATTTCATTTTCATCATCAAGTGGTTGAGTAGTTACCTTGGGTGTGTTTGCCATGAAACACATAATTGCCGTGTCGACTTCATCTTCGAATTCACTTTCTGAATCCCAAGTGGCTTTGTATACCTTCTTTTCAACCGGCCTTTTTTGCTTCAAGGAGGAGATCATCTTTTTCTTAAAATCGGGACAATCGGCCATGATGTGTCGGGGTTTCCGACAGTTGTAACATATGATCCTTTTCTCCTCCTTTCCTTCCCATCGCTTCCATAGTTGAGCTTATTCTTGCGGTATATTCTCTTTACATTTCTTACAAAGAGAGATAGCTCTTCATCATCTTCTTCATCTTCTTCATCATCGTAGTTGGAAGAGGAAGACTTGAAAGCTATTGACTTTTTCTTTTGAGGTACCGCATCTTCTCTAGCCTTCTTCTCCATCTCATGAGTCTTAAGGTTTCCAATAAGACTTATGAGCTCCATCTCGTCCTTGTCATTTAACTCCTTCAAGGTGGTAGCTTTGATTTCCCATGACGAAGGAAGAGCACGAATCACCTTGCGCACCTTTTGGTCGTTGCTTATTTCATCACCTAGAGAAGAAAGAGCATTAGTAATCTTAGTAAACTTGGTAATCATGTTATCAATAGATTCATCTTCTAGCATTTTAAAACTTTCATATTGAGAACGCAAGAGATCTATTTAGCTCTCTTGACTTGTGATGTTCCCTCATGAGTGACCAATAAGTGTTTCCAAATATCATAGGCGGATTTGTAATGGATAACCCGTGTTAGATCATCCTCATTCAAAGCTGTGATAAGGGCATTTTGAGCCTTAGAATTAGCCTCATATTCTTTGAAGGTAAATTCGGACCAAGTATCCTCCTCACTTTCTGGTCTACTATAAGGCTTGGTCAAGGACTTAGCAACTAGACTTCCTAGAGATTGTAGAAAAATAGTCATCCTAACTTTCCATATGGGATCGGTCATCTTTACTAGTGTATGAATGAAAATATGCAAATAGTGATTAGCAAATTTTAGGATCTCTCTAAGGATGTGAAGCCAAAAACTAGAGTCCTAACTCTGATACCAATTGAAATCACCTAGAGGGGGGGTGAATAGGTGATAATGCTAATCAATGTACAAATTTAAAAGTTATGATGCAACGATCACCCGAAACAAGACTAGAAGCCGAATACCCCGTGAAGAGCTCTGAACTCCTTCCTCGTGATTCCTCTAGATAAGAGTTTGAGGTGCACAATGCAATCTTGTTGTGTGAGTATTGATCGACAATATAGCAATGATTATGAAGCAAGTAAATATAGCAATGAATATAAAGCAAGTAAATGAAGCAAGTAAACCAATCGCAAACACATAGATTTGTTTCAAGGTTCGAGCACCCAGCTCTATGTCCCCGCCTTCACCTAGAAGGATTTCCAACCACTATAATTTTCACAAAGAGTTACAACCACACCAGAGTACCTAACTCCTCAATCACACTCCTCTAGTTCAGAGGTAGTGGAGCCACAAGTGCAAGAATATCTTGGTGATCAAAAGACCACAAACCCTCTTTTGAAAAACCTTTTTCCCTTACAAAAACCCTAGAGAATAATGTGTAGGATTGAAGCTCAAGTTTTGTAAGTGAAAAAGAAAATGAAATTGAAGAGAGTTTTGAACCAAAAACTTCAGTAAAGAGAGAGAATTTGAGCACAAAAACAGAGAACAAAAACTTTTTTTGAAAGCCTTAAACTTGAATTCTTTTGCAAATGATTGTTGTAATCACCTCAACCCTAATCATCCCTATTTATAGGACAAAGCTAGGGATTAAAGAGTAAACTGATATAATGAAAGATTAGGAAATATTTGACCCAAAATCAGCCCCTAAACTCGTTTAGAGAGAAAACACACATTTTAAAATGTGTTAAATAAAGTAGCCGTTAGGCTGAAATCAAGCTCTCGGTCGACCGGCCAGTCGATCGGGTTTTCAAAAAATTTAGCCGTTGCCACCCCACGGTCGATCGCCGGGTCGACCGAAACAAACAGAGACTAGGGAACTTTTAGTCGGCCGAAGGTCGGTCGACTGTAATGGGGCCCGTTCGACCGGGAGACATGCACACATGCACGCACCCAAACGGTCAGAAGCCCGGTCGACCGGTCGGTCGACCGTAAACAGAGCCGGTCGACCGCCCGGTCGATCGCAGCAGGCCAAAAACAGATTATTTGAAAATACTTTTGAAGATCTTGAAACTTTTCAGAGTAGTTTTGATCAAGACTTGGTATACTATACAAAATAGAGTTTGTAAGTAATAAAATATGTTTAAAACTATTTTGTATATAGGAGAAATTTCTTTTAGAAGAATCATGTGCACAAAATCTTGTGTGTAGGGAATTTTGAGCTTCAAACCTATTCACTATTCTTTAACAGACTAAAAATATAAAAACTAAGAAATGAAGTCTCTGAGCCATGCTACACCAAGCTAGAGCGTTCTCTTCTATGAAAACTTCCTCTTGCGCCATTTGCCTTTATAGCATCATAAACCTTGCAATAGCTAAGAAAGGCCATCATGAATGGTACTAACCTGAAACTCATTCTAAACAACTTATTAGTACCAAATAGCTTCTATGTGTTTTGTTATCATCAAAACTTAAACAAATGGAGAATGTAACCTTTTGGGCCAACAGTTGTTCATCCTTCTTTCGATCTTCAAGTTGTACTTCATATGCCATTAATTACCAATAAGGTTTTCTAATAACATAGTTGAGAGATCATTTGCTTTTTCAATTGCAGTAGTCTTCTTCTCCCAATCTGGTGTGAGTGCACGAAGAACCTTTCTCACTTTTTCGACTTGAGTGTATTCCTTTCCAAGGGCTACTAAGGAATTTGTAATGTCGGTGAATCTTGTAACCATTTCTAAGATGATTTCATTCTCCTTCATTTTGAAGAGTTCAAACCTATGGACAAGAATAAAAATTTTAGATTCTTTAACCTTATTTGTGCCTTCATGTGTTACCTATAGACTTTGTCATATTTGATTTGTAGATTTGACCATTGACACGCGATTGAATTCTTCTTTGTTCAAGGCACAGAAAAGCGTATTCATTGCTTTGGCATCAAGATTTGCTAACTTCTTTTGTTCTTCACTCTGGGCGCTGTAATTGGTAGTCGGTTTGGTGTACGCTGCTTCTACTATATTCCATAGTTCGTAGTTGAACGATTGCAAGTAAATCTTCATTCTACACTTCCAATAGTTGTAGTTGGATCCATCAAATAATGGTGGACGTTGTGTAGAATGTCCTTCTCTGAATTGTGATGAAGGAAACTCCATTGCCATCCTTGTAGGTTGTTGACTGGGTATGCAGGGCTTTGATACCAGTTGTAGGATCTAAAAATTATGTCAACACAACACTAGAACAAAGATAATTAGCGTTAAATAAAATAACTTGCAAGAAAAGGAAACAAATCTCAGAAATAATGCAAATGCAAACACATGAGATTTTATCCTAGTTCAGTCCTCTTGACCTACATCCAGTCCCAAGTAACCCGCTTGAGATTTTCCTTATACTTGATTTTGTACACCCAAAACTAACACCTTGTACACCACTTGACAAATCCCCTTTTGTCAAATGTATACAACCTTCTTACACCAAGAAGACAACAACACCTTGAAAAACTTTTCTTCAACCCGAAGACGCTCTTGTACAATCTTTCTCTTTGAGTAATTACAATCAATCCTATAAGCCTTAAATCTGTATGTGATCGTGAACAAGGACTCTTATAGGTGGACTCTCAGAATTCTTCACTAAAGGATTGAAATTTGTGTGAAGAATAGAAAGTGGAAACAGTTTTCTGAGAAACAGATTTTTGAACAGAGTTTTTGGGCAGAAAACTATTATATGAATTGGTGATTTAGCCTAGGACAACATCCTTATTTATAGGTGAAATCTATGATCAGTTAGGGTAGTTATCAGGACAGATTTAAATATTAAAACGTTGGATAAAACACCAGACTTTAATAACTGTACAACAGTTATAAACTGCTATTAGTCGACTAGGGGTTGGGGGTTAGTCGACTAGAGTAACAAGTTTTGCCTATAGTAGTCGACTTATAAAGAGGGCAAGTCAACTAGGGAATGGTTGATACATGTGACATGTTTCTGGAAACTGAACTTAGTCGACCAGCAGTAGTTATAAGTCGACTACAACTATTATTAGTCGATTAGGGAATAGTATAAGTCAACTAATCATGGTATGCATAACATAAATAGAGAGTTGGTATGTATCTGAGGTAAAAGCTAAGTCGACTATAGTTATGAGTAAGTCGACTACAAGTGATATAAGTTGACTAATCAAGAGTATAAGTCAACTATAGGGCTTATAATGTGTGTGTGTTTAAGGATTTTAACATTCTAATAAACATTACAATACACATCCATAATTATTCTCTTTGGGAAGTCTTGAGCATGTAGGACTCTCGTATAAGCTTGTGAGATAGAGCTCCAATGCAATGCATCACAAATGTTATGATCAAAATAAGTTCCAACAATACCGTCGAAAGTGTGTAGAGTCGGTGCCTTGAACCTTAGAGGGTAGGGAGCTGCGTCCCATTCCGCTGGGTAGGGTTGGACTACCCCCACATCTTGAAGGTCATCTCGATGCACAAGGACTTCAAGGTGTTTCTCTAGATTGCTCATCCTCCTGGACGAGATTCACTTTCTGAGCCATCCTCCTCTTCAGATGAAGGTTTAGGAGACTCAGGGTTTGAGTATTTTTTACTCTCAGTATCCTCAAAAGAAGAGCTTTCTCCCTCCTTTTTGCCTTGGTCTTTGGACCTTTTTTCTTCTTCTTAAATAGTTATACTAGCATCTACTTAAGGTGTCGATAGATTCCTGCTGAGCTCGAATAATATCTAACTATTCCCTCTGAGCTTGGGCCTGCTCTTCAAATCGCTTGGTCACTTCTTTGGGAGTGCCCACCATGTATGCAAAAGATTTTTTCTCTATAGAAGAGTTAGAAGCCTGAGATTTCGCAATGGCGGGGTGCGCTTCATTCACGTCAATACCCCTGGCTAGGGTATTGTAATTCACTGGGGCAATTGTACCAGTCCAGGTGCGAGTGTGCTAGTACACTCCTTCTGATTCGCTCAATATTTCTTTCTGACCAGAAGAAGGTTCATCGTCAGACTCGCCAGAGCAGACGACCATTTGCTTCCCCTTGAACTTGCTCGGTGTAGTCCATGGACCCACCATATTTGAAGTTACCTCAAGGTACTCCACATTAGAGAAGGACTTCTTCTTGCGTGAGCGATGTCTCTTGGCTGATTTAGAGACTAGGACAGCTGACAGCCGATTGAATGACGACTTACTCGTATAAGAGTTGCAGTGGCATTCAGAGAGTACTATCGTGATGAGCTATTCACAATAGCATTAGGGAGTGATTTGATGAACACTCATCTTTTTTATCAAATAGTCTCTTAGATTTGTCACAGGAGCATTCAAAGGAATAGCCTCAAATCCTTGGGGGTGAGGGTTTTGTTTAGTAAGTTTCAAAGACATACTAGACTAAATGCGGACCTTACGATTATGTGATGAAACGTGGGTCTGAGCCTCACATTTTGGTAGAGTCTGCTTCAGAATGTAGATTTCGCGTTGAGTAGTAGGAATGCGAGAGTCGCGTCCTACCACAGATTGGACGCGGGCCCGTGTTTTGGAGCAAGAACGCGGACCTCGCGCTTGGGCGTTGAGACACGGTTTGAAGAACACGGGTCTCGTGTTGCTTCAGACGCAGGTCTGAGCCTCGCATTTTGCGTCTGCATGAACGCGGGTCTCACGTTTTGGAACAAAAATACGGACCTCATGTTTGGGCGTTGAGACGCGTGTTTGAACAACGCGGGTCTCATGTTGCTTCAGAGAAACGCGGGTCTGAGCCTCACGTTTAAAATACACCTCGAGGGGGTGAATAGGTATACTTGCTAATCAAGGACAAATGATGCAGAATTTAAAACTCAATTGCAACACACTGTGTGTAACCAAGAGTGAGCCCGAATTTTCCGTGAAGGGCTCTGGAGCTACTCCTCGAGATTCCTCTAAATTAAGAGTTGAGGTGCTATATGAAGCTTTCTTGGTTCAACACAAGTATGGGCACACACAAACTATATCTAGCAAATGAATATGTGCAATATAAAGTAATATAAGATATAAGAGAGATAGAGTTGAGAGATAGTGGATCAAACGCAAATAACAAGATATGTTTCAGGTTCGAGCCACTGCTCTATATCCCCGCCTTCAAATAGAATGATTTCCACTATGTCCACACAGGACCTTCCACAAAAGGACCTCCACTGAGGAATTACAACTCCACACTTGGAGTACGCTACTCCTCTCTCAAACACAATCACCTATACACAAGAGGGATAGGCACAATGCCAAAGCAAAGAAAAGATTACAATCTTAGTGATCCAATGATCACAAACAACACTTGGTGATCACAGTAGACTACAAACAATTTTCCTCACAAAAACAAGATTCTATAGATAGAATTAGAGATGATAGCTCAAGTGTGAGAAAACAAAGTGTTTGAAAAAGAGAATAACAGGGAAAATACTTGAGAAAAACACTAGATAGATATGTATATAAATATCAAAACTAATTTCCCAAAGAGTTCATTTTCTTTGATTTTTTTCATACTTTGAAAACAAATAAAAGATAAAGATATTAGGCTCAAAAACTTCTTTTAAAACTTGCTACAAAACACTTGAAAAGATGAGAAGAATAGCTCTTAAAAATGTTGATGAAAACAGCTCAAGAGAATCTCTATTTATAGGCTCTCAAGAATATAGCCATTGGGGTCCAAAAAGGTCATTTTTGATCTGTCGGTTGACCAGCCGGTCGACCGGTCAACGGTCAAATTTCTGACCGTTGAGCCACCGGTCGACCGCCTGGTCGACCGCCCCAGGCAAACTCGCCTACCAGTCGACCGCCCGGTCGACCGAGCCTAAAGGCACTCAACCCTGTCGGTCGACCGCCCGGTCGACCGGCACTACCCGAGAGTTGGGTAGTTACAGTCGGTCGACCGCCTGGTCGACCGGCCTTTTAGGCAAGGCCTTGTGCATGTCCTTGTGCACATCGGTCAACAGACCAGTCGACCGGCCTCTGGATCGGTCGACCGGCTGGTCGGTCCTTAGCAGGCTCAGGCTAGGGTTTATAGGGTTTGAAACTAGGTCTTATTAAACACCTATAAAAAGCCCATAAAATCTCATAAATTCTACAAAAATAAGTTCTTATAAATATTTGATGAACAAATATGTGTGACTAAAAATCAACACATATGACAAATTATTTGAACTATTTTTATGATATAGAAATTAATTTTTAACCAAAATTTATATTTTTCAAAATGCAAACTTTGAAATGGAAATCTGATTTTTCTCAAACTTGTATAAATACAAAAACAAGATATTTAAACTTTTTTGAAGTATAGCATTTATGGATAGAATTCAATACACACATAAAAGATATATCTATATTTTTGACATTAATTCAAAATAAGTTTTGTTAATTACAAAACTCTAAACACATGAAATAGAATCATCAAATAAGTTTTTTCAAATATATGAAGTATAGATGTATATAGATAAAATCTAATATACATTAAACCATGTAAACTTATTTTGATTCTATCTATTCATGCAAACCATATATATATGTACTTGAAATCCAAAACCGGTGAAATCGAAAACCAAACGTATTGAACTTGTGTGTTTGTGTGAACTTGAGCATATCAACACTAGTCTATCTTACACAATATCTAAACACAAAGTAAAACTAAACAAATCGAAGTCTTTTTGTAGAACTTCTTCTCCAAGCCGACTCGATCCAAACACGATCCAAAGAGCTTGACTCCATCCGAGTGCTAGATGCGATCTTGACGCGCGAGCTCTTGAATCTACATGTGTTACCTCTAAAACTCTTTTGTTGAAGCTAAAAACCTACTAAGATCTTAATAGAAAATCTGAAACTATATAAACACAAGATCATTAGTACTATAACTATATGAGTTAATCATCATCAAAACTAGAGTAATGGGCCTTTGGGCCAGCAATCTCCCCCTTTTTGATGATGACAAAACTCATGAAGTTATATATGCATGGATTAAACATAAGCTTCATAGAAACTCCCCCTTAACTCATGCATAGTAATAAACAAATAGATATTCAATGAAATGCATAAAGTAAACACAAACATATATGCATAAACAAAGATATAAACATGCATATATAAACTCTCTAAATTCTTCTCCCCCCTTTTGTCAATTCATCAACAAAGGGGTGAAGACAACAAAACAATAAAGATGTATATGCGATATATATTCATGAAGATGAGAGACGTTAAGTTAGCTCCCCCTTCATACATGCATTACATGGTGAAGGGGTGACTAGACCCTAACCTACATAAAGTATAATATACAATATATAAACGGAGATGTTAAGCTCCCCCTACACACGTGTACTACATAACGAAGAGAGATCAAGCTCTTCAATATGGATAGTATACTCAATATGAATCTACATATAGAGGAGATGTTAAGCTTGTAGTTCACTTAGAGGGGGATGAATAGGTGACTAGCTAATCTAATGACAAATAATGCGAAATTAAAACTATTTAAGCATACTAAAAACTATTATGCAAAACACACAAGGTATAAACGAAGAGTGTAGCCGAATTTCTTGTGAAGGGCTCGGACTATCTCCTCAAGATTCCTCTAGATAAGAGTTGAGGTGCCACTATGACTCTCTTGGTTGAATACAAGTGCGAGCAAACAATCCCAAGCATATAACAATTAAGCACAAGATATATCAAGCATATAAAGAGATAAGAAATGTAAGTATGCAAGATATAAACACAATTGAGAGATAGAGAGCAATCATATACATGGGAGATTTGTTTCGAGGTTCGAGCACCCTTGCTCTACATCTCCGCCTTCAACACTATGAAGGATTTTTACAAAAAACTGATTCCACCGGATTACTCGGTGCCGCAACACCTACAACGAGTTTACACTAGAACTCCTTGGACTCACTAGTCCCTCTCTTGTTCCCGCAAGAATAACACACGCAATCACACTAGCTTGTCGAGGCCGCACCTCTACACCAAGCTCCCACAAGAACTCGAAACAATACGAACCCGCAAGTTCGCCTCCTCAAATACAAAGAAGAACACTTGGTGATCTAAACACTTTGATCACCTAAAACCACTCTCACAACAACTCTCCTATAGGATAGATATAGCAATGAAAAGCTCAAGTATGTATGAGAGAAACTAGAATAGATTTGTGGAGAAAAACTCAAGAAATCTCTTTTACAAAACACTCTTGAAAACTCTCCTTTTGATATGAAAGTATTTGGCTCTAAAACAAGTGGAGATAAACACTTAGATAGGTAGGAAAAACTAGCTTGAAAACACACTTAAAATCTTGTGGAAAACAGTCCAAGGGAACCCCAATTTATAGGCTCCCAAAATATAGCCGTTGAGGCCAACTCAGCAGCTGATGCTGCTGTCTGTCGACCGCCCGGTCGACCGGCCAAAGGTCAGATTTCTGACCGTTGTGCCACCGGTCGACCGCCCAATCGACCGAGGCCTAGATACAGAAAGCAGATCTCTCTGCCGGTCGACCGCCCGGTCGACCTGGGCCAGATCCAGAGAGCAGAAATCTATGGCGGTCGACTGGGTTGGTCGACCGGTCCTCCAGCCAAACTGGCTGTGGACGTTTGTCCACATCGATCGACCGGACCGATCGACCGACTTCTGTCTCTGTTGACCATCCGGTCGACCGACAGAAGGCTTGGTCAAACATTTTTAGGGATAAAAACTTGGTCTTTTTATCTTTAATAAAATCCCATAAATTCTCATAAATTCTACAAAAATAAGTTCTTTGAAATACTTTGAAGTACAAATATGTGTGATGAAAAATCAACACATAATACAAACATTTTGAACCATTTTTATAATATCGAAGTTTTGCCTAAAACAAAAACCTGCATTTTTCAAAAACAATCTCCAAATTGAAAAATGATTTTTCCAAAACTTCTCCAAACACAAAAATAAGATGTTTTAAACACTTTTAAAGCTTAGTGTGTATGGATATGATCCACTACACATATGAGGTGAAATATCTATGTTTTTGATAATAAGCTCTAAAATAAGTTTTGATAAATCCAAAATGATATTTCTCTAAACTCAAAACTATCTTATGAAAACACATATAAATTTTGTAGTGTGTGTGTACTTGAGCAATCACCAACTAATCTATCCTTTACATTTTATTTAAAAATAAATTCTTAACACTTACAAATCTATACACAAGTCTTCTCTTGAAAATCTTCTTCTCCTTCTTGACTTGGTCCAAACCTTGATCCAATGAGCTAGACTCCTCTTGAGTACTTGATGCAATCGTGATGCGCGAGCTCTTGAATCAACATATGCTAGCTCCAAAACTTGACTTTAAATTTTTTATTGAAGCTAAATACCTACTAAGATCTTGATCAAATATCTGAGACTAAATAAACACAAGATCATTAGTACTATAACTACATAAGTTAATCATCATCAAAATTAGAGCGATGGGCCTTTAGGCCAACAAAGCTCCCCTTGCATATAGGCAATATATATCAACAAATTTTGAAACCACTTTTAAAACAAATTTTTGAAATTTCTTGAAGTCAACAAAATGAATTATAATACCAATGAAATCAAATAGTAGCTGACAAAAATAAATGTTGGTACCACTTGTAGAGAAATTTTTTTTTAAGATACTAATAGTAGATTTTGATACTAATTGAAGGTGAAACATGAAGTACATTTTGATACCAAATAAATACCAATTGAAATCAATGCATAAGCTCGTAAAAATACCAATTAACATTTAGAATAAAATTAAGCTTAACAATAAGCATAATTTGTGCTTTTAAAAATGTAAAGACATTGTAAAATAAGCACAATCAAATTATATATATGTATGTTGAAAATGAAAATACCAATTGAAATTTGAAGCATACATATATAAGAAACACATATGAGTAATAAAAATAAAATTCCATGAGGATCATGTGTATAACTCATACCTACCACCCTATTCATGCATAAGTTTAAAAGATATTCAATAAGGGTATCCAAGGCATGGTCGCCCATCCAACCGCCCTTGGGTTGGTAGGATTTTCAAAAATAAGAGTTTGAAAATAATTTAACATGTTTGAAAACTCTACCAATTTAAGAATCAAGAAACTAGTTTACAATAATATTTGAAAAACTAGTTAAAGATGCTTCAATACGTGAAACCAAATCATATATTCCATGAAGTATTACTAAATACACAAAAATTGTCACTCAAGATCTAAAAGGCACAAAATGTGCTCATAAAATAAGTATATGAGTAAACAAATAAAATGTGAGTGCGCAAGAATCATGTGAATAGCATATTCATGAAAATAAACAATATGATTCAAAACAAATATGAAATTCTTTTATCAAAAATATGAAAATCATCAAAACTTAAATTTTCATCAAAACTAAATAAGCATCAAGGTAGATGTATGTTTTGTTGAAATTAAAGGTATACATGCATATCCAAATATAGACTAGTCCGAAAAAGTATATTGCATGACGGTAAGTGTGTCTAGAATATACATGTATATCTATTAGTTTTAGATAAAAATAACATATACATAAAGCTAAACATGTACAAAAATAGGGAAAACAATTATAAATGAAAGAATCATCAAAATTAGGTTATACATGTGTATGTAATGAATACAAATGAGCAATGAAGTACAAACATACAATAATCAAGTGCAGCTCACCACTTGTACAAGTATAAACACAAGTTTTAATGAAAAACTAAATCTAAATAAGTAATCACCACATGAAATACAAAACAACATGATCATTAGGCCAAATTCACGTGTTTTAGAACTAGTATATACATAGTAGTTAAACAATAGTGAGAACACAAAATATGAATCCATATGAACATGGGTGTATCTCAAAGATTATTTATATATATATTACATGTCTAATAACATTGCATTTAACATAATGAGCATTAAAACCACAGCATGCAAAAATTATCAATGAAAAAGTATGTAAACTAAAATAGGAGCTTAGAGATAGTTACCAAACTATATGAACTATTCTCTAGGTCTCCAAACCTTGGTGGTCCTCCCACCAAACATCCATAGAAAGTGATGCATCCAAAAATATGATCTTTAAGTTGGATCGCATCCACCATCAAGGCACCAATACCCTCACGTCAAGTGAGAGCCCACACCTACATCAAATACAATAGGGGTAGATTTTGGTACCCACACTTTCTTGGGTCCATGAGGGTTAGCACCTTTGTTAACCTAAACAAATTTATTTGCAAAATTTGAAACATTTATTCTATCATAAAAAAACTTTTAACGATAGCCCGTACGTCCACAATGTGTACAAGTGTACATATTAGCATACAAATCATGTGTGTGAGCATGATGAGCATGTGTATGCCGTGTTCTGTGTGCATGAATATGTGGAGTATGTTTCTTTAGAAACATAGATTCTAAATGTGTGAGGTTCAAGGCACATTGGCTCAAAGTAGAGCCCAAACAATCTACACTCGTCGTCAAAATACAAATATCATTTTCAATAATTGAAGAAGAAGTGAAGCATGCAACATGTTTATCAATAGAAGATGAATCTATAGTAGCATGACAAACATGGGAATCAAGATCATTTTTCAAAGAAATATTTTCCTTTGAAACTAAATCTAGTTCTTTTGAAATTGAAACAATTTTGTTTTTCAAAGAATCATTTTCTTTTAAAACAAAATCAAGTTTTGAAGAAAAAACCTCATTTTTCTTCAAAACATAATCAAAATCATTTTTATTCTTTAAAAACTCATTTTCTTTTAAAGCAAGGTCGAGTTGGGTTTTTAATGAATCTCTTTCATTTGAAACCTCAACCTTCTCTTACAAAATCATGTTTAGTATACAAAATAAATTTTTATTTTCTTATTTTAATTAAAACTTTTCTTTTTCAAAAGTTTATATTTATTTAATAAGTTTTCACAAAATAAGGAAAGCTCTTCATTTAAGGCATGGGCATCCATACTATCATGATCATCATTAGAAGAGCTAATACTATCATCTAGATGAGTATTCGAATGTACCTCAAGGGACTCATTCCCTTGGATCATATAGCAAGCTTCGTCGGACTCATTCACCATGGGTTTCTTCTCCACATAGTTTGTCGTTTGTAGCTCGGGAGAGGTCAATGTATTCCACACTGCAAAAGTGGAATCACAATGAGAAACTAAAGAAAATTGATCTTTGCTAAGTGTGTGTCTAAGTGCCACTAAGGCTTGTGCATTGGCCTCTATATGTTTGTCATTACCAAGATAAGATTTCTTAGTAGTGGCAAGGTAAACATGCAATTCTAGGGATTTAAGGTATGCACTCATCTTAAACTTTCACATATAGATGTTGGTAACATCATACATGGGAGGGACAAGGAAATCCATGAGTGTATAAACAATATGTGTGCAAATGCAAATCAAGATTAGCTATCCAAGATCTCATTCCTAGGTGGTTAAACTGAATATAAGGAGCGTAGGCTCTAATACCAATTGAAATACACCTAGAGGGGGGGTGAATAGGTGTATTTGCTAATCTAGAAAAAATGAAGCGGAATTTAAAACTCAATTGCAATACACTATGTGTAATCAAGAGTGAGCCCGAATTTCCCGTGAAGAGCTCTGGAACTACTCCTTGAGATTTCTCTAAATTAAGAGTTGAGGTGCTATTTGAAGCTCTCTTGGTTCAACACAAGTGTGGGCACACACAAACTATATCTAGCAAATGAATATGTGCAATATAAAGTAGTGCAAGATATAAGTGAAATAGAGTTAAGAGATAGTGGATCAAACATAAACAACAAGATATGTTTTGAGGTTCGAGCCACTGCTCTACGTCCCCACCTTCACACAGAAGGATTTCCACTATGTCCACACAAGACCTTCCACAGAGGGACCTCCACTGAGGAATTATAATTCTACACTTAGAGTACACTACTCCTCTCTTAAACACAATCACTTCTACACAAGGGGATTGGTACAAAGCCAAAACAAAAAAGATTACAATCTTGGGGATCTAATGATCACAAACAACACTTGGTGATCACAATAAACCACAAACAATTTTCCTCACAAAAACAATATCCTATAGATAGGATTAGAGATGATAGCTCAAGTATAAGAAAACAAAGTATTTGAAAAAGAGAATAACAAGGAAAAACATTTGGGAAAAACACTAGATAGATATGTAAATAAAGATCAAAACCAATTTCCCAAAGTCTTCCTTTTCTTTGATTTTTCTAACACTTTAAAAACAAATAAAAGATAAAGATTTTAGACTCAAAAACTTATTTTAAAACTTGCTGCAAAACACTTGAAAAGATGAGAAGAATAGCTTTTAAAAATCTTGGTAAAAACAGCTCAAGAGAACCTCTATTTATTGGCTCTCAAGAATATAGCCGTTGGGGTCTAGAAAAGGTCATTTTTGACTTGTCGGTCAACCGGCTGGTCGACTAGCCAACGGTCATATTTCTGACCATTGAGCCACCAGTCGACCGCCCCAGGCAAACTCGCCTACCGGTCAACCACCCCGTTGACTGAGCCAAAAGACACTCAGCCTTGTCGGTCGACCGCCTGGTTGACCGACACTACCTGAGAGTTGGGTAGTTACAATCGGTCAACCGCCCGGACGACCAGCCTTATAGGCAAGGCCTTGTGCACGTCTTTGTGCACATCGGTCGACTGACCAGTCAACCACCAGCAGGCACAGGTTAGGGTTTATAGGGTTTGAAACTTGGTCTTATTAACACCTATAAATATCCCATAAAATCTCATAAAGTTTACAAAAATAAGTTTTTATAAATATTTAAAGAACAAATATGAGTGACCAAAAATCAACACATATTAAAAACTATTTGAATTATTTTTATGATATAGAAATTAAGTTTTAAATCAAAATCAATATTTTTCAAAATACAAATTTTGAAATGGTAATCTGATTTTTTTCAAACTTGTATAAATACAAAAATAAGATATTTAAACTCCTTTAAAGCATAGAGTGTATGGATAGAATCCAATACACATATAAAAGATATATCTATGTTTTTGATATTAAATCCAAAATAAGTTTTGTTAATTACAAAATTCTAAACACGTGAAATAGAATCATCAAAATAAGTTTTTCCAAATATATGAAGCATATATGTATATAGATGAAATCCAATATATATTAAATCATGTAAACTTATTTTGATTCTACCTATTCATGAAAACCATATATATGTGTGTACTTGAAATTCAAAACTTGTTAAACTGAAAACCATACGTATTGAACTTGTGTATGTGTGAACTTGAGCATATCAACACTAGTCTATCTTACACAAAATCTAAGCACAAACTAAAACTAAACAACCGAAGTCATCTTGTAAAACTCCTTCTCCAAGCCGACTCAATCCAAACACGATCCAAAGAGCTTGACTCCATTCGAGTGCTAGATGCGATCTTATCGTGCGAGCTCTTGAATCTACATGTGTAGCTCCAAAACTCCTTTGTTGAAGCTAAACACCTACTAAGATCTTGATAGAGATTTGGATAGAAAATCTGAAACTATAAAAACACAAGGTCATTAGTACGATAACAACATGAGTTAATCATCATCAAAACTAAGTGATGGGCCTTTGGGCCAATAGCGTTCCGTATCTGCAAGGCAGATTGTAACTGTAAAATCTTCAATTTTGTTGTCGACAGGCGCGACACCTTCGTCGACATTCAGCATTCTGGTTGAGTCTCAGTGGCTGCTGCGAATCATTGGTAACCTCAAATTGCGGAGTCTGGAGAGGAGAGAGATGGCGAGATTGACCTTCATCATCGTTCTATCTGTGAGCTAGCATACTAGCCCTGCGGGTCTCCTGAGAGACATTGACGGGGGTCGTGTAGGCTACACGGGATTTTCAAATTCTCATTGGACATGGCACTGCTTACATTGTGATCAATGACGTAGACCACTTTTGGAAATGTCTCTGAAGAGACTTGAGAGCGGGTCTCCGAAGAGACTATGTAGTACTGCCGCGTTGCTTTTGGGCTTTTAGAACCCGAATAACTCTTCAAATTTTCCTTGATTGAATTCGATGATGAGTGATTTGACCATTGATCCAATGAGCTTGATGTCAGCTTGCGCCACAGCGTTCTCGTTGGTACAGAAACTGGTCCCTAGCGGAGTCACCAATTTTTGTTTGGTCGAAAATATGCGAAGTAATATTCTTATTAATTGCAAAGAAAATTACAATGGATGCAATCTGATTACAAAAGAGGAGAGGATATTTGAATCTCCTTTTTATTTAAAGCTAGGTTTTTCGTATGGTGATGGAGAGTGAATCATGTTCTCTATTGACCGGTCGAACAATCAATTTCTCTTGGACCGTTTTGAGGATGCAAAATAACTCCACTTGCACACGGCAAGTGTTGGAGTTCTCCTTTGAAGAGGAATTCTTTCTTTCTTTCTCTCTCTCTACCCCTCTCTTGAATACTAAAAGTTTCTGCCCTTTGTAGCTGTTTTGCTCTTTTTTTTAAAAAAAGAAAACAACCCCCCGTTCAATAGCTTTCATGGCTATTCATAGAGGCATTCAGGGGTAAAATTGTCCCCAAGAATTTCTCTATAATGGGGATTAACTCCCAACATTACGTGGGCATTAATTAACCAGTAATGGGACTGTTACAACAAAAACACGACCCTCATGGGTTCTGCTCTGTTGTTGAAATGTGGAGCTCGCAGGCTCGCATTTGAATTGAGACGCGGATGTGGCTGAGCTTCGTGTTTAAGTTGAAACGAGGGTCTGGCTGACCTCCATGTTTGAACTGGAATGCAAACTTGGCTAAGCTCCGCGTTTGAACTGGAACGCGAGCTTTAGTTGAGCTCTGCGTTTGAGTTGAAATGCTATATAGGCTGAGGTCCATGTTTATAATTGGGTGCGAGGTCTGCGTTTGTATTGAAATGCAACCTTCGTATTGGAGTGAAGTCTGCATATGAGGAATTGTCTTTAGTGATTTTTGGATAGTTTACAAGAAGATGATTTCAGAGCTTCCTTCATGTTTGAAAATGAAAAGTGCGGCGAGAATTTCAAATGAATACTAATATGCCAAGCTATCTGCTGCCTCATTATACACCACAGAGTGGTGATCGAGCCAAACCTGCACAGAAAAATATAAAGTTTTAGAACTGTGCTAGGTCCTCAATTCTACCGTGTAGCCTAGGGCTAACGGGTCGTGATCAACAGAGAGGGACAACGATGGAAGCTTTATAGTAAGTTTCTTCTTTTAATTAACTAAAACAGATTTAAGAGTTCTCTTCTCATTTTTAAAACAAAATAAAAATAGTTAAGAAGGAGATGTAGAAGAAAAGATGGTGTATTGTTGTTATTTTATTTATAAAAGAAAAGAAAACAAAAGAGATAAAAAAAGTGTTGGTACAAACATCAAAAACAATAAGAGATAAAAGAAGAATATTTAAGATAGTTTTGTTAATTCAAAAGAAAAGAAAAAAGAATTAAAAGAGAAAATATTGATTGAAAATTGTTAAATTAAACAAAGAAAGAAAAATAGAAAGAAATAAAAGGAAAAAGATTTACCTCTGTTGTAGATTAACATACCATGATTAGATGTGAAGTAATATAAAGAAAAGTAGTAGAAAGAATTATATGAAAGTAGTGCTTGGCCAGATTGAGTATGATGAAAAAAAGTAAAAACCTCTATTGATTATCACCTTCAATATAAGCTTCTTGAAGAAAAGATTATATAGTGCCACTCTACAATAACTCTTCTTCTCTTTTAATCATGTAACTCTCCCTAACTTAAAAATAAAATAAAATAAAAAATTACATTAAAGAGGAAAAGAAAAACCTAAACTAAACTAAATCTCTCTCTGGAGTGGTGCCCTTTCTGGCTTCAAGGTATGAGGGTATTTATAGAAGAAAATCAGAGTGATAAAAATCATATGAAGATAGGAGAGCTGCCTATTTCAGAATTTGAATCGTCCCCTTATCTCGAAACTTGATTGGATTTAAGCAGAATTTTATTTAGAAATTCAATTCTGATCTGTAACTTATTATCGTGTTGATTGCTGAATATGACTTATCAAATGATAGAAAAGAAAAGAATGATCAACATAAGAATTGTAGCCCTTTAAGTGCTCTTTCTAGATCATCTTGAATCTTCAAATTTGAGTTTGATAATGAAAGTTATGATTAAAATGCTAAAATGTATCCAATCTAAATTTGAATTTAAATTGTTTCATCTCATCCGTTGATCTTCTCTCTATCCATTTATCCTCTTGGATTTTCAATTTGTCTTCTAAAATTAATAAGATATCCATTTATCTTTTCAGCGAAATCGATAGGGTCTTCAAATAATCTATTTTTTTCCTTGAAATCAGGTGATATTATCTTATCTGATATATCCAATTTTCAGATAAGATAGTTTTTAGAACATTTAGATTTGAATTGATCTCTTTTCTTTTGAATTTTTTTGATTTAATTAGATAAATATGTCAATCTCTTCATTTTCTTTGTTAATTACACTGCATACCCATTTAACAAGAAAATACATTAATAGCAGAGTTTTATTTAAGTATAAATGTAAAAATGTGACACATATGATATGAAAACATGTAATGCACGTGTATGATCACACCCCATACCTATCTTTTGCTTGTCCTCAAGCAAAACAAAAGTATAGATAACTTAACCTAACTCACTTTCGTAGGAATCACGGTTGTACTTAGCACGTGTAATAAACCGTTAAACCTCTAGGTTATCCTTAGAGAATGAGTTTTGTCTCGTCAAGATTTTCAGTGGATTGCACCCACAAAATCCATAAGAAAAAATAAAGTATTATTATTTTTGAAAACGTACTTTGAAGAAAAAATATTTGAAGTATTAATGTAAAAATTCAAGTAATCTATAAGTCATAAGATTATTAAAACTTAGTCATTCCTAAATTTAGTCTATATTCAAAAACTTATTTTCAATCAAGGTAAGGATTAAAATTATATTTTTCATCTAATCTCTTATTTTACCCAAGTCATATGCACCTTGTGACCGTGAAAATTTGACTTCAGGTTCTTTAACTTTTACTTTTATGGCGGTAATATCCCATAGCTCATTAGGCTTTCTAATTTGCCCATGTAACGAGCTTCAGTCAGTGACTTCCAAACCGGATGGTTTTAGGACACCGGGTGAGAAAACACCCCAAGGACTTAGGAATCGAGAAACAAGACCACAAAACTAAGGATTTTTATTTATATGAACTACTTTTAGGCGTGAATAATTATGCTTCATGAGGCACAAATTCACAGCTTAATCAGAGGATTTTTATATAATATTTTTTTGATTTTTTGTTTTTCTTTATTAGGCATAAGAATCTTTGTTTTAGAATCCTAAGTGTGTATATAAAGTGTGCAATTTTATCAAGATAAAAATCAAGACTAAATTATTTTTTCAATCTTTCTTCCTAACCTCAAAATCAAACAAATGATTTTATTTTGACCAAGTATAAGAAATCCTAATTATTATCCTCTTATTCCATAAAATTAACTTAATTTCTTATAAAAATAAGTCAAAGTATTATTTTTCTTTTCAAAAAGTTTTTAAAGAAAAGAATTTTTTTAAAGATTTTTTTTAGATTAGTAAAGTTAGCATGTTAGTAAACCCTCCCCCACACCAAACTCATGCATTGTCTTCAATGTATGAATGAAATACAATAATACATGAAAAAGGAGAAAGGGAAGGAACATTGTCATCTCAAGGTGGTGGTTCCGTGGTGGTCTCATTGGACCAAGCATTTCTACCCAATCTAGATACTGTAGATTTTCATGGAACCCACCTTTTATTTTCTCTTTCTTATTAGTATTTTTATACTCCCTAATATGAATAGGATCATGAAAGATCCTATCATGAAATTTTTCCTGGTTATATGACCAATCTTGAATATCATCACAGAGTCATATTGATCTAAACCTTGGTCCAACAGTGGAATGTGGTTTGTGGGATGGATGATTTTGGCCAATGAAAGGAATAGGAACCGATACTGACTCGGGAATAAAATTCAAATCAAATTTAGGTTCAAGAGTCGGAGTTGGTTCATGGGTTTGATCCAAACCATAGAATTCAAGTTCACATTCATTTTTCAATAATGAAATATGACTATCCAAAATAAGTGATTCATGTTCAAGCTTTATAGGGATAAGAATCAATGTTGGCTTCGAAATTGGGTCCAAATCGGATAAAGATAGCGGAGTCAACATAGATCCAAAAAGTGAAACTGAATCACAACATTGAGAATCATTGTCACATTCTTCTTCAAGTTCAATCTCGTTGAACTGAAACTTGCCAATTTGTCAATGGATTAATATTGGTTAAGTTCAAAATTTTATGGTGAAATTGAATCTTGATTAAAATCTCTAAGATACCATGATTCTTTGTCAATATGGCTAGGAGAATCAGGAATGATCAAAAATGTGTTAGGTAGAATTTTTTTCATTTCTATCATTAATTGTGTTAACCAAATGACTCACTTTTGCCTCTAACCTATTGAGAGATTGGAGACAATCCGTTTGAGATTGAATAATATCATTTTGAGACTGAATCATTAATTTCATACTCTTTTCTAAGTCAACATGTTCTTCTTATTGTGGTTGGACTTAGAAATTAGAGTAATGATCTTGGATTTGGCATTTTTTTGGGAGAATTGAGTCCGCTATGATTTGTACTTATCGTGTGGACTCAATGAATGCTTCAAAAGTCTTTTCTAAAGAAGATTTTTCTTCTATAGGTTCCTCTTGGTATGGAGTATATGAAGTTCTTTGTTGGTAAGCTTGTTGTTAGTAAGACTCGGAGGAGTTGTATCCCCACTGACTCGTAAAGAGTGATGATGATTATCCTATTCTTGTTTATAATACTAGAATTAGGGCAAATATTGATTCGGATAAGACCAATCTAGTATACGTGGTTGGTTAAAGTTAAAGTTATGTAATGCCGGGTTGGTAATATCCGAATTGAAAGAGGTTAGGGAGAAATATGGATTTGAGTTATAATTAGAATAATTGTAATTATAATCCATTTTCACAAGAACAAATAAAAACAAAAAATAAACAAATAAGAAAATAAAGAAAAATCTAACCTATGTTAGGGTAGAGCTTAGACCTAGACGACTCCTACCTGTTAATTATCCACAGGAGGTATATTGCAGAACCTGACCACAAGTTAATCGGCCAGGTAGGGGCAAGATTGGTGGGAGGTATCGTGCCTAAGAAACATGCCTAATTATGTCAAACAACCAGCCTTCGAGGTTTCGTCTCTCAACCCCAACCTTAGACACCGATTTGGCAAGAGTCAACTTCTACAACTTCTCCCTTAAGACAATTACTATTTGAGTCCGAGATGTCCCTAGGGCCAACGTCTACTCAATTTTAAGTTAGGCTGGATTAGTGAGTGAGAAGATGGTTTGTGGACTAACGGAGGGTAATGACTTTCCCACCTTATCTTGTTTAAGAATATGCCCTTAAATCGTTTTAGTGCTCGTGTACAAATATATAGCAAAATAACACTCAAGTAATATAACATACAAGTGTGTTTCCTAAGCTATATGAATGCAAACGTACCTTTTTCTCTAGAACTCTTCAACAGTAATGTAAGGAATGAAATTGACAGATGCCCTAAGATGCAAGAGTCTAAACATTTTTTTTAGCATTTACAATGTAACAAGTTACTGTTAATTAGAAACATGTACACAGTGAGTTAAACAGATAAACTAATAACTACAGAGAGCTAATCACTGAAAATCAAGCAACCTGCAAGAAACTGCAGTTAGTAGTTCACCACAATTGTGGGCTCTGATGCTTTGCCTTCTTGGGTAGAGACACAGAGTACCAATATATCTACTGCAGCTTCTAGTTTTCTGTAATTAGCCATGTACATAGAAACAGAGAAGAAAAAGAGTTAAATTGTTAAAGTAAATCAAGAAGAAGGAAAATTTGTCGTCCCTCCCCGGCAACGGCACCAAAATTGTTAATGATCGAGCCAAACCTGCACAGAAAAATATAAAATTTTAGAACAGTGCTAGATCTTTAATCTACCGTGTACTTAGGGCTAACGGGTCGTGATCCAGAGAGAGGGACAGCGATGGAAGATTTATAGTAAATTTTTTCTTTTAATTAAAAAAACAGATTTAAGAGTTCTCTTCTCAGTTTTAAAATAAAATAAAAATAGTTAAGAAGGAGATGTAAAAGAAAAGATGGTGGTATTGTTGTTATTTTAAGTATAAAAGAAAAGGAAACAAAAAGAGATAAAGAAAAGTATTGGTACAAAAATCAGAAATAAAAAGAGATAAAAGAAGAATATTTAAGATGATTTTTCAAAAGAAAGGAAAAAGAAAAAGAATTAAAAGAGAAAGTGTTGATTGAAAATTATTAAATTAAACTAAGAAAGAAAAATAGAAAGAGATAAAAGGTAGAAGATTTACCTTTGTTATAGGTAAACATACCATGGTTATATGTGAAGTAATATAAAGAAAAGTAGTAGAAAGAAGTGCATGAAAACAGTGCTTGGTCAGATTGAGTATGATGAAGAAAAGTAGAAAACCTCCATTGATTGTCACCTTCAATATAAGCTTCTTGAAAAAAGATTAAATAGTGTTACTTTATAATAACTCTTCCTCTCTTTTAGTCATATAACTCTCTCAACTTAAAAAAAAAATAAAAGAAAAAAATAAAAATTACATTAAAGAAAAAAAGAAAAACCTAAACTAAACTAACCTAAATCTCTCTCTGAAGCTGTGCCCTTTCTGCCTTCGAGGTTGAGGGTATTTATAAGAGAAAATTAGAGGGATAGAAATCGTATGAAGATAGGAGAACTGTCTATTTCTGAATTTGAATCCTCCCGTTATCTCCAAACTTGATTTGATTTATCCAAAATTTTATGTAGATTCAATTCTGATCTGTAACTTGTTATCATGTTGATTGCTGAATATGACTTATCAAACGACATAATTGGAGAATAATCAACATAAGAATTGTAGCATTTTAAGTCTTCTTTCTGGATCATCTTGAATAATAAGCTTTGAGTTTCGATAACGAAAGTTATGATTAAAATGCTAAAATGTATCCAGTCTGAATCCGAATCTAAATTACTTCATCTCATCCATTGATCTTCTCTCTATCCATTTATCCTCTTATATTTTCAATTTATCTTCTAAAATTGATAAGATATCCATTTATCTTCAGCGAAACCGACAGGGCCTTCAAACAATTCATTTTTTTAAAAATTAAATGATATTATCTTATCTGATATATCCAGTTTTCATATACGATAGCTTTTAGAACCTTTGGATTTGAATTGATATCCTTTCTTTTGAATTTTTTTGATTTAATTGGATAAATCTGTCAATCTCTTCATTTTCTTCGTTAATTACATTGCATACCATTGAACATGAAAATACATTAATAACAGAGTTTTATTTAAATATAATTATAAAAATGTGACACATATGATATGAAAACATGTAATGCACGTGTATGATCAAGCGGCAATGGAAGTTGTTCAATTTTAAAGGAATTATCTGAGATTTCAGAGGTAATCTTATTTAATATTTCTACAGACACCTACATACCCACGCACTTACATGCTTATTATATGATTGTCTCAGGGTGGATATATTCTGGTTGATTTGGCCATTGAACATGAAAATCATGTTGTGACACACGGAAGAGCTTTCAACACCGGTGATGATCAAATCATTCACACTAGACCAATTGGATCCGATAATATAAGAGTAAGTATCGTGGATCCATTGGATATGGAAGCTCTTCTACCAATTTCACATGATGAGATGACAACCGTCTATGATGCTATTGGCAGTTTCGTGTCATGGCCCAAGAAACTTATTACTTTGGATACACGAATATGTTTATCATAATTAAGACATAACTCTAAATTTTAAATTAAATATGGAAATTTTGATTTGACCATTGTATCATGACAGGCAAAGGCTAAGGGAAGGAGGTGGCACAAGCTGTGACTCCACAGAGCTTCGAGATATTTGTAGAGTCGATCAATCAGCCAGTGACTACTTCAGCAGAGAACAAAATGACAAAAGTGACTACATATGTATGAGGCACGGGAGAGGGATCCATAATCACAGTACCCATGGATATAGAGCTATTCAACGGAGATGTCCATATACCTCGAGCGTAACGACCTTGAGAGGTTCAGAACCTGCCAGGAGATAAGCACGACATGTATCTGTTTGTCATCAAGTGAATAATTAATGTATATTTATTTTTAGGAATAAAATATTAATTATTTTATATTTGATGTATCTTGGTAATTTCTGATAATTTTAGGTCCTTATATGATTGCTGTGTGAACATGGGCTTGAGTCACTTGTATAATTTTATTTGTCCATACCATATAGTAGATGTGACTACCCATCAAGATGAAACAGAGTCGAGGGGTCTCTATGTCATGGAGACATTGCGAAGAGGTGGACAGATCAATCAGTTGTATTTTGCGCCATATAATACGGGGTAAACATTGATATTCTAATAATAAAATTCAGATATCTGATAATTTAATTCAATTTCTCATATATGATATTATGTTGTAGTGGCCATTGAACTCTGGGTGTGATTGACATGAGCTCGTTTGTTATATACTGATTGGACTCGTTTAGGGGCGAAGTACGAAAAGATATTAAAAAAAGTAATTGATTTGTGAGTATTTAATCTTATTTATATTTATTAATGAATCAAATACTTGTAAAATATTTATTAATAATCTTGTTTATTTTCTGTAATTTATGAATAGAGCAATCACCATGTTTAATCCAAGTCGACGGGGTAGATTCAATTCATGGAGGAGGATTTGGGTAATTCTTTCAGAAATCGATGAAAAGACTTTAAGTTTTAATTTTTTCTTAACACATATATTTCAATTCTTGTAGTGTCCACGTCAACCAGATTTCATTGTCTGTAGATATTATATTATGATATTTAGGCATCAAATTATTACATTGCAAATTAATCCTATTCCAAGAAAGGTATAATCCTCTGAACTTAATCAGATTTATGTTTTTATTGTTGTGTTACAAATTAACATAAATAAATACTAGATATGTTTGCAATTCGATGAAAATAAAACAGCATATACAGATAAGAAATTGCTAGAAGTTCAGGAAGAGTGGGAGAGTTATGTGATGAAGTTTATTGATGGTAAGTAATTTTTGGGTAAATCTTATATTTAATGCGTGTGTGTCATGTATTGTATTAAATATTTCTCATTCTCATTGCATGGTAGATTAAGTGAGAGCCATGAGGATCGATGCATGGTTCGCATTCACTAGAGATGGTATATATTGTGTTAAAAAAATTATTATTTTTTTAATTTATGCATGTTTTCACACACCCACACACCCCACCACCACCATCACACACACACACACACATATCAAGTATGGCACACACCCACACATATCAAGCATGGCACGCACTCCCACCCACCCACACTCACACATCAAGCATGACACACAAACACACACACATATTCATTGGAGAAGAATTCAGATTCAGGTGGAGGTGTTGCAGACTTTAGAGGTCAAGCACGAACATGTACATGACTTTTGCATGTTATAAGTGACTTATAAGCCTTATTAGTCGACTTATGTTTAGCCTAGTCGACTTATACTTCGAGTATAGTTGACTATTATCTGCAACAAAGAGTTGGGTTCTCGGATTTTGTCAGATTAGTCAACTAGTATCTCTGTATAGTCGACTAATACATGTTATAAGTCGACTTATATCACACACACCCATACTCCCCCTCCCACCACCACTTCCCACACACACACATCAAGTGTGGGACACACACACACTCACACATCAAGTATGACACACACACACACACACAAACGCATACCAAAATGGGGCACACATCACGCACACACATCAAGCATGGTGCACACGCGCACACACCACCATCACCACCCCACCATCACACACACACACACACAAACACACACACACACCACCCTCCACCACCACCACACTATCACACCGCCACCAACCCCCCCCCCCCCCGGCAACCACCACACACACACACATAAATGTTTGGTGCACATGTTGGATACATGTCATTTCACTTTACATGTGTACAGTTCATGCCTCTATCCATATTTTTCATAAGAGTTTTCGGTGCAAGATGATAATGATACGAGAATTAAAGCAAACTTGCGGGGATTCTAAAGCTTATATTTGATTCCGGATTGGATGTGTTATATGTTTGTATTGAATTCTAGATTGTCATGTTTGTATTGGATTCTAAATTAGATGAGTTTGTATTGAATTCTGGATACTCGTAATGTCTGATATATATGTGTGGATTGATTGGCTGGATTGATTCTGTGTTTGATGATATATATATATATATATATATAATATATATATATATATATATATATATATATATATATATATATATATATATTAGATGAGTTTGTATTGAATTCTGGATACTCGTAATGTCTGATATATATGTGTGGATTGATTGGCTGGATTAATTCTGTGTTTGATGATATATATATATATATATATATATATATATATATATATATATATATATATATATATATATATATATATATATGCATGTGTGAATTTTGCTATTGAGTACTCTGTCTGATTGGCTGGCTGTAATCTGTGTGTTTGATATGGTTTTGTTTGATATGTACAGACAGTTGCTTTATATATAACTTTTAAAAAAAATATTAAATATATGACATCGGCTTAGAACCGATGCCGTACAGGCATTCAACGTCAGTTAGTACAAAAATTGACGTCTAATACGCATTTCAAGGTCGGTTCTTAATAAAACCGACATTGAAAGATGTGTTTTCACATCGGGTTTTTTTACTAACCGACACGGAAAGATGCTATAATTTGAAGTTAAAAAGAAACTTTACACGTTAAACTTACGTGGAAAGTCAAGGTTTTTTATGTCGGTTATCAACGGAACTGGCGTTAAACATTTACTTATCACGTCACTTAAAAACCGACGTGGAAAGTTAAAAACTTTTCACGTCGGCCAGATAGACGTTGGTAACTTTATTTTTTCAACATCGGCTAAGAACCGACGTGAAATTTCTTTTCTATACTGGTAAAAAAAAAAAAAATTACTTCTTGAATTGCATGCATTATTAGCCCACAACCAATAGCACTATCTAAATCACTGTGATAGAAGTGCAAGTTCTAACCCCATAAATTTCCATTGCCTCAAAGGTAATGCAAGGGGCACTATAACGTCACAATATTAGTACTAAATTTTTTTTCACAGTGAGTAAGAACTTCTTGGTTTCAAATTTTGCTTGAACATGAATGCAATTGTTCACTCAATTTTTTTCGATTTATACAATTAGGATCGTATTATTTCTCTATCATTACTCTCAAGAAACATAAAATAAACGAATTAAATTAAATAACCTGCCCTTTACATCTTTTTGTTGAAGGATCGGTGGAGCACGATAGCAAAGTCTTTACACAGTGAGTGAGAGATGAGTTTATATTTTCTCTGTAGGTTGTCTCGCTTTTCAAAACTATTACTCAAAAAAAAAGTATTTAGAGCAGTTTCCAGAACAAAGTTAACAAACAAAACTTACCTAGCCACAGTCCAAATGGCAGGCTTGACCCAAGACAACACCACTCCCACACCCATCTCTATCATCTCAGGGCATGTTTAGTATGAAAAAAAGAAATTAAAAAACTGACAATATCAAAAATCCTGAAAGACCAAAATTATTAGTTTTTTGGGTATTTTTATCTCTATTTGAAAGAGAAAATTGTCACAGTTCAGAAAAAGAAAATTAACTGGGTTTTTTTTTTTTTCAGCCAAACAATCAATACTCTAAAGTTAAAAAAAGAAAAGAAAACATGTTTACCACCCAATCCTCTGCCAAACAAGCAGGCTCTCGACACGTGAGTCCCCAAACAAAAGGAACTACTCCTCGCCACTCTCCCCCCATCATCCATCCCTTTGTTAACAACAACGGCCGTAAAATGCTTCTCCAGCTCACCCTCTGCTCCCCTCCCATCATCCTCCGCTCTTCAAGTTCCTCCGCCAACACTTCTGGCGCACATGTCCCTACGACCTCTACTTCGCCACCCGCCATGTGAACGTCATCGTCCCTGCCAACACAATCTGCTGCTGGAACATCTTGGCGTCCTGCATCAACGCTGCCATCCGCTACTCCAACCTCACCGATGTCGCCTTCCTCCCCGCCGCCCTGGCCTACTCCTGCTCCTCCTTCTCCTCCTTTCTCCTCCACCGCTACCTCGTCCATGCCTCCCTTCTCATCTCCTCCTGCAACCTCGACAGTGACCCACTTCACCTTGTGGTTGGCTCTCGCCCATGCCAGTTCCCCACCCTGTCCGCTCTCCACTCTGCCGTAGAATTCTCCTCTCCCATCCGATCATGCACCTCCCTCTCCCTCGACCATGACAACAACTCCGCCTGCTTCCCCTGCCAGAACTCCGTCATCACCACTATTAGTCTTGACAATACAATTCAAGATCAAGTTTAACCAGTTCAATCGGCCAGGTCGGAGAAAATCAGGTGGGAGGTTTTTCAAGCAATTGAACGTTTCTCAATTACAAAAACACCTTTCAAATCCCTTCCTTAGACACCAATCCAACTAATATTTAGTAGCCTCGTATGAGTAATAAATAAGTAAGATAAATAATTCAACAATAATTTATCTAGAATTAATATTTATTAATATAAATATTCCATCATGAATACTTTATTCGGCATAATCCATGCAATAAGAACATTAGTTCAAATAGACAGAAAATATATTGAAATTTAATAATTCCTACAATACTAAATGTTAGTATAAATGGACAGAGTAACAGAATAAATTCATATTTTAGAGTGAGGTACGCGTAAAGCGTGAAGACAATTACATTCTCCGCTACGGTGCATACGGGATAATGGACGCTAGTATCCAAAAATACAATACTCTTTCACGTGTTCTACAGAGTACTTTGCAAAACCACGTACAGTCGAACTAAAGTTGACCCGTATGTTCCACTTGATCGAAAGTAGGAAAAAAGACACGGACCAAAAATCGAATTTCAGACACAATTCTGAAATCTGAACAGAACTTTAAAGAATCAACTTTAAAGAACTTGGTTTATTCATTTTAGCTGATTGAGTTTTGAAATTCTCACTTGCTTGAGTTATTCCTTTTGGAGTGAAATTCTGCCCATTATAGGAATTTGGAGGAAGCCATTCACAGTAGACACACCCGTTCGATTGGAATGGGTGCAGTTATTCCGAACTGACACATCTGGTCGCCGAACAGACGCATCCGTTTGGCCAAAACAGGTTATCCCCAAATAAACCCATTTGTTCAGTTGATACGGACGCAACTATTATGAATAGACATGTCCATTCACCAAACAGATACATTCATTCGCATACCATTTTTAATGTTGTACTAAAAGAGTTTTCACTCTTTTTGGTCTCATTTAGATCTACTTTAGTTCAACTTCTGACTTAAATATCTCATTCATTTAAAAACAGAATCGAATATCTAAATATACTATGTTCATCGTTAATGAAAATAGAACACATTTCAACCATCTCCCGCGCATTCCGAGCAACGGGTCCTGCCTAAAATTTGGCTCAAATTTTCCTAAAACTCACTTGGACAATTCTAGATTTTCAACAATCCCCCACAATGAATAGAGATTCAAGAAAATATACACACCATGAGACTGACTCTATAGTGAAAGGTACTTTCGGAAAGAAACTACATTAGGATAAGTGAACTAAGTCTTGAACATTCTGTAGCGAAAGTCTTATCAGACTTACTGGCCAATCAGTGAACTAGGTCTTGAACTGTCGACTGCTTGCGTAAGACAGGTCAACATAACTCATACAATAACTTTTCAAAATCAACTTTGATTATCGGTTGTGTCCATTTCGGCCCTGGACATTCTTTATTTTAGAGTGTGTGTTTAAAGAATCACAGCCTATATAGAGACTTCCAAAGAGCCGTCCCAACTCTACACTCACATAGGTGATTGTTCTATTAAGAGTAGTCTACTCTACCCCACTTATTTTGATAACAGGATATAGGCATCGTTAAAAGTGTTGAGCTTATCCTAAGCCTTTTTTAGAAAGCACTTAAGTACACTATAAGAATGAGTTAGAGTCAAGCTCCTAAGTTCTTATTCAAAGAGTCAATCATAACTAGTTTTTTCTCTTGAACTTTGTCCGTGGATCTCTAGTCACTAAGTGAGATTTCTATTAAGTGGACTCAGTATGGTTAAACTTTTAGCCTTATTCCCTTCGATGTGCAGTTTATACACTCTTCACTCAATTCTTTAGCGAACAAATCCGTTATCTTTTGATGCCACAAAGTCAATTGAGATAACTTCATTTGAAACAACTGCCTAACGGTGTTGTCTATGATGGATGTATCTAGACTTACCATTATATACAAAGAATTTTGTGCCTCAGATATTGCTACTTGATTATAGCAGTGAACGCATATGGCGGCACTTGTTTAGGCCATATTGGTATGTCCTTCAGAAATTGTCAAAGTTATTATGCTGCTTCTCCATCCTTATCTAAGATTATAAATTTCGATTCCATTATGGAATGGGCTATACAAGTTTGTTAAGAGATTTTCAAGATACAGGTGTATCCGCTAGTTGATTTTGATTTTTCAAAATCTGCAATCCAGTTTACATCACTATACAATTTAAGTATAGGTGGATACTTATCATATCTTAAAGCATACTCTTTGATATTCTTCAAGTAGCCCACTACTTATAGTAGGGTAGTCCAATGATCATCACTAAGACTACTAGTGATCTGCTCAATTTGCTTACGACATAAGTTAAAGAGGCTCTAATCTAATTCATTAAATATATTAGATTTTCGATGATTGGAGAATACTCCAACTGTGGCTTTTCAGTTCCTGTATTCTTGTGAAGGTGGATGTTTGGAAAAAAAATTTGTATTTCGTTTAATCTCATATTCCTTGAATCTTTCTATCATCTTGTCCACATAATGTGACTGAGATAAACTGATTTCGTTTGGTGTTCTAATAATTTTAATTCCTAAAATTATATCAGTAACACCTTTATCCTGCATATCAAACTAGTTGGATAACATCTTTTTAATGGATTTAATAACTTCAATATTAGTCCCAAGTATCAACATGCAGTCTTCATAGAGATATACAATAATATATGCATTTTCAACTATATTAGTGTATACACACTTATCGCATTCGTTGGTTGTGAAACCATCTTTGATCATGATATTATCCAACATCTTATGCTATTGTTTAGGAGCCTGTTACAGCTTCTTTCCTCATTTGTGCTTCTAGGATGGGCGTAGCGTCTTTAAATATTTGAGGCTTGCTCTCAATCGCATATGCTATTAGGTTTGGACTAATGGATTTAGAAATTATCGATCCCTTACTCCTTTTTAGTTCAACTTCTGCATTAACTGTTTGTTCACTGGATCCTTCATCCTTAAACGTTGTTTCATGTGTTCTTTTTCAAGAAATCTTGTTTTTTTTTTCATTTGTATGGAAAGATATCTTCAAAAAACACAACATATCTTAATCAATAATCATGTTTTACATGAATATCCAATATTTCTGATTTGTGTACCAGAAAACTGTAGGCGTAGTTATTCAAGGCATAAAATTACAGTTTACCATTTTAGATCCCAACATAGTCTTCTTAGGTAGTGGCACTGGTACCTTTGCAAGGCACCCCCTCATTTTGAGGTAATGGTAGGAAGGAGGCCTTCCGTGTCATAACTCAAATAGAATAAGATCAAATTTCTTGTGGGATACCCTAATTTACAGGTAATAGGGCTTCCCACCACAAATTCTATGGTGATCCACAACTTACGAGCATGAACATCTCTTTTAAAGTTCTATTCTTTTTTTCAGCAATCTTATTCCGTTGAAGAGTGTATGGTGCTATGATTTTGGTAGTTTATATCAAAGTTAGCACATAACTTACTAAATCCATTTAATTCATATTCTCTATCTTCGGGATAGGAAGGGGAGCAGATATCACAGTCAGGTTCGACACAATTAGTGCCCCACTGTTAGTCTCTTGATTAATATCAGTAATTTTCTACAAGTCAAGCATAATATAAGTTAGCAACTTCAATACGTGTTCTCGATAATTTTGAGGAAACCAAAAATTGTTAAAACAACTTTAGTAAATAAATTCTTTAAATAGAAAAAGATCTCTTGTTGGTGTTTTGTAAAAATAGGAATTATGAGATAAGAAATCTCGGTAAATAAAATTAAACCATTGATGCAACCTGTATTAGAAAATCACAATAATTGTCTTAAAATTGTTAGTCTTGATAATCTAATTCAAGATCAACCAGTCCAATCGGCCAGGTTGGTGAAAATCAGGTGGGAGGCTTTTCGTTCAATTGAATGTTACTTAATTACAGAATCACCTTTCAAATTCCTGAAAAGGGGAACACCTAGAGGGGGGGTGAATAGGTGTTAGTGCTAATCTAAAACTTAATGTGAAACTAAGTGCGCTAAATGCGGAAGCTAATGCAAATCTTGCACAAACTTAATACAACACAACAAGTGTAGCCGAATTTCCCGTGAAGGGCTCTGGACTAACTCCTCTTGATTCCCCTTGAATGGGTTGAGGTGCTATGTGAAGCTCTTGTTGGTTAAGTATAAGTTAGGCACACACACAAGCAAGCCAAGCAAATAAGGATGAATAGCAATAAGAATATATGCAAGGCAACACAAGCAAATAGATATGATATGAAAATATGAATTATGCTCAACACAAGCAAATATGATATGAATGAAGTATGATGCTTTGCACAAATGTAAAGAGAGAGAGTTTAGAGACAAGTGGATCAAACGCAAACACAATGATATGTTTCGAGGTTCGAGCACCCTTGCTTTACATCCCCGCCTACACCACCGTGTAGGATTTCCAATCCACTATACCGTCCACCGAGGACTCCCACCGAGAGAACCTTCACCGAGAAGGATTTGTACAACAATGGAGTACCGAACTCCTCTCTCAAACAACCACCTCACAACCGAGGGGTAGGCCCTTGGCCAATACAACAACCAACCAACAAACACCTCTACCGAAGAGGGTTTACAAACCAACTCCACCTCTCACTAGAGGGAGCAAACCAATCACCCGATCACCTCTACCTAAGAGGGATACAACAAGAATAAGGGTGTTTACAACAAGTGGTTGCAAAAACCACAAACTCAATCTCTCTTTCTTTTCTCTTTTCTTTTCCACAAAAGCAAGATCCTAAATAGATTAGGATAGGTGATAGCTCAAGTGTGGAAACTAGGTGTTTTTGGAAACAAGCAACAAAGAAAAACTACTTGGGAAATCTCTTGTATATGATAGGAATTAAAGATCAAATCAATATCCCAAAACCCTAGTTTTCTTTGATTTTCAAAAAACCCAAAAACAATAAAGATGAAATCTTTTTAGCACAAAAACTATTTTGAAAACTTGTTTAAACACTAGAGAAACACTGAAAATTTTCTTCTTGAAAACCTTAGCCAAAACCCAAAGAGATGGGGTTTATATAGGCCCAATACAAAACTAGCCGTTAGAGCTGAGCTGGCAGCTCTGACAGGCAACGGTCGACCGGCCCGGTCGACCGCCAACGGTCAGAAATATGACCGTTGGGCAACTGCGGTCGACCGGCCCGGTCGACCGAAACAAACAGAGAGCAGAACTCTCTGCAGCAGTCGACCGCCCGGTCGACCCAAACAAACAGAGAGCACTGTAAGTGCCTCGGTCGACCGGAGCGGTCGACCGTCCCAGTGCCTCCAAATGTGCACAGATTTGTGCACGTCGATCGACTGGCCCGGTCGACCGACTCCTCCCCTAGTCGACTAGTCAGAGGACCAAGTCGACTTGGTTGAAGCCTGGAACAACAATCTGGGTCAGAAAAGCATGTTAAAATATTTTCTAAAAATCTTTTAACACTTCTAAAAATCACCAAAAATAATTTTATCATTTTATATGGAAACACAAACTTGTGATAAAAATTTCAAGACATATATCAATCATATCAATTCATTTTCGAGTCTTGCAAATTTTATCAAAAACAAAACTTGTATTTTTATCAAACTTGATTTTTCAATACATGAATAGAATAGTCAAAATAAGTTTGTCTAGCAAGTTTAAAGCATGTATGTATATTTAGAACACATCTAATATACATAAAAATAAAGTAAACTTGTTTTGATCTACTATTCATGGAAACCAAATCCAAAACATGAAAACGTGTGTGTTTGTGCACTTGAGCATATCAACTATACTAAACTTTACAAATGGATCTAAAACACACTATCTAAACTATGGATACCTAAGTCTTCTTGACGATCTTCATCTTCAAGTAGACTTGCTCCAAAACTCCATCCATGGGCTAGGCAATGTATGATCTTGAAGCTTTGGCCCTGGAATCATTATGAAAAGCTTCTAAACACCTTGTTGAAGCTAATCACCAACTAATATCTTGGTTAATGATCTGAAACTTAAACAACACAAGATTATTAGTAAACATAACTACATGAGTTAATCATCATCAAAACTAGAGTGGAAGGCCTTTGGGCCAACAATTCCTTCCTTAGGCACCCATCAGACTAGTATTTAGTCAGTCTCGTATGAGTAATAAATTAGTAAGATAAACAATTTAACAATAATTTATCTAAACATAATATTTATTAAAGTAAATATTTCAGCATGAATACCTTATTCAGCATAATCCATGTAATAAGCACATTATTTAAAATAGACAGAGAATATATTGAAATTTAATAATTCTTGCAATACTAAATGTTAGTATAAATGGACAGAGTAACAGAATAAAATCAGATTTTATAGTGAGGTATGCGTAAAATATATCTCCTTAAGACAATTATGTCCCCCTCTACGGTGTATACGGGATAATAGCCAGTGGTCTCTCGAGATACAACACTCTTTCACGTGTTCTGCACAATACTTTACAAAATCAAGTACAGTCAAAACAAACTTGGCGCGCACCTTCCTATCATGCCCCACTTCCCAAAATACATGAAAACGGAGTCGCGACAAAAGTCGGCGACGTATATACGTGAGGAACATACCCCACTTATACATGTTAAGCCTAAAGTAACCTAAACATGCTATAAAAAATGACTATAATAGATCAAAATCACTGTAATACTACATATAGGCGTTTACACATGATATCATATGAATACGGAAAAGGAATAATGACTGATAACAATGTATAGAGAATCAAAAAAATACAAAATCAACAAGAATAAAATGAAGACAATAATACCAGAATAGGTAGAGAGAAACTCCAGCTGCTCACATGTCCAGTCTCATCGAACACCTGATCAATAACATGAAACATCTAGTATATGAATGTGCGAATCCAGGGTCATCAGGAAGTGACCTAATGAGTGTGTAAGAAAAAGGGAAGGTGCTTGTGCATATAAATAATATGTACATGAAATGATAATATATACTAGAAAGGAAGAGATTAATAAAACATTAATAAGAAGAGAATATGATATAATGAATGTCATCAGCATAGTACACGTATCATAATCACTTGCAATATCTAACTTCAGGATTAATGAGATCAATTTAGTATACAATCAGGTGTCAGATGTCTATATATAAGTACAATCAGGTGAGACAGTCAATTACCATACACAATAACAGTTTATCATTATTAATTATGTCAGCGAACATTAACTGCCACCTGTAATAGATGCATCCATATTGTATCTATCACACGTGTCAATCAAAATCCTAAGTTACTGAAACTAATCGGTTGAAGACATTATTCATGCTTTAGGTGGGTCCTGTACATACCCGGTATCACAGCCCAGATGCCTGGCGCTGAACCAGCCCCTACCGCAAGGTAGTCAGTAACATTACTCACAATATTACTGTAGAATAATACTCACAGTAACAATATGGAATAATAAACAGATGGGATGTCAGTCATCCCCTGAACCCTACAGTGGACCATAAGTCGGCTGCGCAACCTGTATCCTTGGTCCACCCAAAATACAGACGTTGTCTCCTCCATCAATTTTCCTAATCTCAGTGTAAGTTGTCCATTTACATTAATATTTAATTCAGTCATAACAATCAATATCCATGTTACTTATAATGCTGGGACGATACGATGACAGTAACATTACAATATAACAGTTAACAATAATCGTATACACTAGGGAACAATATCAGTAACAGTGAAAGTAATAGTAACCGTGTATATGATGAACAATAGAATTGTACATGGTGTTACGATTTAATAATACTTTCTCAGTAACTTTCAGTAACATGAATAATTACAGTAACAGGTTTAGATATTGATCCCTTACAATACAATCACATCTAGAATCAGTCAAATCTCATCCATTTATACTAAAATGATATCAGTAACTAATCCATCAACTCATAGTCTCAATATAATCATCGGAACATCAAGTATCAATTCATATCAAAGTAATCTGGTACAGTAACCCACAAATCCAATAAATCAAATACTCAGTTCTCTCAGTGTTACAAATCTTTTCTAATCCTCTAAATCACCAATAACTGAGATCAAATAATAACAGCTATCAAACTCTGATTATATATATTAACACCGATATCAATGAAATCACTCTCATAATAATTCAGATCTCTAAAACCGAATAACTGAAGTAGTCAAGAACCAATCATGAAACACTGAATATATCCTTCAGGTCAACAAAAATAATTAATACTAAAATCACAAATAAAGAGTAGAACATCCTCAAATAACATGAAATCTAGAAATGTCTATATCAGTTACTCAAGATCAATAAGATCATCAATACTCCACGATATAATCAGGGGTAAAACTGGGAATGCTCACAAACATCAATTCAACTACATCAATCTCATAAGAGCACTAATCAAAATCCTCTAAAAAGAACACAAACCTCATGTCAATTAACTAAGCAGTATATCCCTTCTCTACGTCATCAGTATATCCATCCTCTACGTCACTGACAAATCCAGATCTCAACATTCAAAATACATAGTCATCTATATCTAATCAATCATCACCATCCAATCTGATTAAGATAATCATACATTCCCAATTCCTTTAAGCTCAATCACAAGATCTAGAAAATTCAAGTAACTAATTAATTATTTATATACATGCACTAGGTCAGGTCAACCCCAACTCTAACCAAATCAGTATCAATCCAAGTATTAGTAAACAGTCTATCGATAAAGCAATGTCAATCTACTTGTCCTCAATATCCAAAAGAGTTCCGATCGGAACATCACCAACAATTATCATTAAACTCTATATATAAATCATGTTCTCTATCTTCAAATTTGAACTAAACTAACTGATTGGTAGATTATATTAATTCACAGTATAAGGTATACCTCAACTATTCCTGAATCAATAGCGGTAAATAACTACACATGAAATGACGCTAATAAATACTCAGATCAAAAAAATAAATACGGTGAATATTCAATGATGTCTCATGAAGTGATACAGGTAAACATACTGGTATAATATATCAAATGGTCACATGAAATAATACAAAACACAGATATCCAGTGGCAATGGTAATTAAGAAAATAATTAAGAAAATAGCATAAGAAAAAATACTCACATGAAATGACGCGATTTTGAAACTGAATCGCCGTCTGGTCTTCACTGCACGAACCGGTACGGATCTCTGGATCATCCCATGGGTCGGTCCTCGAAGTGCCAGTGTCTCGGGTCTATAACGAGCACATTTCTGAATCTCCTATTACCGTGTTTGGATCGCAGAATGAATCTGAAACGCTGTAATACGTAACTAAACACTCAAAGAGGAAGGGGAATCAACACATACCCATAATATACTCACACATGTAACCATACAAGTATGCCACACATGCATACACCCACGGATACCCCCACATATGTATATACACACATGAGTACAAACATATACATACATACATTTATATACATGCACTTATACACTTGCATATATACAAGTATACAGTCAAACACATCAATGTAAATACATTATTTACACGCATATTGCATGATGAAACATACACAATTAATAATACAAACTCTTTATATATAAAATTACCCAATTAAACACAAACAATTTAATTCACACACATTAACATAATATAACACACACACACACACACACACACACCCCCACATAACACAAATGCTTATCACATACATATCGACATTAATAACACAACAATGAACAAAATGAAAGGGAGAGAGACAGAGAGTCATGGCCGGGTGTAGCGCGGGACACAGCGGAACTCCGGGGTGGTTCACGGCTCCGATAGAGGAGTTGGACGATAATGGAGGCTCGCCGGAGAGGATCGGGCTGTTGCAGAGATGTGGTGCTTGACTTCAGGGACACCGAGGGAAGGATAACGAGGAGGCCAAGAGGGGGTTGCACTGGGGGAGTTGATGTGTTTATTCTCTGTTGGAGAGGGCTATTGCGTGGGTTGCGTGGAGGCACTTTGGTGGCCTGTGCGCGCGCTGGGTGGTGGCGCAGTGGGCTGAGCGTGGGAGTTGCAAGAAGGAGCGGGTGGAGGAGCATGATGGGAGGAGGAGGTCATCTGTACAGGGTTGTGGGTTGCTGCCAAGGCCATTGATGCGCCTGCAAAGGGAGGTGTGTGGCTCGGAGATGGGCTATGGATCGCGAGCGCGTGAAGGGTTATTGGTCGCTGGGCACACGGATCACAGGCGTGGAGGCGACATCGGGGCTCGCGGAGGCTGCGGAAGGAGGGCGATTGCCCATGGCGCTGTGGGGTTTTGGCGTGCTGAAGATGCTGTCGGCGCTCTTCGGAGAGGAAGGAGAGGGACATGGGCTACTAGTGGATCGACCAAGAGGGAAAGTAGTCATCGACGAAGACCATGACGCACACGGTGGCGATGATCTCGTGTCCGAGGATGGCTGTAGGTGGAAGGGCGCGCAATGGAGTTGTGTACGCAAGGAGGTGTTGTTATTGTGGGGTGGTCACAGTTGATGGCAGGGAGAAGAGAAGGGGAAAATGTGAATAGGATTAGGGTTGGATTAGGTTAAGACAGAGATTAGGTTAGTTAAGATTTGAATTTCGATAAGATTGTAGGGATTGGGTTATTAGGTATAGGATAAGGATAATAGGATAATAGGTATGGGATTCGGGTTTGAGGATAATGGGTATGGGTTGGTTTAAAGGTATTGGGTATGAGCTAAATGGATATGGGAGGAGATGAAATTAAAATAGAACAACAATCTTAATAATATTATTAATAACAATAATACATAATAGGAATACTAATAAAAATAATAACAACAATAACTAATGGCAGTTAATAATAACAACAATCAAAATTAGAAATAATATTAATAATAATATTAATAATAATTTACAATAATAACAACAACTAATAATAATAATACTAACTAATAATCATAATAATAACAATAATAATACTTATGCTACATTAACAATGATAATAAGAATAATAACACAAATAATAATAATAATGATAGTAATAGAAAAATCAGTAATTAAAAATGTTGGTAGGAAATAGTGGTAATAATATATGAAACTAAATTAGCATTTACTATCACAAATAATTTTGTATATTTAATAAGAATAATAATTGTCAAAAATCAAATTAGTAAAAAAAAGTATATCAAAAATTAATAAATACATAGAAAATTTAAAAATACAGTATTACTAAGTAGGGATAGTACACTTTCACTTGACTGAAAGTGGGAAAAAGGACATGGACCAAAAAGCGAATTTCAGACACAATTCTAAAATTCGAATAGGACTTTAAAGAATCATCTTTAAAGAAGTTAATTTATTTATTGTAGTTGATTAAGTCTTAAAATTCTTACTTGTTTGAGTTATTCCTTTTGTAGTGGAATTCTACCCTTCATATAGAAATTTGGAGGAAGTCTTTTGGAGTAGACACACCAGCTCGATCGAAATGGACGCGACCATTCCAAACAGACATATCCGTTTGACCGAAATGGGTTATCCCCGAACTGACACATCCATTCAGTAGGAATGGGCGCAACAATTTTGAATAAACATGTCTGTTCGGTGAACATACATATTCATTTGTATACCACTTTTAATGTTAGACTAACAGAGTTTTCGCTCTTTTTAGATCTGGTTTTAGGCCAACTTTCAAATTGAATATCTCATTCATTCGGAAACAGAATGTTCATTGCCAATGAAAGGATAATACATTCCAACCATCTCTCACACATTTCGAGCAACAGTTCCTGCCTAAAATTCAGCTCAAATTTCGCTAAATCCTCGCTTCGGCAATTCCAAGTTTCTAACAACCACCACTTTCTCCCTCTTCGATGCCACCAACAACAAGAAGTTCATACCATGTGGCATAGGCGCCACCATCGGCATCTGGATCGACAACTCCCATTCCCTCCCCCGCTTTCGATCCTACGCCCTCTGCTTCCTCCAGGTCCATAAAAGACCTTTAATAAGAAAAAAATAGTCATCAATGTATTTATTGGCATAATTTAACCCTACTCAGATTTCAAATATTACATTTATGTTTCTTAGTTATAGTCCTGAGACGATCTGGAGTACTAAACCTGAAGATCATCACCACCAAGTGGTTTTAGGTCCACCAACACAAAATTTCTAGCTCTGGGTGGAAGGTCTTAGTTGGGATCTCTTATCTAGGCATGGAAGATTGTAGACTTTCTTGGCCCAAAGGCCCATCACTCTACTTTTAATGATGATTAACTCATGCAGTTATAGTTTACTAATAATCTTGTGTTTACATAATTTAAGTTATTAATCAAGATATTAGTAGATGTACAACTTCAACAAAGGAGTTTTGAAGCAAACACATATAGATTCAAGAGCTCGCGCGTCAAGATCGCATCTAGTACTCGGTTGGAGTCAAGCCCGTTGAATCGTGTTTAGATCGAGTCGACTTAGAGAAGGAGTTTTATAAGAAGACCTCAATTTGTTTAGATTAAGATTGTGTTTAAATCTTGTGTGAAGATAGATATTATTGATATGCTCAAGTTCACACACAAAAGTTTTAATTTGTTTGGTTTTCAGTTTAACCGGTTTCGATTTTCATATATATTGTTTTCATGAATAGATAGAATCAAAACAAATTTACATGGTTTAATGTATATTAGATTTGATCTATATACATATATGCTTCATCTATTTAGAAAAACTTATTTTAATGCTCTATTTCATGAGTTTAAAGTTTTGTAATTAACAAAACTTATTTTTGAAATTCATGTCAAAGACATAGATATATCAATTACATGTGTATTGGATTCTATTCATCTACAATATGTTTCAAATGACTTAAATATCTTGTTTTGTATTTATACAAGTTTGAGAAAAAACAGATTTCCAGTTAAAAATTTGGTTTTTAGAAAATACCGATTTTGGTTTAAAGCCTAATTTCTATATCACAAAAATAGTTCAAATAGTTTGTAATATGTGTTGATTTTTGGTCACACATATTTGTTATTCAAAGATCTTACAAAAATATATTTTTGTGAAATTTATGTGTATTTATGTGTATTTATGGGATTTAATTGGTATTAAATTAACCAAGTTTTTCTATCTAAAAATCCAGCCAGGCTCAGCTGGCAGTCGACCGGACGGTCGACCGGATCAGGAGTCGGTCGATCGGACCGGTCGACTGATGTGCACGAAAACGTGCACATGGCCAGCCTAGAAGGCCGATCGACCGTACGGACGACCGACTGAAAGCACCCTACTCTCGGGTGCTAGCCAGTCGACTGGGCGGTCGACCGACAGGCTTGGCCTGATCGACCGGTGGTCGACCGGAGGCACAACGGTCAGAAATCTGACCGTTGACCGGTCGACCGGAGGTCAATTTTGACCATATCTGGCTGCTAACGGCTAGTTTCTTGAGAGGCTATTTTTAGGCCATCTCATGGGCTGTTTTATATAAGATTTGAGAAGAGGTTTTCTACCAGTTTTCTAATGCTATTTTTCCCATTTTCTAAAGTGTTTCAAAAAGTTTTTGTGCTTCAAATCTCTATATTTTATTTTGTTTTCAAGGGTTAGAAAAATCAAGGAAAAATAGAGTCTTTGGGAATTTGGTTTTGATCTTCATTTCTATCTCTATCTAGTATTTTTTTTTCAAGTATTTTTCTTTATAATTTGATTTGATTTCCAAACTCCTTATTTCTCACACTTGAGCTATCATCTCTATCCTATCTATAGGATCTTGTTTTGTGAGAAAAATTGTTTGTGGTCTTTTGAGATTACCAAGAGTTGTAATCTTTCTTTGCTTTGAGTTTGTATTCATCCCTCTTGTGTAGAGGTGATTGAGATTGTGATTTGGGTGTATGGCTATCCCTCTTGTGAAGAGGTAATTGTGGTTAGAGTTTGGCTTAGTGCCTTATCCTGCTTGTGTGAGGTGATTGATATCGTGCCTTGCCTCTTGTATAGAGGTGGTTTTGCTGGAGAGAGGAGTTGTGTACTCCTAGCTTGTATTTGCTAAATTCTCAGTGGAGGTTCCATGTGTGGGAGGTCCTGTGTGGATGTATAGTGAAAATCCTTCTGTTTGAAGGTGGAGACGTAGAGCAGTGGCTCGAACCTCGAAACATATCTCAATGTTTGCGATTGATCCACTATCTCTAAACTCTCTCTCTCTTATATCTTGCATTGCATCTTATTGTTCATATCATATATACTTGGTATTGATTGTGTGCCTCACTAGTGTTGAACCAAGAGAGCTTCATATAGAACCTCAACTCTTATTTAGAGGAATCAAGAGGAGTTAGTCCAGAGCCCTTCATCGGGAACTCGGCTACACTCTTTGATTGCACATAGTGTGTTGCATTTAGTTTTTAATTCCGTATCATTTGTCATTAGATTAGCCATACACCTATTCACCCCCCTCTAGGTGTATTTTCAATTGGTATCAGCACCTACGCTCCTGATATTAGGTTTAACCACCTAGGAGTGAGATCTTGGATTGCTAATCTACATTTGTATTTGCACACATATTATTTATACACTCATGGATCAGTTGCCCCTCCCATTTTTGATGTTTCCAACATCGATATATGGAATCTTAGGATGAGTGCTTATTTAAAAACCCTAGGTTTGTATATTTACCTTGCCACTACCAAGAAATCTTATCTTGGTAATGACAAGTACATAGAGGCCAATGCACAAGCTCTAGATGCATTAAAGCAAACATTAAGCAAAAATTATTTATTTATGGTTTCTCATTGTGATTCCGCTATTGCAGTGTGGAACACTTTGACCTCTTTCGAGCTTCAAACGACAAAATATGTGGAGAAGGAATCTAGTGGAGATGAGTCCGACCAATCTTGCTTACATGGTCTAAGGGAATGACTCCCTTGACGTATACTCGGAAACTCATCTAGATGATTGTGCTAGTTCTTCAGGTGATGATTATATGGATGCTGATGCTTTAAACGAAGAACTATCTACAGTTTGTGAAAACTTACTTGAAAAATATAAACTTTTGAAAAAGAAAAGTTTTAAATTAAAAGAAGAAAATGAGAATTTGTCTTCAAAGCTAAACATGATTTTACAAGAGAGGGTTGAGATTTCAAGTGAACGAGACTCCTTGAAAACCCAACTCGACCTTGCTTTAAAGGAAAATAAATTTTTGAAAAATAAAAATATTGTGAAATTATTTTGAAGAAAAATGAGGATTTATCTTTAAAACTTGAAATTGTGTTAAAAGAAAATGATTCTTTGAAAAATAAGATTGCTTCAATTTCTAATGAACTAGAGTTAATTTTAAAAGAAAATATTTCCTTGAAAAATGATTTAGATTCCCATGTTTTCCATGCTACTATAACTTCATCATCTAATGTTTCTATTGCATGTTCCACCTCTTCTTCTAAAGTTGAAAATGATATAACTATGTTAAAGAAGAGTGTTGATTGTTTGGGCTCCATTTGAGCCATTTTACCATGAAACACACACGATTAGAATCCATGTTTCTAAAAGTACACCTAGAGGGGGGTGAATAGGTGTAAAGCTAATCTAATGACAAATGATGCGGAATTAAAAACAAATTGCAACGCACTTAGTGTAACCAAAGAGTGTAAACGAATTCCCGGTGAAGGGCTCTGAACTATCTCCTCTAAATTCCTCTAAATAAGAGTTGAGCTGCTATATAAAGCTCTCTTGGTTTAACACAAGTGAGGCATACAAACAATATTAAGCATATATATGATATGAATATGATGCCATGCAAGATGCAATAAAAGAGAGAGAGTTTAGAGATAATGGATCAATCGCGAACAGCAAGATATGTTTCGAGGTTTAAGCCATTGTTCTACGTCTCCGCCTTCACACAGAAAGATTTTCACTAAACCGTCTACACAGGACTTCCCACACAGGGAATCTCCACTGAAGATTTGGGTAATACAACTTTGGAGTACACAACTCCTCTCTCAAATAACAACTACCTCTACACTTAGAGGCAAGGCACTAAGCCACACAAGATCAATCTCTCAATAGAGCGATAGAGCACTAAGCCAAATAATAATCACCACTCACTAGAGGGATAGGCTCAAAGCCAAACCAACAATAATCACCTCTACACTTAGAGGGATACCAATACAACCAAACTTAACCTCTACAATCACCTCTACACAAGAGGGATACCCATAAATAAAAGAAGGTACAACTCTCGGTGATCTCAAAGACCACAAATCAATTTTCTCACAAAAAAAGATCCTAATAGATAGGATAGATAGATAGCTCAAGTGTGAGAAATCAAAGTGTTTGGAAATCAAATCACAAAGAAAAATACTTAAGAAAACAACTAGAATAAGATAGAAATGAATATCTAAACCAATATCCCAAATACTCTATTTTTCTTTGAATTTTTCAATCCTTGAAAAAAAATAAAGATAGATCTTTTTAACCCAAAAACTCTTTGAAAACTTCTTGCTAAAACACTTATAAAGATGGGAAAAATTTTCTCTTCAAATTCTTGGTGAAATCAGCCAAGGAGGGGACTATTTATAACCCTCCAAAAATCTGCCCGTTGGCAGCCAGGAAAGGGCAGAATTGCCCTTTCGGTCGGCCGCCCGATCGACCGGCAAATGGTCATTTTTGTGACTGTTGTGTCTCCGGTCGATCGGGCCAAAGCCAATGGTCGACCATCCGGTCGACCGGCCCCCACCCGAGAGTGGGGTGCTTTTAGTCGGTCGACCGTGACGGTCGACCAACTCCTGGTCCGGTCGACCGTCCGGTCGACCGCCAGTGCAGTCAGGCTGGGAAAAATAGGTATGAAAACTTAGTTAATTTAATACCAATTAAATCTCATAAAATCACATAAATAAGTTCTTATAAGATCTTTGAAATACAAATATGTGTGACTAAAATTCAAAACATATTAAAAACAATTTGAACCATTTTTGTGATATTGAAATTTGCCTTAAACACAAAATTCGTATTTTCCAAAGCTTGAATTTTTAAAATAAAAAATCGTTTTCTCCAAAACTCATGTAAATACAGAAACATTATATTGAAATAACTTTGAAGCATATTGTATATTGATAGAATCCAGTATACATAAAAGATATTATATCTATATTTTTGATATGAAATTTAAAAACCGATTAAACCAAAAATCAAAACTAATAAACTTTAAAACTTGTGTGTGTGAACTTGAGCATATCAACACTATCTACCTTTACACGAGATCTAAACATACTAAATTAAAAACAAACCGAAGTCTTTTTGTCTCCAGGCTGACTCGATCCAAACGCGATCAAACGAGCTTGACTCCAACCAAGTACTAGATGCGATCTTAACGCGCGGGTTCTTGAATCTACATGTGAAAGCTCCAAAACTCCTTTGTTGAAGCTAAACACCTACTAATATCTTGGTCAATCACTGAAACTATTTAAATACAAGATTATTAGTAAATTATAACTATATGAGTTAATCATCATCAAAACAAGAGTGATGGGCCTCTGGGCCAACAATCTCCCCCTTTTGATGATGACAAAACTCATGGAGTTATATATGCATGGATTAAAGTTAAGCTTCATAGAAGCTCTCCCTTAACTCATGCATAACAATAAACAATAAAGATAAGCTATGTGTGCGTAAACCAAACAACACATATATGCATAAATGAAGAATATTGATTGAGGTTTTACCTGCACAAAAATACAGAATTTCAGAACTTAAGAATAAAGAGTGCAAGGTACTCAATGCTACTGCAGTAGCAAGTGGCTATGCGGGTCATGATCCACAAAGAGAGACTAGCGATGGAAGCTTTTTAATAAATTCTCTTTTATACTACAAAGAATGGTTAAAGTTCTTCTTTTAGTTCTTTAAAAGAAAATGAAAAAGAGTTACAGTCAAGTTAGGAAGAAAGCGGTAGAATGAGAAGGTGGAGAAAATAGAAATGAATATATACAAAGAAATTGAAAAAGAGTGATGAAAGAATTGGGAAATACTGGTGTTGGTGATCGAAACTAAAATTAAAAGAAAAAAATTAAAACCTAAAAAATTTATTTACCTCTTCAGCGCTTGCTTACCTTTTACCCGGATCGACGATGTACCTTTATTTGAAGGTGAGCGAAGTATGACAAATATGATCTTCCCCATTCCCGTTTTACATTATGAAATGAAAGGGACAATCTACACTATCATAGGAATGGATATCCATCACCATAAGCCATCAACGACATTTGAAAGGGTAAGGCAACTTCTAGGCTATCGGAGTCATTTGGATTCACAAACAAAGAAGAGGGAAGCAAACAAAAACAAGAGTAAAGAACATAAAGAAACTTAGATTCGATTCAAATAACAATGAAAGAAAAGATTACTTACACCGGTGTCACCTTCAGTACAAGCTTGCTCTTATTCTTCCATGAAAGTATCATCTCCTCTCAGTTACATAAAGAAAATAAAAATTATGTGAAAGAAAATAAAAAATCTAAGTTACAAACTACAAATTAGATTAAATTCTACTCTCTGCTTGGTCGTTCCCTTTTGCCTTTGAGATTGTAGGTATTTATAGGAGAAATGCAGAGATTAGAGGAGTATGAAGATGGAGAAAGCTGAATATTTCTTAATTTGAATCCTCTCCTTATCTTCAAACTTGATTTGATGTGGATATTTAGTTCTGATCTGCAACTTATCGGTGTGTTGATTGCTGAATATAACTTACCGAATGATAGAATTAAAAATAGTGATTAATTAAGAGTTGTAGCCCTTTAAGTCTTTTTTTGGATCATCTTGAATCATTAATTTAAATTTCGGTAGCAAAAGTTATGATTCAAATACTAAAATGTATCCAGTCAGAATCTGAGTAAAATTGCTTCATCTCATCCGTTGATCTTCTCTCTATCTATTTTTCCCTTTAGATTTAGACTCTGTATTTGATGTTATCCTCGGTTGATCTTTAGATTTAACTACTTGATTTACCAAAAACTAAAATTAACCAATTGGATTCGGGATCATCCTCCCTTAACCAAATAGATCTACTTAAATCTGAATTTAACTTATATTTATTTGATTTTATCCTCTTTCTCCTCATGATTATCTTCTACAAAATAGACATTTAAGATAAGGAATTTAGCAGATTTATTATTTGATAAATGTGAAAATGTAATAAAGAATAATGCAATAAATGTGTGCAATCACACCCCCACACCTATCTTTTGCTCGTCCTCGAGCAAAACAACAAAACTAAATCAAAGATTATTAAACCACTTTCGCAGGTTACACAATTGCACTGAGCATGTGCAATAAGCTGTTAAACCTCTAAGTTTCCCCTAGAGGACGAGTTTTGTCTCGTGAGGGTTTTCAGTGGATTACACCTACAAAATCCATAAAGAAAGAAAAAATAAAGTGTTAGTATTTTGAAAACACATTTTGAAAGACAAAAATATTTGAAATACTATTGTAAGAATTAAGTAATCTATAAATTATAGAAAAACTAAAATTTTCATTCCTAAACTTAGTCTCTATTCAAAAATTTGTTATCAATCAAAGTAAGGAGTCAAATTGTACTTCTCATCTAGTCATTACTTTACCCTAAGTCATAAGCACCTTCGTGACCGTGAAAATTTTGACTAAGGGTTCTTTAACTCTTAACTCTTATGCCTTATTTATTTATTTATTTATTTTATTTTTGATGGTATTATTTCTTAGTTTTATTAGGCTTTCTAATCTGCCCATGTAACGAGCCTTTAATCGGTGACTTCCAAACCAAACGGTCTTAGGGCACCGGGTGAGAAAACACCCCAAGGACTTAAGGACTCGAGCAAACAAGGCCACAAAACTAAGGATTTTATTATATGAACCGCTTTTAGGCGTGAATACTTATGCTTTATGAGGCACAAATACCCAGCTTAATTAGAGGATATATATATATTCTCAAACTTATCTAATCATCTTTTGCATAAATACCAATGCTTGCTTAGGCCAAGCACCTACCTAATCAATAATTAGATTTGTTTATTTTTCATAGATATACATATATATATATATTTTTATAAGGCATAAGAATCTTTATTTTTTTTTAACCCTAAATGTGTAAGTGTATAAAGTGCACATTTTTTCGTCAAGGAAAAAATTAAGACTAAATTACTTTGACAAATTATCTTCTTAACCCTAAAAATCAAACAAATAATCTTATTTTGACCAAGTATAAGAAATCCTAATTATGATAATCCTATTCCTTAAAGTTGACTTAATTTCATACAAAAAATATGTCAAAATATTGTTTCAATTTTCAAAATGTTTTTTTTAAAGTAAAGAAAATGTTGATAATAATTTTTTTAAAAAAAAAGGAAACCTAAGTTATGTTGGAACCCTCCCCCACTCCTATCTCATGCATTATCCTCAATGTATGAATTAATGCATAGATGCATGAAAAAAAAAAGGGAAAAAATACTACCCTAAGGTGGTAGTTCTGGTGGTGGTCTGATTGGTTCACGAAATGCGGCCCAATTGAATTTGTGTGGAGTTCGGAGGAACCCACCAGAAATCTCTCTAATATAACCCACTAAAATGATGTATATATGAACGATTTTTATTAAAAATTTTACCCCATCTAATTTTCAAAGTTTACAAATAATTTCGGAGTCAATTTTATCAACACCCTTGTCCAAAAATGAAGTGTGAAAAGATGGAATGATTAACTTGGACTTAGGAAGTACGTGAACTAATACCGACTCAAGAAAGTGACTTAAGTCAAGTAAAAGTTCAGGAGTCGAGATTAGTTCAGGAAGTGGGTCCAAATCAAGAAGTTGAAACTCAAGTCCACATTCATTCCCAATAACGGAATGTGACTTAATATTGGTGATTCAAGTTCAAGAATGACAGGTGTGGGAATCAAAACTGACTCTAAAATATTACTCAAGTTGGGTAGCAAAATAGGAGTCAATATTGATTCAAGAATTTGAACTGGATCACAAATTTGAGAATCAAGGTCACATTTCTCATTGAGTTCAATTTCATAAAAATGAGAACTTGCCAATTTGTAAATGGGACTTTCAAAATTATGAAACTAGTCAAGTTTAATATGATGATCATAAAAGATTGGTGATTCAATTTCATGATGAATTGGCACAGGATCCAATGTTGACTCGAGAAAAAGATTGAAATTAGGTGAAGACACCGAAGTCATTATTGAATCAGAAAGTAGAATTGAATCACCAAGTTGAGATTCAGGATCATATTCATTCTCAAGGTCAATTTCAGAAAAGGGATAACTTGTCACAATATCAATGTGGTTTTCAAAATTTGGGATTTGGGCAAGTTCAAATCGGTGTGCTGAAATAGAATCTTATTTTCTAAAACAACATGATTCTTCGGCTCTAACAGAATGGTTAGCGACATCAGAAATGGTCAAACGGTGAGAATGGAGAGTTTGGACCATTATATCTATGTCATGATTACGAGCGATTTGAGCCTGAGTCATGGCTTCAAGCATCTTTTCAAGTCAATTGGTTCATCGTTTTGTTGCGATTGGACTTGAAAGATGAAGTTTTGTTTTGAAATTTGTGGTGAAATTGTGAGTCCGTCAGATTTTGTGATTGTTGTTTGGACTCACGCATACTCATTTCCAAGATTGATGGTTTTCTATTTTAAATTTATGGAACTGAGTATGAAACTTGGAAATATTATGAACAAGGTAGATAAGGAGGACAAGTTGGTTGAAAATTAGACTCGGAGGATGTGAATCCCCATTGACTCTGAGAAGAGTTGAAATTATTTTAGAAATTATGGTAATAAGATTGGGGGCATGGATTATATTGATTCAGATAAGACCAATCCGACACACTAGGTTGGTTAAAGTTATGATATGTTGCGTTGGTAATATTTAAAAAAAGGGTCGGGGTATGATATGATAACCATTAAAATTGAAAAAATTATTGTTATAAACCATATCACACAGGAAAAAAACAAACAAATAAGCGAACAAATAAAAAGAAAAAAATTCTAATCAAAGTTAGGGTAAATCTTAGACCTAGACGACTCCTAACTGGTTAGACTGTCTACGTAGGGTATATTATTGAATTTGACCACAAGTTAATCGGCCAGGTAGAGGCAAGATTGGTGAGAGGCATCCACGTAAAAGCGACGTGCCTAATTAAACCAAATCACTAGCATTCAGGGTTTCGCCTCTCAATCCCCAACCTTAGTCACCGATTTGGCAAGAGTCAAATTCAAATCAACTTTCCCCTTAGGTCAATCTCCTATTTGAGTCCAAGATGTCCACTAGGGTCAACGTCTACTCAGTTTTAGTTAGGCTTGGGTTAGTGAGTGAGGAGATTATTTGTGGGCTGAGAGTAATGACTTCTCTACCTTATCTTGTTTATAGGACAAGCCCTTAAATCAATTTAGTACAGTGTACAAGTATATAGAAAAAAATAACACTCAAGCAATATTTCATTCAAAAATGAATCTTATACTAAATGTTATACACACATAACTTGGCTCCAGCACTCTTCAACAGTAAATAGAAAATGTAATGAAATACCTGCACACAACTTGATTGAGGTCTACCTGCACATAAGAATACAGAATTTCAGAACTACAAGAATAAAATGTGTAAGTTCTCAATACTACCGCGATAGCAAGTGCTATGCGGGTCGTGATCCACAATGAGGGACTAGCGATGGAAGCTTTTTAGTAAGTTAACTTTTATGCTACAAAGAATGGTTAAAATACTTCTTTTAGTTCTTAAAAAGAAAAGAGAAAAATGGAGTTACATTTAAGTTAGGAAGAAAGTGATAGATTGAGAAGGTGGAGAAAATAGAAATGGATATATACAAAGAAATTAAAAAAATGATAAAACAATTGGGAAATAGTGGTGTTGGTGATCTCAACTAAAGTTAAAAGAAAAGAAAATTAAAACCTAAAAGACTTACTTACCTTTTTAGCGCTTGCTTACCTTTTATCCGGATCGACGATGTACCTTTGTTTGAAGGCGAGCGAAGTATGACAAATATGATCTTCTCCATTCCCATTTTACACTATGAAATGAAATGGACATGCTACACTACCATAGGAATGGATATCCATCATCATAAGCCATCAACGGCACTTGCAAGGCCAAGGCAACTTTGAGACTATCGGAGTCATTTGGATTCACAAACAAAGAAGAGGGAAGCAAATGAAAACAAGAGTAAAGAAAATAAAGAAACTTAGATTCAATTCGAATAACAATGAAAGAAAAATTACTTATACCGGTGTCACCTTCAGTACAAGCTTGCTCTTATTCCTCTATGAAAATATTCTCTCCTCTCAGTTACATAAAGAAAATAAAAATTACATGAAAGAAAATAAAAACCTAAGTTACAAACTACAAATTAGCCTAAATTCTACTCTCTGCTTGGTCGTTCCCCTTTGTCTTTGAGATTGCAGGTATTTATAGGAGAAATATAGAGGTCAGAGGAGTATGAATATAGGGGAAGCTGGATATTTCTGAATTGAATCCTCCCCTTATCTCCAAACTTGATTTGACGTGGATATTCAGTTCTGATCTGCTTCTTGTTGGCATGTTGATTGCTGAATATAACTTATCAAATGACAGAATTAGAAATAGTGATCAACTTAAGAGTTGTAGCCCTTTAAGTCTTCTTTCTCAATCATATTGAACCATTAGATTTAAATTTTGGTAGTGAAAGTTATGATTCAATTATTAAAATGTATCTACTCAGAATCTGAGTCAAATTTGCTTCATCCCATCCGTTGATCTTCTCTCTATCCATTTATCCCTTTGGATTTGGACTCTGTATTTTACGTTATCCTCGGTTGATCTTTAGATTTAACCATTTGATTCACCAAAAACTGAATTTAACCAATTGGATTTGGAATCATCCTCCTTTAACCAAATAGATCTAGTTAAATCTGAATTTAACTGATATTGATTTGATTTTATCCTCTATCTCCCCATGATTATCTTCTGCAAAATAGACATTTAAGATAAGGAATTTAGCAGATTTATTATATGGTAAATGTGAAAATATAATAAAGAATAATGTAATAAATGTGTGCAATCACACCCCTACACCTATCTTTTGCTCGTCCTCGAGCAAAAAAAAATTAAATCAAAGATTATTAGACCACTTTCGCAGGTCACGCGATTGCACTGAGCTTATGTAACAAGCCGTTAAACCTCTAGGTTCTCCCTAGAGGATAAGTTTTATCTCGTGAGAGTTTTCAGTGGATTGCACCCACAAAATCCATAAAGAAAGAGAAAAATGTTAGTATTTTGAAAACACATTTTGAAAGAAAAATATTTGAAATATTATTGTAAGATTAAGTAATCTATAAGTTATAAGAAAACTGAATATTTCATTCGTAAACTTAGTCTCTATTTAAAAATTTGTTATCAATCAAAGTAAGGAGTCAAATTGTACTTCTTATCTAGTCTATTACTTTACCCTAAGTCATATGCACATTCGTGACCGTGAAGTTTTGATTAAGGGTTCTTTAACTCTAACTCTTATGTCTTATTTATTTATTTATATATATATTTTCTATTTTATTTTTGATGGTATTATTCTTTAGTTCTATTAGGCTTTCTAATCTGCCCATGTAACGAGCGTTTAATCGGTGACTCCCAAACTAAATGGTCTTAGGGCACCGGGTGAGAAAACACCCCAAGGATTTAAGGACTCGAGCAAACAAGGCCACAAAATTAAGAATTTTATTATATGAATCGCTTTTAGGCGTGAATACTTATGCTTTATGAGGCATAAATACCCAGCTTAATCAGATGATTATATATATATATATATATATATATATATATATATATATATATATATATTTCTTTTTCTTTTTTTTAAATAAGGCATAAGAATCTTTGCTTTTGAACCTTAAGTGTGTAAGTGTACGAAGCATGCATATTTCATCAAGGTAAAAATCAAGACTAAATTACTTCCACAAATTTTCTTCCTAACCTTAGAAATCAAACAAATAATCTTATTTTGAACAAGTATAAGAAATCTTAATTTTGATTTTCCTATTCCTTAAAATTGACTTAATTTCTTACAAAAAATATGTCAAAATATTATTTCTATTTTCAAAAAGTTTTTAAAAGTAAAGAAAATGTTAAATTTTTCTTTTTTTAATAAAAAGAAAAATCTAAGTTATGTTAGAACCCTCCCCCACACCTATCTCATGCATTGTCCTCAATGTATGAATTAATGTATAGATGCATGAAAAAGAAGAAAAATATTACCTTAAGGTGGTGATTCTGGTGGTGATCTAATTGGTCCACGAAATACGGCCCAATCGAATTTGCGTGAAGTTCCGAGGAACCCACCAGAAACCTCTCTAATATAACCCACTAAAATGATGTATATATGGTTGATTAAAAATTTTACCCCATCTAATTTCTAAATTTCACAAATAATTTCGGAGTCAATTATATCAACACCCTTATCCCAAAATGGAGTATGAAAAGATGGAATGATTGACTTAGACTTAGAAAGTTTGTGAACTAATACCGACTTTGGAAAGTGACTTAGGTCAAGTAAAGGTTCAGGAGTTGAGATTGGTTCAGGAAGTTGGTCCAAATCAACAAGTTGAAATTCAAGTTCACATTCATTTCCCAACAACGGAATGTGACTTAACATTGGTAATTCAAGTTCTAGAATGACAGGTGTGGGAATCAAGACTGACTCTAAAATATTACTCAAATTGGATAACAAAACAGGAGTCAATATTGATTCAAGAATTTGAACTGTATCATAAATTTGAGAATCTAGGTCACATTTCTCATTGAATTCAATTTCATAAAAATGAGAACTTGCCAATTTGTCAATGGGACTTTCAAAAGTATGAAATTAGTCAAGTTCAATATGATGATCATAAAAGATTAGCGATTCAATTTCATGATGAATTGGCACAGGATCCAATGTTGACTCGGGAAAAGATTGAAATCAGGTGAAGACATCGGAGTCATTATTGAATCAAGAAGTAGAATTAAATCACCAAGTTGGGGTTCAGGATCATATTCATTCTCAAGTTCAATTTCAGGAAAGGGATAACTTGTCAAACCGTCAATGTCATTTTCAAAATTTAGAGTTTGGACAAGTTCAAATGGTTGTGCTGAAATGGAATCTTATTTTCTAAAATAACATGATTTTTCGATTTTAGCAGAATGGTTAGCGACATCAGAAATGGTCAAATGGTGATAATGGAGAGTTTGGACCATTATATCTATGTCATGATTACAAGCGATTTGTGCCTGAGTCATGACTTTAAGCATCTTTTCAAGTCGATTGGTTCATCGTTTTGTTGCAATTGGACTTGAAAAGATGAAGTTTTGTTTTGAAATTTGTGGTGAAATTGTGAGTCCGTCAGATTTTGTGATTGTTGCTTGGACTCACGCATACTCATTTTCAAGATTGATGGTTTTCTATTTTGAACTGGTGGAACTTAGTATGAATCTTGAAAATATTATGGACAAGGTGGATAAGGAGGATAAGTTGGTTGAAAATTGGACTCGGGGGAAGTGAATTCTCAGTGTGAAATTATTTTGGAAATTATGGTCATAAGATTGGGGGCATGGGTTATATTGATTCGAATAAGACCAATCCGGCACACTAGGTTGGTTAAAGTTATGATACGTCGGGTTGGTAATTTTAAAAAAAGAGGTTAAGGTGTAATATGGATTACCATTAAAATTGAAAAAATTATTGTTATAAGCCATATCACACAGGAAATATCAAACACAAACAAAGAAAAACAAACAAATAAGCAAACAAATAAAAAGAAAAAAATCTAACCTAAGTTAGGGTAAATCTTAGACCTACACGACTCCTAACTAGTTGACTGTTTACGGGGGGTATATTATCGAATCAGACCACAAGTTAATGACCAGGTAGGGGCAAGATTGGTGGGAGGTATCCACGCAAAAGCGACGGGCCTAATTAAGCCAAACCACCAGCCTTCGGGGTTTCGCCCCTCAATTCCCAACCTTAGTCACCGATTTGGCAAGAGACAGATTCAAATCAACTTCCCCCTTAGGTCAGTCTCCTATTTGAGTCCGAGATGTCCCAAGGGCCAAGGTCTACTCAGTTTTAGTTAGGCTTGGGTTAGTGAGTGAGGAGATTATTTATGGGCTAAGGGAGTGTAATGACTTCGCCATCTTATCTTGTTTATAGGACAAGCCCTTAAATCAATTTAGTGCAGTGTACAAGTATTAGAAAAAAGTAACACTCAAGCAATATTTCATACAATAATGAACCTTATAATAAATACTATGCACATATACCTTGGCTCTAGCACTCTTCAATAGTAAATAGAAAATGTAATGAATTAGACACGTGCCTAAATGCAAAGTCTAAATCATTTTTAGCATTTACAATCAACTTTTACTGTTGTGTTAGAAATGTATATACAGTGAGTCAAATAAAGAAAAAAATGCTACAGATATTAAATTATGCAATTCAGCCAACCTGTAAAAAATACATGTTAGTAGTTCACTCAGATTGCCATAGGAATGCAGCAAATCTGAGGGCTTCTGGGCTTTGCTTTCTTGAGCAGAGTCCAGGCCACTTATATGTCCACTACAGTAAAAATTCCTTGTTGCTAAATCTGTACACCAAGAATAAAGAAGAAAGTTAACCAAAAAAATGTAAACTAAAAAAAGAATTACTTACCGTCCCTTCCCGGCAACGGCATCAAAATTTTGATTGAGATTTTACCTGCACAAAAATACATAATTTCAAAACTTAAGAATAAAGAGTGCAAGTACTCAATGCCACCGCAATAGCAAGTGGCTATGTAGGTCGTGATCCACAAGGAGGGACTAGCGATGGAAGCTTTTTTAGTAAGTTCTCTTTTATACTACAAAGAATAGTTAAAGTTTTTCTTTTAGCTCTTTAAAAGAAAACGAAAAAGAACTACAGTTAAGTTAGGAAGGAAGTGGTGGAATGAGAAGGTGAAGAAAATAGAAATGGATGTATACAAAGAAATTAAAAAAGAGTGACAAATTGGGAAATAGTGGTGTTGTGATCTAAATAAAATTAAAAGAAAAAAATTAAAACCTAAACAACTTACTTACCTCTTCAGCCCTTGCTTACCTTTTACCCAGATCGATGATGTACCTTTGTTTGAAGGCAAGCGAAATATGACAAATATGATATTCCCCATTCCCATTTTACACTATGAAATGAAAGGGACAAGCTACACTACTATAGGAATGGATATCCATCACCATAAGCCATCAACGACACTTGCAAAGGCAAGGCAACTTCGAGGCTATCGGAGTCATTTGGATTCACAAACAAAGAAGAGGGAAGCAAATGAAAACAAGAGTAAAGAAGATAAAGAAACTTAGATTCAATTCAAATAACAATGAAGGAAAAGTTACTTACACCGGTGTCACCTTCAGTACAAGCTTGCTCTTATTCCTCCATGAAAGTATCATCTCCTCTCAGTTACATAAAGAAAATAAAAATTACATGAAAGAAAATAAAAAACCTAAGTTACAAACTATAAATTAGATTAAATTCTACTCTCTGCTTGGTCGTTCCCTTTTGCCTTTGAGATTGCAAGTATTTATTGGAGAAATGTAAAGGTTAGAGGAGTATGAAGATAGGAAAAACGGGATATTTCTGAATTTGAATACTCTCCTTTTCTTCAAACTTGATTTGATGTGGAAATTCAGTTCTGATCTGTCGCTAGTTGGCGTGTTGATTGCTGAATATAACTTATCAAATGACAGAATTAGAAATAGTGATCAACTTAAGAGTTGTAGCCTTTAAGTCTTCTTTTTGAATTATCTTGAATCGTTAGATTTGAAGTTTGGTAGTGAAAGTTATGATTCAAATACTAAAACGTATCCAGTAAGAATCTGAGTCAAATTTGCTTCATCTCATCCGTTGATCTTCTCTCTATCTATTTATCCCTTTGGATTTGGACTCTGTATTTGACGTTATCCTCAGTTGATCTTTAGATTTAACCACTTGATTCACCAAAAATTGAATTTAACCAATTAGATTTGGGATCACCCTCCCTTAACCAAAATAGATCTAGTTAAATCTGAATTTAACTTATATTTATTTGATTTTATCCTCTTTCTCCCTATGATTATCTTCTACAAAATAGGCATTTAAGATAAGAAATTTAGCAGATTTATTATATGATAAATATGAAAATATAATAAAGAATAATGCAATAAATGTGTGCAATCAAATACTTCTCCCCTTTATATGTTCTGATACCAATTGAGAAATAAACATGCATATAAATGACATAAATATACATATATAAAACTCCAAATTTCTCTCCTCCTTTTTGTCAAATCATCAACAAAGGGGCATAAATAAACTCAAAAAAAAATTCTCCCTTTTTTGTCAAATCAAACAAGAAGGATGTATATGCGATATACATTCATGAAGAGGAGAGACGTAAAGTTAACTCCCCCTGCATACATGCATTACATGAAAAAGAGATGACTAAACTCTAATCACATAACGTATAATATACAATGTATAAAAGGAGATGTGAAGCTCCCTACACACGTGTAAGACATAGAGAAGAGAGGTCAAACTCCTCAATATGAGATAAACTCAATATGAATTTATACATAGAGAAGATGTTAAGCCTCCCTTACATATAAGCAATACATATCAAAACATTATAATACCAATTGAAAAATATATCAATTTATAATAAAGGTATACATCGAAACATTATGATACCAATTTATGATACCAATTTAAAATAAACAAACATTTTTAAGATACCAATTTGAAAGTAAATAAAATTTTAAGATACTAAAAGATACCAATTAAAAATATCTTGATACCAATTTAAAATGTCTTATAAATTATGATATCAATAGAAAATGAAACATTTTATGTTTTTGATACCAATTGAAATATATATTGAAAATCTTGATACCAATTGAAAGTAAAAACTAAATTGTTTTAGGTAAACATAACTCATATCAATATAGATACCAATTTAAAATGAAATATGATATCAATGTTGAAAATGTTAGCATATACCAAAACAAAGCATTTTTCATCATAAAGAATGGGAGTAAGATACCAATTGAAAATAATGTCGATTAAAAGATATCAATTGAAAGATAAAACATTAATTTTCTCCCCTTTTATGAAATACCACTAAAAACAATACACAAGCTTGTATAAGATACCAATTAAAAAATAATTGACATTAAGGAGTGAATCAAGCTTAGCATAAACATAATTTGTGCTTTAAAATGTACATGTATTATAAGCACAATCAAATCACATTTATATGTATGAAAATGTAAATATCAATCGAAATTGATACTATTTGAAGTTTGAAGTTTGAAGTATACATATATAAAAAACAAAATATGAGTATACAAGAAATATCAATTATGATACAAATTGAAAATATAATGAGAATCAAGTTTATAACTCATAATTACCTCCATTTCATGTACATGTTAAAAAGATTTTCAATTTAGAGCATACAAGGCATTATCGCCCATCCATCCGCCCTTGGAAGAGAGAGGTTTTCGAAAATAAAATTTGAAAATAATTTTAGCATGTTTGAAAATTCTTCCAAAATGAAGAAATACACAACTAATTTTATGATAATCTTGAAAACTAGCATGCAGTCCTTCAAGTAAGGAATAAAATAAGAATATATCTATGAAAATATGAAAATCACACAACAATTGACACTCAAGATCTATAAAGCACATATAAGACTCATGAAAATAAAGTCATGAGAAAATATCAAGTAATGTGAGTGTACAAAGTTATGTAATCAATAAAATCATGGAATAATGCATTTAAGCTCAATTATGAAATTCTTTCTCATAAAAGTGAAAATCATCAAAGCTAAATTGGCTTCAAGGTATATGTATGTTTTGTCTAAAGTAAAAGTATACATATATATCCCAAACACAGATGAGTCCATAAGAGAATTTTGCATAAAAAGCAAGTGACTCAAGGGTATACATGTATATCTTAAAGTTTCGACAAAATTGATATTTCATGAACCTAAATACATTTTCATGAAAAAAATGGGGAATACGAGTCAAAATGCACGAATCATCAAAAGTAGGCTATACTAGTACATCTAATGGGTACAATGAGCAATTAAGCGTAAACATACAAAAAATAAATGTAGCTCATTAGTTGTATAAGTATTTACACAAGTTTTATTAAAATTTACATCTTAAACATGTAATCAAAACATGAAGCATAAAAGATAAACGAAAACTAATATGATCATTATGGAAATGCACATGTCTTAGAGTTATGATATACACAATAGTTAAACTATAGTGAGAACACAAAATATGAATTCATATGAACATGGTGTATCTCAATTACTATATATGTATGTCATAAGTCTAATTATCATGGCATTTAACATAATGAGCATTAAAATATGACTTGCTAAAAATCAATAATCTAAAATCATGTAAATATAAATAAGGAGTTAGAGATAGTAACTAAAACCATTAGGGCTAATCTCTAGGTCTCCAAACCATGGTGATCCTCCCACCAAACTCCCCTTGAAATTGATGCATCCAAAAGTGTTACCATTTTAGCTCTGAGCGCATCCACCATCAAGGCACCAACACCTCTCACGTCATGTGAGAGCCCACACCTATATCAAATAAAATAGGGGTAGAGTTTGGTACCCATACTCTATTGGGTCCATGGGGGTTAGCACCTTTCCTACCCCAAATAAATTTATTTGCAAAATTTATATTATGTACTCTATCATAAAAAAACTTTGCAAGGTGGCCCTTACGTCCACAATGTGTACAAGTGTACACATGAGAATACATGGTCTTATGTGTATGAACGTGAGAAGCATGTGTATGCCGTGACTTGTGTGCATGCATAGGAGGAGCATGTTTTTTGTGAAACGTGGATTCCAATTTCTTGTGATCCATAGCACATTAGCTAAGAGTGGAGCTCAAACAATCAACACTCTTCTTTAAAGCACACATATCATTTTTAATAATAGAAGAAGAGATAGAGTATGCAATAGGTACACTAGATGGTGAAGCAATAGTAGCATGGCAAACATGTGAAGACAAATCATTTTTCAAAGATTTATTTTCCTTTGAAACTAAATCCAAATCCTTTGAAATAGAAGCAATTTTATTTTTCAAAGATTGGTTTTCTTTTACAAAAAAATCAAGTTTTGAAGACAAAATCTCATTATTCTTCATAACATCATTACAATCATTTTTGTTTTTCAAAATTTTGTTTTCATTTAAAATAAGGTCGAGTTGGGATTTCAATGAGTCCCTTTCATTAGAAATCTCATCCCTCTCTTGCAAAGCAATATTAAGTTTCGAAAACAAATCTTTATTTTCTTTATTTAATTTAATACTTTTTTTCAAAACTTGATTTTTTTCTAATAGGTTTTCACAAATAATGGAAAGTTCTTCATTTAATGCATCGGCATCAACATAATTATCACTCGAAGAACTAGCATAATTATCTAGTTCAGTATCCGAGTTTACCTCAAGGGAATCATTCCCTTGGACCATGAAGCAATCTTAGTCGGACTCATCTCCACTAGATTTCTTCTCCACATATTTTGCCGTTTGAAGCACGAGAGAGGTCAAAGTGTTCCACACTGCAAAAGCGAAATCACAATGAAAAGCCATACATAAATATTCTTTGTTAAGAGCGCATCTAAGTGCCTCTAGGGCTTGTGCATTGACCTCTATATGCTTGTTATTATCAAGATAGAATTTCTTGGTAGTAGCAAGGTAAACATGCATTCCTAGGGTTTTTAGGTACATACTCATCATAAACTTCCATACATCAATGTTAGAAACATCAAACATAGGAGGGGTCATGAAATCGATGAGTGTATAAACTATATGTATGTTCAAATGCAAATGTAGATTAGCTAACCAAGATCTCACTCCTAGGTGGCTAAACCTAATATCAGGAGCGTAGGCTTTGATACCAATTGAAAGTACACCTAGAGGGGGGTGAATAGGTGTAAGGCTAATCTAATGACAAATGATGCGAAATTAAAAAAAATTGCAACACACTTAGTGTAACCAAAGAGTGTAGCTGAATTCCCGGTGAAGGGCTCTGGACAATCTCCTCTAAATTCTTCTAAATAAGAGTTGAGGTGCTATGTAAAGCTCTCTTGGTTTAACACAAGTGAGGCACACAAACAATACCAAGCATATATATGATATGAATATGATGCAAAGCAAGATACAATATAAGAGAGAGAGAGAGTTTAGAGACAGTGGATCAATCGCAAACAATAAGATATATTTTGAGGTTCGAGCCACTACTCTACGTTACCACCTTCACACAGAAGGATTTTTACTAAATTGTCCATACAGGACTTCCCACATAGGGAACCTCCACTGAGGATTTAGGTAATACAACTTTGGAGTACATAACTCCACTCCCAAACAACAACTACCTCTACACTTAGAGGCAAGGCACTATACCACACAAGATCAACCTCTCAGTAGAGGGATAGGGTACTAAGCCAAACAACAATCACCTCTCACTAGAGAGATAGGCTCAAAGCCAAACCGACCACAATCACCTCTACATTTAGAGGGATACCAATACAACTAAACTCAACCTCCACAATCACCTCTACACAAGAGGGATATCCACAAATAAAAGAAGGTTACAACTCTTGGTGATCTCAAAGGCCAAAACCAATTTTCTCACAAAACAAGATCCTAATAGATAGGATAGATAGATAGCTCAAGTGTGAGAAATAAAGGTGTTTGGAAATCAAATCAGAAAGAAAAATACTTGAAAAAACAATTAGAATAAGATAGAAATGAAGATCTAAACCAATATCCCAAATACTCTATTTTTCTTTGAATTTTTTCACCCTTAAAAAAATAAAGATAGATCTTTTTAACCCAAAAACTCTTTGAAAACTTCTTTTTAAAACACTTATAAAGATGGGAAAATTTTCTCTTCAAATTCTTCGTGAAATTAGCCAAGGAGGGAGCTATTTATAACCCTCCAAATATCTGCCTGTTGGCAGCTAGGAAAGGGCAGAATTGCTCTTCCGATTGAACGTTCGGTCGACCGGCCAACGGTCATTTTTATGACCGTTGTGCCTCCGGTCGAACGCCTGGTCGACCGGGCCAAAGCAAACGGTCGACCGCCCGGTCGACCGGCCCCGACCCGAGAGTGGGGTGCTTTCAGCCGGTCGACCGCGCGGTCGATCGGCCGAATGGGCTGGCCTTTGTACATGTCCCATGCATATCGATCGACCGTGACGGTCTACAGACTCCTGGTCCGGTTGACCGTCCGGTCGACCGCCAGTGCAGTCAGGCTGGAAAAACAGGTATGAAAACTTGGTTAATTTAATACCAATTAAATCCCATAAAATCACATAAATTTCACAAAAATAATTTCTTATAAGATCTTTGAAATACAAATATGTGTGATTAAAATTCAACACATATTATAAACAATTTGAACCATTTTTGTGATATTGAAATTTGCCTTAAACATAAAATCCGTATTTTTCAATGCTTGAATTTTTGAAATGAAAAACCGTTTTCTCCAGAACTCATGTAAATACAGAAATAGATATTGAAACAACCTTGAAGCATATTGTATATAAATAGAATCCAATATACATAAAAGATATTATATCTATGTTTTCGACATGAAATCTAAAAACCGGTTAAACCGAAAACCAAAACCAATAAACTTTAAAACTTGTGTGTGTATGTGAACTTGAGCATATCAACACTATCTACCTTTATACAAGATCTAAACATACTAAGCTAAACACAAACCGAAGTCTTCTTGCCTCCAAGTCGACTCGATCCAAACGCGATCCAACGAGCTTGACTCCAACCGAGTACTAGATGCGATCTTGACGTGCGAGCTCTTGAATCTACATGTGAAAGCTCCAAAACTCCTTTGTTGAAGCTAAACACCTACTAATATCTTGGTCAATCACTGAAACTATTTAAACACAATATTATTAGTAAATTATAACTACATGAATTAATCATCATCAAAACTAGAGTGATGGGCCTCTGGGCCAACAGTTTCGCAAGAAACATGCTCCTTACATGCATGCACACCATTCACGGCATACACATGCTCATCATGCTCACACACATGATTCAAAGTATGCTCATGTGTACACTTGTACACATTGTGGACGTAAGGGCCACCTTACAAAATTTTGTTACGATAGAATAAATGATTCAAATTTTGCAAATAGATTTGTATGGGTTAGGAAAGGTACTAACCCCCATGGACCCAATAAGGTATGGATATCAAAATCCACCCCTATTGTATTTGATGTAGGTGTGGGATCTGACTTGACGTGAGAGTATTGGTACCTTGATGGTTGATGCGTTTGAGCTCGATGGACATTACATTGGACGCATCACCTTCAAGGAAGTTTGGTGGGAGGACCACCATGGTTTGGAGATCTAGAGATTAGCCATAATAGTTTTGGTAACTATCTCTAACTCCCATTTTATTTACATGCTCTTATTTATTGACTTTTAGCATGTTTTGATTTTTCATGACTATTATGTTAAATGTCATGTTAATTAGACTAGTAATGTGCATATGTAGTCTTTGAGATACACCCATGTTTATATGGATTTATATTTTTGTGTTCTCACTATAATTTAGCTATTGTGTATATCCTAACTCTAAAGCATGTGCATTTACCCTAATGATCATGTTTGTTTATTATCTTGCTTTTGATGTTTTGATTACTTGTTTAGATGTAGGTTTCATTACAACTTGTGTTTATACTTGTACAACTAGTGAGCCACATTTGATTATTATATGTTTATGCTATGTTGCTTATTTGTACTCATTAGATGTACTTGTATAGCCTGATTTTGATGATTCTTGCATTTTAATTTGTATTCTTATACATGTTTTCTTATAAATATGTTTAGTTTTATGTGTATGTTAATTTTGTCTAAAACTACTGGATATACATGTAAAGTCACTTGCTTTCATGCAAACTCTTTTATGGACTCGTTTATTTTTGAGATATGTATGTATACTTTTAGTTTTAACAAAACATACATACACCTTGATGCTTGTTAAGTTTTGATGAAAATTTTAGTTTTGATGATTTGGTTTCATGTTTTGAAGATCCTTAACTAATCTCTAAAAAATTACTTTAAACTAGTTATTTATTCTTCATTTGGTAGCGTTTTCAATCTGCAACTATTTTCAAATCCTATTTTTGAAAACTTCTACCTTTAAGGGCGGATGGTTGGGAGACCATGCCTTGTATACCTAAATGACTCTCTTTTATCATGTGCATGAAAGGGTGGTAGATATGAGTTATACACATGATCTTCATGTTATTTCATTCTTGTATACTCATATATGTTTTCTTATATATGTATGCTTCAAATTTCTATTAGTATCAATTTCAATTGGTATTTCTATTTTCATACATATATATGCTTTGATTGTTCCAATATATTTCAATTGGTATCAAAATTTTTAAGTATGAGATATACATGGTTTTAAAATGAAAATTCATTTTAAAACCATGTATATCTCATACTTAAAAATTTTTGTATATCTCATACTTAAAAATTTTGTATACTCATGATTTTTCTTACTAAGCTTGATTTAGTCCTTAATGTTAATTATTTTTAAATTGGTATCTTATACAAGCTTATGCATTATTTTTATTAGTATTTCATAAGAGGAAGAAATATTCGTGTTTTATCTTTCAATCGGTTTTATTTTCAATTGGTATCTTACTCCCACCTTCATGATGAAAAATATTATGTTTTGGTTGTTGGCCCAAAGGCCTTCCACTCTAGTTTTGATGATGATTAACTCATGTAGTTATGTGTACTAATTATCTTGTGATGTTTAAGTTTCAGATCATTAATCAAGATATTAGTTGGTGAAAGCTTCCACACATCTTTCACATGTTGATTCAAGAGCCCGAGCGTCAAAGATCATATATAGCACTTGCTCGGTGAATCAAGGAGCTTTGGATCAAGCCGACTTGGAGATTGCGCTCTAGCTTGGAGATTGCGCTCTACAAGAAGACTTAGGTATCCATAGTTTTAGTTTTAAGTTTAGATCCTAATTGTAAAGATTAGAATAGTATGATAAGCTCAAGTTCACAACACACACCTTTCATGTTTTGATTTTCGGTTTTAGGTTTAACCGATCTTGGTTTTCATGAATAGATTTTTATCAAAACAAGTTTACATGGTTTATGTATATTAGATTTGTTCTATATACATGCATGCTTCAATTGTTTAGACAAACTTTGTTTGATAATCTATTCCATGTGTTTTATGTTTTGGTATTTACAACAAAACATATTTTTGGACTTAATGACAAAAATCATGATATATATGTTTCTTGTATATTGAATTTCTATTCATATACAATATGCTTCAAAGTGTTTAAATATCATATTTTTGTATCATGGATAAGTTTTAGACAATGTGTATTTTCTATTCAAAATACAAGGTTTTAGAAAATACGGTTTTTGATTTTTGGCAAAATTTCTATGACACAAAAATTGTCTAAAATGTTTGAAATTTGTGTTAGGATTTTTAACACAAGTTTGTATTTCAATATAAAATAATAAAACTATTTTTGTGGAATTTTAGAGATTTTGTGGGATTTATTGGAATATTTTTTACCTCAGTTTTCTGACCCATTTGCTGCCTGCCAGGCTAGTTCGGTCGACCGTATCGGTCGACCGCATGTAGCCGGTCGACCGTCACGGTCGACCGACGACGTGCACAAACCTGTGCACGTTCTGGCACAATCAGCGGTCGACCGGGACGGTCGACCGGAGCAGAATAGTCTGCTCTCGGGATTTTTCGGTCGACCGGACCGGTCGACCGTTAGTTGCCAACGGTCAAAAATTGACCGTTGGACGGTCGACCGGGCCGGTCGACCGGAAGGCTATTTCTGGCAAATATTCTATAAACGGCTAGTTTTCTAAATTGCCTATAAATACCCCATTTGCAAGAGTTTTTCTCTAAGAATTTTTGTGCGAATTTTTCCATTCTCTCAGGTGTTTTTACAGCAATCAAAATAGGTTTTTGGATTCAAATTGAACAATCTTTTTGGTGTTTTCATTAGGGTTTGAAAAATCAAAGAAAAGGGTTTTGGGAAAAGCTTTTGAATTGAACTTCTCTATCTTGGTTTCATTTATTTCCCAAAGATTTTCTTTGAGTTGCTGGTTTCAAATCCCTTGGTTTTCTCCACACTTGAGCTATAATCTACTATCTATATCTATAGGATATTTGTGTGGGAAGAAGAAGTTGTTTGTGGTTGTTGTTGTGACCACCAAGTTGTAACCCAATCCTTTCTTAGCTTTGTGCTTTGGGTTGTATCCCTCTAGTTGAGAGGTGATCCTTGTATTGGTTGGTGATTGGGAGTTTGTTGTATTGGTTTGATAATTAGCCTCAAGGAGGAGGTTGTGTTGGTTGACTTGGATTTGTGCCTCAAGGAGGAGGTTGTAAAGAGAGGAGTTGGGTACTCTTTGTAAAGGGTCCTAGGTGGACGAGCTAGTGGAAATCCTTCGTGTGTTGAAGGCGGGGATGTAGAGCTGGGTGCTCGAACCTCGATAACATATCCTTGTGTTTGCGTTTGATCTATTGGCTCTCTATCTCTCTCTCTCTTTACTTTGTGCCTTGCATTTACTTACATTGCTCATTCATATTTGCTTGGCTTGATTGTGTGCATCACTTGTTGATAGCACTTGAGTGTAATTTGCATTAAGTTTTTAAATTCCGCATTAAGTACACTAGATTAGCATTGTCACCTATTCACCCCCCCTCTAGGTGACTTTTCAATTGGTATCAGAGCTAGCGCTCCTGATATTTAGGTTTAACCACCTAGGAGTTAAGATCTTGGTTTGCTAATCTTCATTTACATTATCATTTGCACACATATTAGTTTGCACTCATGGCTAGCCCTCCTATGTTTGACCATTTTAGACTTGATGCTTGGAAGGTGGACATGACTAGGCATTTAAAAACTCTAGGTCATCTAGTTTATCAAGCCATCACTATAGAATCCCTCCCTAATAGTAGCAAGCATAAGAAGGCCAATGCATTAGCCCTTAGGACACTTCTAGCATCTCTAAATGAACATCTTTTACCTATTTTTGATCGCTATGATTCGGCTTTTGCAGTTTGGAGCATCTTGACTTCTCCCGAGCTTCCAAGGATTATCAACAACTTGAGGGGATCTAAAAGAGAAAAGTCCGGAGAGCAATGCCTCATGGTCCAAGGGAAGAACTCCCTTGAGGTACAATCGGATTCTCATATTGATGATAGCTCTAGTTCCTATTGCCATGGTTGTTTTGAAGTTCAAACTTTAAATATGGAACTTGTTCAAAAGCTTGAGAATTTGTTAGAAGAACATGATTTGTTGAAAGATGATAATCTTGTTTTGAAAAATGAATTAAAGGATTTATGTTCTAATTTTGAATTGATTTTGCAAGAGAAAGAAGAGATCACTAGTGAACGTGACTCACTACAATCTCAACTTGAACTTGCACTTAAAGAGATTGAAGATTTGAAAAACAAAAATGATTTTGATGATGTTGTAGAACACAATGAGGTTTTGTCTTCTAGATTGGATCTTGTTTTCAAAGAAAATCTTACTTTGAAAAATAAAATTGATTCAATTACAAAAGAATTGGATTTGGTTTTGATTAAAAATAAATCTTTGCAAAATGAAATTGATATGCATGTTTGCCATGATAGTGTAGCTTCTACTTCTTGCACTCCTATAGCATGTTCCACTTTGTCTTCTAGCATAGAAAATGATATAAATAATTTGAAGAAAAGTGTTGATTGTTTGGGCTCCACCTTGAGCCATTGTGCCATGAATCACACACGTTTGGAAACCTTGATTCGCAAGAAACAAGTTCCAACCTTGCATGCACACCCATCTAGGCATACACATGCTTCCCATGATCACCATCATCATATGTATGCTCACGTGTACACATGTACACATTGTGGTCGAAAAGGCCACCTTGCTAGATTTTGTTATGATCGCATTTATCATGAAAATTTAGCAACTAATTATGTTTGGGTGAGAAAAGAAACTAACCCTCGTGGACCCACTAGAAAATGGGTACCAAAAACCACCTCTTTGACTTTTGATGTAGGTGGGAGCTCTCGCGTCACGTGAGGGTATTGGTGCCTTAAGGTGGATGCGTTCTAAGCCTAAAAGAAAATCATTTGGATGCTTCACACTCAAGGGAATTAGGTGGAGAGGACCACCATGTTTTGGAGAACTAGAGATGCACCTTCATCGGTTTTGGTATCATTCTCTAACTCCCATTTTTATTTGCATGCTTTTTATGTCCATCCTTTTATAGCATGTTGTGTTTTGATTCATTATGCTTGTGCTATGTTTATTAGATTAAGGTTGTACATGTTTAGCTACTTGAGCACCCATGCTTCATTTGGAATCTACATTTAGTGTCTCACCTTGTTTAAACTTACATGTATGCTTTAGACCTAATGTACATGCATACGCACAATGATGTTCTATAACTTTCGTTTTAATGACTCATGTTTTGAAATTTGATATCACCATTGTTTACATGATTCCATATTTTGTGTTTTTACAATTGTTTTGATATTATGTATATCTTGATTCTTATAGCATATGAATTTACATAATGATCATTTTTGAATAATTGTTGATTTATGACCTGGTTTATACTTTATGATTGGAATATATGCTTAGATGTTAGTTTTCATGAAAACTAGGAGTTATACTTGTACATAGAATGGGCCACAAATAAACCTTTATATATGTTTGTGCTTGGATGCCTATTTGTACTCATTAGATGTGCTAGTATAGTCTAGTTTTGATGATTCATGCATTCAAACATGTATTCCTCATTTTTGATATGTTTTATGATCATGTGTTTTCTATGATAAAGTGTTTTCACTTCATGTATATGTCTATTTTGTCAAACCTTAAGATATACATGTATGCCCCTTGAGTCATTTGCTTTTCATGCAAATCTATATTTTGGACTCAATTGTGTTTAGGGATATGTATGTATACCTTTGCTTTGTCTAAACATACATATACCTTGAAGTATAAATTGACTTTTAATGAAGAGTTTAGATTTTCATGTTTTTAGGAGATTTCCTTTAGTAATGAAAATTTAGTTTTCATATGTTTATATTTTAAAGGAATTTCAATTGAGCTTAAATGCCTATTTTCATGTTGATATGTGTCACACAACACTTGTACACTCACCTTATTTAATGTTTTCTCATGACTTAGTTTTCATGAGTACAAATTGTGCTATATGGATTTTGAGTGTTTTAGTGCCATGTGGTTTACATGCGTCTTCATGAAAAATATTTTTATTATTCCTTACTTGAAGGATTTCGTACTAGTTAACAAGTTTTCCATTTAACTAGTTGTGATATTCCTTTCTTTGGTAGTGATTTTCAAACGAACTATAATTTCAAATCTATTTTGAAAACCCCTACCATCTAAGGGTGGTTGGATGGGAGATCATGTTCATGTATGCTTTATAATGAAAATCATTCTTAAACTTGCACATGATTGGGTGGTAGTTATATGAGTCATACACTTGTATTTATTGTTGTTTCAATTGGTATCATTGAATTCTTTCAATTGGTATCGATATGACATCTTTTTGTATACTCATATATGTTTGTATTTTATATATGTATGCTTGCATTTCATATAGTATCAAATTTCAATTGATATCTATCTTTTACATACATATATAGATGATTTATTTGTGCTTCAAGATATCACAAATTTTGTTTATGCTTAGCTTACTCTTTTCAAATTGAAACAATGTTAAAGCAAATTTTCAATTGAGTTAATTTTCAATTGGTACCTTATTTCAAGCATATGCATATTTTCATTTGGTATTTCATAAAGGGGGAGAAAACTAGTATTTTATTTTTAATTGGCATCTTATCTCTCATTTGATATTTTGTTTGGTATTCCACTCCCTTGCTTTATGATAGAAAATAAAGATTTCATTTGGCAAAGAATAATTGTTTCATTTGGTATCAAGATTTGTTTTAAGGAAATTCAAAATTAGTATTGTTTAATTCCTAAATTGGTATCTAGTTTGTTTGTTTACAATTGGTAGGTTATTTGTTTACTTACTAATTGGTATCAAGATTTTCATTTTATTTGTGTTTTCAATTGGTATATGTTCTCGTTTTTATTGATTTGTTGTTTTTCAATTGGTATCAATATACACTTCATTGCCACATTTTTTTGGTATCATTTTTAATTTGACCCTTTATTAGTTCTTTGCTTTGAACAAAAAGGGGAGAAAAATTTATTGTTTTTGCTTTTATTTTTAACCCTTTTTGATGATTGACAAAAAGGGGGAGAAGAATTTGAGTTTTATATGCATATTTGTGTTTGCATATAGTTTACATTTGATGAAAATAAGCCTTGTTTATATGCATGTCTATGCATGTTTTATGTGCATGTTTTATGTTTCATTTTTATTTTTTTATTGATATCAAGAGCATGTTTTGATATTGTTTTAAATACATATAATTCATTGCATATCTTATATGTTTTATTGTTATGCATGAGTTAAGGGGGAGCTTCTTTGAAGCTTTACTTTAATCCATGCATATATAACTCCATGAGTTTTGTCATCATCAAAAAGGGGAGATTGTTGGCCCAAAGGCCTTCCACTCTAGTTTTGATGATGATTAACTCATGTAGTTATGTGTACTAATTATCTTGTGATGTTTAAGTTTCAGATCATTAATCAAGATATTAGTTGGTGAAAGCTTCCACACATCTTTCACATGTTGATTCAAGAGCCCGAGCGTCAAAGATCATATATAGCACTTGCTCGGTGAATCAAGGAGCTTTGGATCAAGCCGACTTGGAGATTGCGCTCTAGCTTGGAGATTGCGCTCTACAAGAAGACTTAGGTATCCATAGTTTTAGTTTTAAGTTTAGATCCTAATTGTAAAGATTAGAATAGTATGATAAGCTCAAGTTCACAACACACACCTTTCATGTTTTGATTTTCGGTTTTAGGTTTAACCGATCTTGGTTTTCATGAATAGATTTTTATCAAAACAAGTTTACATGGTTTATGTATATTAGATTTGTTCTATATACATGCATGCTTCAATTGTTTAGACAAACTTTGTTTGATAATCTATTCCATGTGTTTTATGTTTTGGTATTTACAACAAAACATATTTTTGGACTTAATGACAAAAATCATGATATATATGTTTCTTGTATATTGAATTTCTATTCATATACAATATGCTTCAAAGTGTTTAAATATCATATTTTTGTATCATGGATAAGTTTTAGACAATGTGTATTTTCTATTCAAAATACAAGGTTTTAGAAAATACGGTTTTTGATTTTTGGCAAAATTTCTATGACACAAAATTGTCTAAAATGTTTGAAATTTGTGTTAGGATTTTTAACACAAGTTTGTATTTCAATATAAAATAATAAAACTATTTTTGTGGAATTTTAGAGATTTTGTGGGATTTATTGGAATATTTTTTACCTCAGTTTTCTGACCCATTTGCTGCCTGCCAGGCTAGTTCGGTCGACCGTATCGGTCGACCGCATGTAGCCGGTCGACCGTCACGGTCGACCGACGACGTGCACAAACCTGTGCACGTTCTGGCATAGTCAGCGGTCGACCGGGACGGTCGACCGGAGCAGAATAGTCTGCTCTCGGGATTTTTCGGTCGACCGGACCGGTCGACCGTTAGTTGCCAACGGTCAAAAATTGACCGTTGGACGGTCGACCGGGCCGGTCGACCGGAAGGCTATTTCTGGCAAATATTCTGTAAACGGCTAGTTTTCTAAATTGCCTATAAATACCCCATTTGCAAGCGTTTTTCTCTAAGAATTTTTGTGCGAATTTTTCCATTCTCTCAGGTGTTTTTACAGCAATCAAAATAGGTTTTTGGATTCAAATTGAACAATCTTTTTGGTGTTTTCATTAGGGTTTGAAAAATCAAAGAAAAGGGTTTTGGGAAAAGCTTTTGAATTGAACTTCTCTATCTTGGTTTCATTTATTTCCCAAAGATTTTCTTTGAGTTGCTGGTTTCAAATCCCTTGGTTTTCTCCACACTTGAGCTATAATCTACTATCTATATCTATAGGATATTTGTGTGGGAAGAAGAAGTTGTTTGTGGTTGTTGTTGTGACCACCAAGTTGTAACCCAATCCTTTCTTAGCTTTGTGCTTTGGGTTGTATCCCTCTAGTTGAGAGGTGATCCTTGTATTGGTTGGTGATTGGGAGTTTGTTGTATTGGTTTGATAATTAGCCTCAAGGAGGAGGTTGTGTTGGTTGACTTGGATTTGTGCCTCAAGGAGGAGGTTGTAAAGAGAGGAGTTGGGTACTCTTTGTAAAGGGTCCTAGGTGGACGAGCTAGTGGAAATCCTTCGTGTGTTGAAGGCGGGGATGTAGAGCTGGGTGCTCGAACCTCGATAACATATCCTTGTGTTTGCGTTTGATCTATTGGCTCTCTATCTCTCTCTCTTTACTTTGTGCCTTGCATTTACTTACATTGCTCATTCATATTTTCTTGGCTTGGTTGTGTGCATCACTTGTTGATAGCACTTGAGTGTAATTTGCATTAAGTTTTTAAATTCCGCATTAAGTACACTAGATTAGCATTGTCACCTATTCACCCCCCCTCTAGGTGACTTTTCATTGGTATATGCTAACATTTTTAATATTGGTATCAATAATCATAAATTTGTGTTATTCTCAATTTGGTATCCTTATTGCAAAATGAGTTGTGTTTACCTAAAAATTGGTTTTTTTAATTTCAATTGGTATAAAAAAACGTACAATATTTCATTTTCTATTGGTATAAAAAATTTACAAGATATTTTCATTTGGTATCAAAAACATAAAATGTTTCACTTTCATTGATATCAAAATTTATTTCGTTAACTTTAAGAAATTTCAAATTTTGTTTTTAAAAGTGGTTTCATAATGTTTTGATATATATTGCTTATATGCAAGGGAAGCTTAACATCTTCATTATATATAGATTCTTATTGAGTGTATCTCATATTGAGGAGCTTGACCTCTCTTCTCTATATTATACACGTGTGTAGGGGGAGCTTAACATCTCCACTTTTACATTGTATATTATACTTTATGTGGTTAGGGTATAGTCATCTTTTTCAATAATGTCTGTATGCAGGGGGAGTTAACTTTACGTCTCTCCTCTTCATGAATGTATATCGCATATACATTTTTATTGCTTGTTTTTTCTTTGCCACTTTGTTGATGAATTGACAAAAGGGAGAGAAGAATTTGGTGATTTTATATATGCATGCTTATTTCATTTCCTTATTTATGCAAAAAGGGAGAGAAGAATTGCTATGCATGTTTATTTTCTTTTTTATGCATATATGTTTGTATTTGGTTTATGCATTTCATTGAATACTTTTATGTTTATTGTTATGCATGAGTTAAGGGGGAGCTTCTATGAAGCTTATCTTTAATCCATGCATATATAACTCTATGAGTTTTGTCATCATCAAAAAGGGGGAGAGGCTTCAATCTTCTTATTACAATGGCAAATAAAATTTTCAAGCAAAACTCGAAAAAAAAATATAATAAGCCCACCTGCGATGGCACAAGTTTGCAAGACATGTTTAGCAATGGTTCGACTTCGTGGCATATGAAAGGCACTAGAATCAATTAGCAATTTATGGAGACTCACTAACGATGTACAGTGATTAGCAATTTATGAAGACTCACTAATGATGTACAAAGGCTACACATAGGAACTATTAGTAGTTTCATGAAAGCTATTGTTGCAATTCATGAGTGTGCAGCAGGCGTGCAATTCTCTCATGAGAGTTTCTTTGCTCCACTACAGCGAGGGTTACTTTCCCCACTTAAAGTTATGATGTAAGCTTACAGGCTATTATGGGAATGTTTTAGAATGCTAATTCATCGATGCTACATTCACTCCTTGTTTTGAGTAAATTTTCTCATTTTATGCATTGGAAAGACTTGCAGGAATGCTTTCATCCTCTTATTTTCTCCTATTTTTTTTTCTTAACAGAATTCTGTTCTTCAATATGAGAATTTCCATAATTCAATTCGCTCTAACCAGGCCTTAATGATTTATAGAGTTGAGTTGGTATAAGCTCGTAATCTTATATCGAAAGTAAAAAATAATTAAAAGAAAGAAATAGATGAGAAGAAGAAAAATAAGAAGAAGACATACTTGGCAAAAGGGTCCATTAACATGAAAATGAAAAAAAAAATTTAAGTTTGGTGAAAATATATGGCTTGACGCTTACCCTAAGTGGATATAACCTCTCCTTTTTATAGATGGAATAAATAGAGAATTACAACATTATCCTTTCTTATGTTAAAAAATTATACTTCAACATCCTCCTTCAAACTCAAGATGACATGGCATGGAGAGTTTGTTTATCAAAATAAAAAATACAAATATTGTTAATCCTAAATATAAATTTTGGAACCATCAAGAAGTTTGACGAATATGATGATGAGGACATAATAGACGATAGAGAACAATTGTTAAGAAAGAGAATTATGATGGATACATAACCAAGAACATCTACTGGAGAGATCGATTTCAATCGAGATGAAGCACTTACTAAATGCAATTTACTTGAGTCTCTTTTGTATGCAATAAGGAAGACTTCGAGCATGTGAGTCTTTTATTATGCACGAGGCGGACTTAAAAGCCTATCAGGGGTCACTTTTATATGAAGTAAGAGAAACATTAACTGAGTGTGAATTTCGTCAATGAGAAAGAGATCATGATATCCATAATAAGAGTAATGTCAGGGAAGTAATGCCCAAAGAGGAAAAAAAGAATCTGCAACCAAGACAAGCACTATCAATGTCAACGCGAAGAGGCATGAGTTGCAGATGAGATGCAAGGCAAAATAGGATTAAATCCGAGAGGATTTAAGTAGGCCAGGTTGTGAGAGCTGCTTCATTCAAATATGCTACAACCAGGGAGTCGCGGTCATCGTTGTAGAGAGGAGGAGTATAAAGAAGACAAATAGTCGCCTTCAAGTTCAACTTGAAGATAGTAGTAGATCGAATTTATGATCTCAACGAGGATATGGCTCTTGGCAGCGAGAGCCTGACACTAGGCACAGCTATATGAGTGCAGCCGAGGGCAAGCTTATCAGTGGCATGGACGACAATGATCAATAGAGAAGATTTTGATGGTAATTTTTTTTTTAAAAGAGGTGGCTCTAATACTTTGTTAGTTTTGAAGAAAATAGATGGTTTGACAGCTTAGTCTAGATGGGGATAGCTGTTCTTTTATATAAATAAAATAAATAGAGAATTATAATACTATTCTTATTTGTGTTACACACTAATAATTATCACTTTAACAAAAAAAAAAAAAAAAGATAATCCACAAGAGGAGCAAAAGAAAGGAGTTACAACATTGAAAGATGAGAGGCTACTAATTTTTTTTATTTTTCTTTTTTAAAGTTTCTATTTTACAATCTTCAAGATGGCTATTCCTGTTTTGCTGAAGGAAACTAAACACGATCAGTCCCACTCAAAGATAACAAGGAAGATACAACAAAAGACAAGATCATGAACTAAACTATTGAATAACAATGTCTTATAATATGAGGTTGTACTTCTTTATGGGCCTTATTTGATTGTTGTAAGTTACTATAAGTCGTAAGTCGTAAATGATAAACTTTTTTATAATTATAAATGAGTTACATGTAAGTTAGTTTAGTGGTTGGTCGGAATGAAAAATTGTAAATGAAAAGTGCATTATGCTTTTACGGTGTTTGGTTGTCGTAATATTTAAGTCGTAAGTAGAAAAATTGATCACAAAATTAACTGTTTGGTGATTTAAATTTTTTTAAAAATACCAATAAATAATAAAATAGTAAATATTAAAAATATTATATATTGAATAATTAAAATTAATCTAATAATCAAAATTTATTAAATTTATATTAAATATTATTAATCTATAAATAAAGTAAGAATTAAAATTAAGTGGAATACATTATATTAATCTAGTAATAAAAAATTAATGTAGTAATAAAAAAGATTCAATTAAAAATATTAAATTATTAATAAAAACTTTAATATAAGAATTATATTTAATCTAATAATTAAAATTATTAATCTAATAATAAAAATATTAATCTAATTACAATTAGCGGTCAATAATACAAATTCGCATGACCATAAAATTATTTTTTATACTACAAGTGGGCTGTAAGTGAGACTGCATGATCACAAAATTAACAGTTTATTCTGTAAGCTGATCGTAAGTAAGATGTAAGTGTATTTTACGACTTACAGCCCCATCGACACTAAATCTTAAGTTGCAACTGCCACTTACGATATAAAGACTTTTATAATAAAAAAACTCGCCCTATGTTGGGCTGCACAACTTATCAGTCTATTCAGATCAATTTTGGAGAGCCATAATTCTCAAACGGCCAGAAGAGACAGTAGAAGCAGTATTTCTGTAGTTATTGTACTACAATAACTAGCAAATGAAGATACACCCTACTGCACTGGGACAAGAAAAATCTCTCAAAAAAAAAAATTATTAGAATAAAAAAACAAATCTACTATAGATATTCAAAGAAAAGCTTTATACAGCCTTACTGATGAAAAGAGCCCTAAAAGTATACTCAAATATAAAATACAAATTCTAAAACTCCTCAAACTGTAATAAGTAATAACTCGAAAGGGACACAGCTGTGTCAAGTTAGGTGGTGATGCCTCCTCTCCTTTATCTCCTCTGTTTTCTTTAACACATTTATTATAGCATTTATTGTTATGCTAACTGTACGCATTTAATCAAAGCTTCATTCTTTTTATTTTATTTCTTTTTTATTTCCTTTTTTTTGGTTCTTTGAGAGCAATGAAATGGTTCTTGACTTTGGCACACATCAGTGCATATGTATAGCTACAAATAGAGAGGAAGTCTCTTTAGTTACAGGATAAAATCAAATAATAATAATAACTAAGAATCTAAACAAATCACCACAATACATTCACTCTCATTTTTATTGTCAATACTCCCCCTCAAACTCATAGTAGGTTTAGACAACCGGAGTTTGGAAGTAAAACTTGATGGATCCCAAGGAGAAAATATAGGTGGCTAATTAAATAGACTCTTGCAGGCTACTCATTACAAAAGTCGATGATAGATCCAGTTAAACTTTCAGAGGCTAATGATAAACCCACCTGGAGCGCTCATGTTAGAGGCTGATGATGAAAAAATATGAAGCACGTGTAGGAGAAAGGAGATAGAGGAGTAGAGGAAGTTAGCACAGAGATCGAAAATCAAGGAGCGAGAAACGGTGCATTGGAGCAGAACAGATTGTGCTCCCGGTCGGCCGCCCGGTCGACCGGTGGAGGAGGCCGGTCGACCACCCGGTCGACCGGCGTGCACGAAAGTGCACAGGAAGAAAGCGGTCGACCGTCCGGCCGACCGACTGAAATGGCCTAACTCTCGGTTGGGCCCGGTCGACCGGCACGGTCGACCGCGGCATGGGTCGGTCAACCGGCCGATCGACCGATAGGCGCGTTTGAACTTTTCTTTTAGGATTCGGATTCTTTTTCTTGATGGAATCAAATCCAATCTGGGTTTCCGTAAATCCAGGGACTCTGTGGCTATAAAAGAGAGGCTAGAGGTCTCATGTATTGTATCCCAAAAGAATTCCTAAAAATTCCCTCAAGTTTCCCTCTTGTATTAGGTGTATTGATTGTTGAATCAATAAAATCTCTCTCTCCCTTGCCCCGAGGATGTAGGCACGTTGCCGAACCTCGTTAAATTTGTGCGTTGATTGCTTTTCTCTATTGGTTGCTGTTCCTATTGTGTTGGTTGTTTCTCCGGCTGCATCGAGTCTCCGCCAGGTGGGCGGATTCCTCAAGAGTGGTTGTTGTGTTCCCTGCCGCTGCGCACAAGTGGTATCAGAGCATCCCAGGTTCGTCGTGGGATCTGTTGGCCCAAAGGCCTTCCACCCTAGTTTTGATGATGATTAACTCATGTAGTTATATTTACTAATAATCTTGTGATTTTAGTTTCAGATCATTAAGCAAGATATTAGTTGGTGATTGCTTCAAAAAGAGGAGTTTGGAAGCTTTCACATGGTGATTCCAGGGCCCAAGCATCAAGATTTCATATAGCTTCGCTCGTGGATCACGGAGTTTGGACCGAGTCGTCTTGAAGATGAAGATCGTCAAGAAGACTTAGGTATCATAGTTTAGATAGTGTATTTAGATCCATTTGTAAAGCTTAGTATAGTTGATATGCTCAAGTGCACAAACACACACGTTTTATGTTTGGATATTGGTTTTTCGGTTTTTAGTTTAACCGATATGTGTTTTCATGAATAGATTGATCAAAACAAGTTTACATGGTTTATATGTATAATAGATGTATTCTAGTTATACATGCATGCTTACATGACTTATACAAACTTATTTTGACTTTCCTATTCATGTATAGAAAAATTCAAGTTTGATAAAAATACAAGTTTTGGTTTTTGATAAAAAATGATAAGACACAAAAAATAGTTCATATTGATTGATATTTGAGCTAAAATTTTTATCACATGTTTACATATCAATGCAAAATGATAAAACTATTTTTGGGTATTTTTACAAGACTTAAAAGATTTTCTAAAATATTTTAACATGTTATTTCTGACCAGTTTCTATCCCTGATTGTGGCTGACTGGCCAGGTCGGTCGACCGCATGGGTCGACCGCACCAAGGGCCGGTCGACCCGTAAGGTCGACTGACGTGCACAGAGCCGTGCACGTCTGGCAGACATAAGGGCGGTCGACCCGGACGGTCGACCGGGTCTGAGAGCAGTGCTCTCTGTTTGTTTGGGTCGACCGGGCGGTCGACCGGCTTTGCCCAACGGTCACATTTTTGACAGTTGGCGGTCGACCGGGATGCCGACCGCCAAGCCTGTCAGGCTGCCACACCAGCCTAACGGCTAGTTTTGTTTCGGGGCTATAAATACCCCAACTCTTGGGCTGTTTTTATAAGATTTTCAAGAGCAAAAATTCCCTACTCTCTGGTTTTAAAAATAAGTTTTTAAAGTGTTTTAGAGCCTCAAAGATTTCATCTTTATTGTTTTCAAGGGTTTGGAAAATTCAAAGAAAAATAGGTTTTTGGGATATTACTTTAGATCTTCATTTCTATCATATTACAAGTGTTTTTCCCAAGGATTTTTCTTTGCTATTTGATTTTCAAAACACCTTGATTTCTACACTTGAGCTATCTTCTATCCTAATCTATTTAGGATCTTTGTTTTGTGGAAAAAGAGAAAAGAAAGAGAGATTGTTTGTGGTCTTTGGAACCACTTGTTGTAAACACCCTGTATGCGCCGGAAAAAGAAAGAGGGAATTGCTGTAAAGATTTCTTTGACTCAGATGAAAAGATTACAACAAGACTTTTCCTTCCAGTTACAAGGGAGGGAGGATGTTGAAGCTTGAATCCCCCCTTTGTTTAATGCTGGGTTCTTCGTGTGGCGGTGGAGAGTGAATCTTGTTCTCCGTTGACCAGATGACCGTCCTGGACCGTCGGGGGCCTTCTCTTCGGTCGGTAGAAAGAGTAACTCAGCTCCGTCTACCAAAACTCTCAAAGAGGAGGTAGGCGAAGAGCGGCTAGTACTCAGTAAGCTCGCTGAAGAGTCTCCTCCCTCTGTCTGTTGTTGAAGTTGTGCTTCCCTCTTGATGATCCTCTTGCCTGGATTCGATCGATTTTGATGATGCCTTGACCTTCTTAATTCTCGACCTCTCCAAAGCTCCCGATCCCCTCTTCATAGCAAACAAGGCTATTTATAGGGGTCTCAGGGGTGAAGGTGCCTCCTGAAAACGCTCCCGAATGAGGGGCCACTACCCGCTACATGCGCGGTGACTGGCCCCGCAATCAGGGCAGTTGCAACTGAGACGCGGGCGTTGGGCCAAACGCGCCTTGAAGTTTGAGACGCGGGCGTTGAGCCAAACGCACCCTAAAGTTGAGACGCGGGCGTCGAGCCAACGCGCCTTAATGCTGAGACGCGAGCTTCGGGCCTTCACGTCTGGACGCTGAGGCGCGGGCGTCGGGCCGACGCGCCTTGATGCCGAGACGCGGGCTTTGGGCCGACGCGTCTGGACGTTGAGACGCGGGTGTAGAGCCAACGCGTCTTAATGCTGAGACGCGGGCCGGCTTTGGGCCGACGCGTCTGGACGTTGAGACGCGGGTGTAGAGCCAACGCGTCTTAATGCTGAGACGCGGGCCTCGATTCCTCGCGTCTAGAGCTTGAGACTCTGCTTCCTTAATGGCTTGTTTGTTAGTCATTTTTAGACAGCCTACAGAACCCCCTCCAAAGTTTCTGATATTCCGCAGTTGAATGGGACGGATTTCGGAATACTTTAGATCTTAGCCGTGTTCGCCTCTATGACTGGACTGTTGATGCTTCGGGCTTGATCTTATCTGGAATTGGTCTTCGTGAGTGTACTGTTGAACTCTTTGAAGCCGTCAGAGTTGATCGTGTTGAGTGTCTAGATACACAGTCTAGACCTCCCCGATTGCTTTTAGTCTGTCACGGGTGCGCTTTTGGCCGGGAGTGGTTGGTTGTCTGTTTGCGTCAGTGTACTGTTGAACTGACTTGCAGAAGCAGGAGACTGGACGCAGGTTCCCTTTTGAAAAAGCAGAGACTGCTTTAAAGACGCGACTTCCATGGGATAGACGCGATGTTTGGCCCGTTTGAGGGGACGCGGACTTTGGAGAGACGCATCTCTTGAAATGCAGACGCGATTTTCTGGGTGCATTTATGATGATGCTGACGGGGCATGTCCACCGAAGAGCCGCGTACTTTGGGGCGCGCACCTGTGCCATGTCATGATTACGCCGCCAGCTGGCCTGGGGAAACGGCGAGATTTCGCCTTTTGGCGCGCGGATCTCCCGGTTCATTAAATGAACTGCTCCACGTGTCAACTTCTGACTTGTGGCGGGGTCGCGACGCATGATCTTCCCTGTTCAAACAATGATTTGGCTCCACGCGTCAGGCAGCGATTCGCTGCAGCGTTTATTGGGCCAAACGCTGCGTATCTTCGCGAATCTCTGTGCCTATAAAAGGCAACAGTTAGAGAGAGACACATCTTCTTCTCCGAACGCATTTGCTGAGAAAAGAGAGCTTCCCTCCTCTTGTTTGTTCATCTGTCCATCTTCGAACTCGGATTTCTGAACATCGATGGCTTCCAAGACGAAACCGACTGCATCATCCTCAAGGGCGACCATCGCCGAGGCTGAGAGAGATGCTTCCTCTGCGCAGGAGGGTGTTTTCCGAGGTAAAAATGCACCTTCGGCGTGGGTTCCGCCATTAAAACATGTTCATAGAACCCTAAGAACCTTTAACACAAGATCGTGCTTGATTCTCGGACGCTGTCCTTGAGATGATAACCGGGGCGCGGGCCTGATGATCCGACGCTGGTGAACTCTGCATTCTGGATCCTTCACTTAGAACATTTCTAATTGTGAAGGTCTCTGGACGCGATTTGCAGAACGCGGATTTGATCCATGCGTTCTGTGCCGCGTTTTGTGCCATCAGGCGCCGATTTGATGAATCTGGCGTCTGAGTCCAAGCACTTTGAAATTTCACAAGTCTTGGTTTGCAGAACGCGGATTTGATCCTTGCGTTCTGTGTCTTCAACCGCCGATTTTGTAGAATCTGGCGTTTGAGTCCAAGTACTTAGAATTTTCATAAGTCTTGGTTTGCAGAACGCGGCTTTGCAGGTCTGGACGCGGATTCGAAAAATTCCTGCGTCCAGTATCTCTTCTGCGTTTTGGTGCAAGTTCGCAGGTCTGGACGCGGATGATAACTCCTGCGTCCAGTATCTCGGCTGCGTTTTGAATTATGAACACTTGGCGTCTTCCCTTTTTTTTTTTTTTTTTTTTTTTTTGCAAAGTATCTGACCAAGTGTCTTTTTATTTTGCAGTGCCGCATGCTTCAGGTTCACTTGCCAAGATGCATCACTTTGGACGCGTGGGTGGTGCCGACCACCGTCTGACTTTTGCACTGCGAAGGACCATACCTGTGACTGCTGACAGGTCGCCAATTCGCAGGGAAATGATTGCCCATGTTAATGAGAGGACTTCTCGGGTGCTCATGACCGATGCATTCTTCGCAACGGATACCCACATCAAGCTGGAGAAGCCTGCTTTCTTCTTTGGAGATCATGTCAGCGACGGTGGCAGACCAATGTATGACGGGAATTACAGGTGGCTCCGTCAGATAGGGGAGAGGAGATACTTCCTTCCCGCCATGGAGAGGATGCTCCCGTTGTCTTATCTCCAACATCTGTCCGTCCTTCGGAAGATGAAGTGGGACGTGTCCCGGGATATCTCTGAGATTACCCTTGGTAATTTCAAATCCCAGAACGTATACCATCATGATTGCCATGACCGGGCGGTCCTCGGCTTGTTTCCCGGGTCACGCAAGTCTGAGCTTCCAGTCGGAGAGATCCCGCAGCTTGCCACCACCTTCCTCAATTCGTTCATAGAAGCAGAGGGTGATTATCCGGCTAAGTTCCGTTTGCCAGGATGGGTCCACTCCACAGAGAATTCTTGGTGGGGCAGGATGGTGGGTTTCGCCCTCTCCGATCTTGGAGATCTGCTTGAGCACGTGGGATTATACTCAGCAGTCAGGGCCGTTCAATGGGGCATCCCAATGAGCTCTCACAACTTCTTCGGGATCTTGGAGCGCTACAACCCTCAGACGGGGACATTCTTTACCCCGGTTGGAGAAATGGGCCTTGCATTGCATGAGTTGCATGAGGTCTCGGGGCTGATGATGGGGGAGTTCCCTTATGAAGAATATGTCCCGACTGCTAGGGAGCTTGACCTTATAAAGAAGGATTCCCCTGAGGTGTACGAGACCTATTGGGAAGTGATGTGCCACTTCCATATTTGTGGTCAGGTAACCGGTTGGAGGACGCATGGAGTTAGGCATCTATCCTGGGCCAATTACTTATTCAGCAACGTCAGCAAGAAGGATCATTCGATAACTCGACTGGCTCCCCTCTCTGAACAGGGAGTTGACGACATGGTCGCACAAGCTTCTGAGGGCTTTTACACCACTGGGTCGAACGAGGACGGCTTCGAACCTGATACGCTTTTCAAAAGCTATCATCATCGGGCCGGGCTTCTATCTCTAGTCGAGCGCTGTTGGCAGGCTTCTTGATGCTGTGGTTGAAGCGTTGTGTGGTACCTACACGGCCACATGAAGTCATTATTGCCGACGTGGTGTACCCAGCAGTGCTCCTGGCCCATGGCCGTCCTATAGCCCTTCTTCCGGCCGTGGCGGCTGGCATTCAGAGCGGGTTGCGGGCGTTAGCCAAGAGACTATGCGAGGCTCCAAGGACTGTCGACTCTCAAGGCAAGCCGTATGTTGACTCAGAGGGAAACCCGACGGCAAGGCGCCCCAACCCCCGAATCGAGTTGCCTTACACGTATCTCATGGCCTGGTACGTGATGCATTGCCCTTCTTTGATGACAACGGCGCGTGGGAGCACGAGTCCTGTCCCTTTCGTGAGGCGGCTGGAAAACTCGGATTGGAGTGACACCTGTATATATTATATTCGGAGACGTCTCTCAAATGCCGCCAATTACCAGCTCAACCGCTGCTTCGCTGGGATTCCTGGTGCATCTTTTGGTGAGCAATTCACTGATTCTATAGGTCGGGATGACCTCACCCAACTGTCCGCGGGAGTCTTCCGGTGGTTGATCAACATACGACCAGGATACGTATTGTTTCGCCAAGGGACTTCCTGCACTATCGAACCATATATGCCAAGTCGTTTTGCCCGACAGTTTGGCTATGCTCAGCTTTATGTCGGCAATCCGAATACACAACTTGCCTTCAATGGGAATTTGTGCGAAGGTGCTCGAGCCTGGTACTATAGCGTGGCTGGGGGGACAGAGGCAACTTTCCGTTTGCCCGTCGAGGAACCGAAGAACCTTACCAGCTTCACTTTCTGCACCTAGTATTCTCGGGTAAACCAGTCACCGGATTTTGCCCCCGGGTATACGGGTATTGAGGGCATTAATGCCTGTCTCAAAACACAGTCGGAGTCTGGCAAACGCTCGCACATGATCACCCAGTATTTAAGGGTCCAGAAAGAGCTGGAGAGAGCATCTCAGAGAGAAGCTGAGGGAGGCTCAAGAGAGGAGCTCCGAGTAACCCGGAGTAGAACCAAGCTAGGGCCACAGGAGGGGCCCTCTACCGCCAAGGCTCAAGAATTGGTGAGTAAGCGCCGTCGGGGTCCCACTTCAACTGCTGGTCCTGTTTCGAAGAGGGCTCGGAGGGACTTAGCAACGGAAGTCTCTCCCTCAGAAAACATTTCTGCTGGAGTTGAGGACTGTCCTGAAGACCTCTTTGTCATGGTTGAGGAACCGCCAGAGGATAGAGATCTCCCCAGTTTAATTCGTGCTCCTAGGTCGCACAGAGGGACCTGTAAGATTGCGGAAGAGGGGGAATTGGTTGACAAACCCACTATAGCTGACGAGGAAGAGCAGCTCGCGGAAGGGAATGTCCAGATTCCAGGGTTCTCAGCTCGGCCCGAGCCTTCTTCTGCTCGTGAAGGGAGAGACAAGGCACAGCGGTCAGGCCTCCTAGCGTCTTCATTTCCAGCGCTCGGATAATCGACCCTAGTCCTACCACTGGGGTGATTGGTGGCAAGGCCCCGGTCACCGAGGACCTTTGCGTTGAACTGTCGTCTTCCGCGTCTGATACGGAAAGCGACTTTGAAGATAAAGTCGACTACGGCCATGAACCCGCTTTTCCTGACCCGAGCAAGTTCTCACACATCTCGGAGGGAAAATATACGGGGGCGAATCATCGACTGCGTTACCGCTGGCGATAATCTCTGCTGAAGGTACAACTTCCTCGCATGTCGAGGCGATGGAAACAGAGTTGACCCAGCCCAAGGGGATTGAGGCTTCGGCCGCTGAGATAACCTCGGAGGGGGTAGCTGTTGAAGTTGGGGAGCCTTCCATTCTACAGGACTCGACGCCTCTGGACCTCGAACCTAGTAAGGCAGCTCTGACTGAGGGGGCTCAGGTGGGGAGTCCGACGATCGGCACCCTTCCAGAAGGCCACACAGCTCAATTCTCGGTGGAAGTTTCTGAAGAGGTTGTGCTTACAACTCCTTCATTGGTCGTGGAAGCTCCTGCAGAGGCAGCGCTCCAGGAAGCGCCAGTGGGTAGTCTTGCTCTTGCCACATCGACGGCCGGCACGGCTCTTGTGCGAGAAGACCCGCCCTATATCCCTTATCCCGTGACAGAAAAAGGGTCGGGAAGCTTCTTAGGTGGTGAAGACATGGGGGAGCTGGCACGTCAGATGGTGCAACAATTCTTCACCTCGATGGGATCATGTATTGATCTCATCTTCCGTGGACACAGCACCTTCCAGTTCGCCCAGAGGCTTCTTGAAAATATGGCCGTGAGCGTCGAATTGGCGGGAGGCCCTTCACTTGCCAGGGCATGCCTGCGGGTGGTAGAGCAACTTGGAGATAACCTGCGAGAGCTGGGATCTTTGGAAGATGCTGGCTCTTTTGATGAAGCCCAGGCCACCTTGACTAGGCTCCTAGCTGATCAGGAACGGGAGCGACAGGAGGCGGAGGCACAAATCGCTGCCGAGATCCGCGACCTTGAATATTCCAGGGCTGAATTTCAGAAATTAGCCGGAGATTCGAGGGAATCTGAGCTTAGTGTGCAGAGCACGGAGCAAGTCATCCTCAGAACTCGGGACATTATCGCCAAGGCGGAAGCTGTTCTTGCGCTAAATGAGGAGAAACTTGTTTCCCTCAAAAAGGAGCTTGAGGAGCAACGGGCTGCTACGGCGCGTGCTGAAGAGAGTCTATCCCTACAATCTTCCAGGGTGGAATCTCTGCGGATGCAGCTGGCTGCCAGAAATTTCTTATCTGAGGCGGAGCTGCGGGACCGGGCTATCATGGAGGCTGAGAGGACGCGCCAGCATGAGATTCACCGCATTAGGGAACAAATCCGTTCCTTGGCGAACCAGGACATTTAGCCTTCTTTTCTTTTTTTCTTTTTGTAAAGAAAAGGGACACTCTAAGAGTGTTTGTATCCACTTCTATCATTTTTTGATATAATAGAAGTTTTCTTTAAAGCTTTTGTCCCAATTTCTTTGTCCTGTTGTGGATGAGTCCAACTCTTGATCACTAGTCGTGATTACTGAACTTAGGTAGGACTAAGTTCTTTTAATGAGACGCGGTCTTGGCGAGACGCGGCATTAATCCCATAGAATGAGACGTGGCATCAATCTATGGGGACTTAGATTTCACTAAGTCTTTTTGACGAGACGCAGCGTCGATCACAGGGTGAGACGCGGTCGTCAGTCCACCGGAACTTAGATTTCACTAAGTCCTTTTACTGAGACGCAGCGTCAATCATAAAGTGAGACGCGGTCATCATTTCATAAGAACTTAGATTCTACTAAGTCCTTTTGATGAGACGCGGCGTCAATCACAAATCGGAACGCGGTCTTCTTGATGAGATGCGGCGTCAATCAAAAGATGAGACGCGGCATTGATCCGTAAAGTAAGACGCGGCTGTCAGTCCCTGGGGTGAGACGCAGCGTCAATCACAAGGTGAGACGCAGCTCTGAATAACGCAAATCTGTCTTGCGCGGATCGGGCAGACGCAAGAGATGCAGTCTTGTCTGCTGAAGGGACGCGGCTTTCCCATCTGCGTCTAATGTGATCTGACTCAAGATTTTAGGAGATCTTTGCTCGTCAGGTCTTCACTGTCGATTGGGATTCCGAGTCATCCGTTGATTCCCAAGGCAGTTATCCACGCGTCAACTCCTCATTGGACTCAGGAGTTACTGCCCTTAAATGCAAAACCGACGCGGGCGGTTGAAAACCGGCGCTTGCGATGATTTCCAAAGCGGCGTTCCACGCGTCAATCCTTCACTGGGCTTTGATAATCGTGCGTGACGGTTCCAATTAACGCCCCATTAATGGCAGTTATTAGGGCCTGCCAATAAATAGGGTGCGCTCCCCTTCTATAATCCAAGCTTGGATTATTTCTCTTTGGATTGCTCTGAGAAGTCCCACCTTCTTCAGAAAAGAGTTTCTTGATAGGGATTCCGTCTCCATGGATGAAGGTAATTCCAAGGATGAAGATGACCCAGAGCTCTCACGCTTCGGTTTGGTCTCTTCAAGAAGAACCCCCTCTCGGATCATCTTGGACGCCTGCGTTTGGGTGCAGAGAGGCCAACTCTGGCCAGAGGTCTCTGCTGGTATGTCCCCCGATGATGTGTATAGCCTGAACTTTGGCCTAACCATCTGAATGAAGTCCCGGTGCATTCCTTCTCTGGAATTTGTGCCAGTGACTTGACTTCTCTGAACGCGGGCGCTTGACGCTGGCTTTGCCCATCGCGTTTCATTGCCTTGGCGTGTTTCAGACCTGAATCTTGCAACTCTTGTTCACTCAACAGAGAGATGGCCATTTTCGGCGTCCTGAAATTCTTTGCGTCTGGTGCATTAGGCGCGGGTACAAACTGAGGCCGCGTTTGAATCCTATGCGTGGCGCAGTTTGACTCGCGTCTGTTTGACTGTGCGGGTCATTCTCGCGTCTGAAGTCTTGAATGGCTGCCGCGTTCTGTTACTCAGTTTCCTTTATAAAAATGTACTGAGTTCCAGATTTTCTGACTCTTGCTTATTCTTTGCAGGTAGGCTTGCTCGTCCTTTTTCAGGTTTGCTGGGCCCCAGAAAGAATATACCAGCTGGCGAACTTGCTCCACGTTCGTTTGTGAGAGATTAAATTATGGTCCTCGTCGTTTGTGAGAGATTAAATTATATCTCTGACGAGGACCCACATCTCGCCAAGGTCTCTTCAGATCTCCTGCACCACTCTTGCCTGATGGCAAGAGATGGTCAGGTCAAGTATGACGGCGAGGAGGTTCCGGCGGTTACAGTGGCGGAAAGATCCTCTTCCTCTCCCTACTCCAGAAGTGACATCAAGGACATTCCGTTGGATGGCCTGCTGGGGAAAGGGATGGTGATGAATGCAGGACTTTCTGCTGCCGCTGGACCTAGTGGAGGGTAGCATCCTTTGTGATGACTCCTAAACTTCCTCTCTCACCCCAGGAGTGACTCCATGTTTGTTGGAGGGTCTGCTAGGGAAAGAGACGCGCCTGAACGAAGGGTTGCAGGATCTTCTGTTGCCACCGGACCTCAAGAACACCATTGCTCTTAGCTTAATCAGCTAGGGCGCTTTCGACTTTTGCGTCATCGCCATGGCGCAATCGGTTCCAATTATGCACCTGGGATCAGATGCGGTTTCAAGGAGTGAGTACGGCCTCTGAGAGAGAGAGGGACTTCTTTGTACTCCTTAATTGTAACACTCATCTTATTGTATAAGAGAGCGTTTTGTATCACTTTCATATGCTTGAATATCAATAAAAGTGACACTTTTCTTTTTGCCTCTTTCTGTTGTCTTGAATGTTTTGTTTTAGAAGCAAAAGAATGATTTTGGTGGACCCGCCACTTTATAAAAGAAAGTGACAAGTGGAGTGTGTACCCCCAGAGAAGGTGAACTTTTATCAAGGATTTGGGATTAACTTGATTTAAGATCAGCTGGGGATTTTGATGGAAGCATTGTTTATCGGTGTAATGTTAACCAACAATGCCTCCAAAATGAATTTGATACTCGGTTGGGGAGAATATCAAATGAAACTAGACTCGTGGGGAATCTAGTAAGATTTTTACCGTTAGAGGTGTGATATTAACTTAACGGTTTAGAAGTAGTCTTGTCAGAAGTGTAATGTTAACTTGACAAGGACGTGAGTTAGAGGTGTGATATTAACCTAACTCACCAGCATCTCAGTTTTATTTGGGAAAACTGAGGGTGTCACTGTCATAGGTGTGATGTTTAACTTAACAGTGATAGTAATGCTAGAGGTGTAATGTTGAACTTGGCATTAGTCGTCTCGGCTTAAAGAAGTCGAGGAAAGGTCATAGCCATAGGTGTATTGTTGAACTTAGCAATGACTCGGATGCTAGAAGTGTAGTGTTAACTTGGCATCGTCCGTCTCGGCTTGGACAAGGAAGTCGAGGAAAGGTCATAGCCATAGGTGTATTGTTGAACTTAGCAATGACTCGGATGCTAGAAGTGTAGTGTTAACTTGGCATCGTCCATTTCAGCTTCGATATGGAAGTCTGAAGAAAGGTGACTGTCAGAGGTGTGATATTAACTTGACAGACACTCGATGTACCGCTTAGAGGTGTAATGTTAACTTAAACAGTAGTTTGTCAGAGGTGTGATATTAACTTGACAAGAATTTGCTTGCGATAGGAGTAATTTGAGGACCTGTCATTCTATTGATGAGAATTGACAAGTAGAATTTGAAGTGCCAGAGGTATAGTGTTAACTTGGCAAATTTGAGAGTTTGTTACTCTATGCAGAGTTAACAAGCAAGGTTTGTACTCGACGAGGAGTATTCATTACCAGAGGTATAGTGTTAACATAGTAATGATTGCATTTTGTTGTCCTACCATTCTATGGATGAGAATTGGTAAGGGATTTTTGGAGGGAAGAGTGGAATCAAGTCCACTTAGGATTTTTAGCAAACCCTCAGCTATCAACGGATTTGAGGTGCCTTTACCAACTACCGTTTGAGTTGGGCTAGCCATGCTATTCCCCTCAGCATGATAAGTTGTCGAGGACTTATGTTGGGCTTAAAAGCCAACATTTTCCTCTATCCTTAGCCGTCGGAGGCGTTGGATGTTTTTGATCAGAGGTGTATTTTTAACTTGATCGGTGGGATTTTTAGCAAACCCTCAGCTATCAACGGATTTGAGGTGCCTTTACCAACTACCGTTTGAGTTGGGCTAGCCATGCTATTCCCCTCAGCATGATAAGTTGTCGAGGACTTATGTTGGGCTTAAAAGCCAACATTTTCCTCTATCCTTAGCCGTCGGAGGCGTTGGATGTTTTTGATCAGAGGTGTATTTTTAACTTGATCGGTGGAAGAATGCCATCTAGGGATAGTATTTCTTCAGGAATTTGCCATTGATTGGCATCATGAGTGTATCGCCATTTGAGGTTATGAGGCGATACGATCCATTTGAGTAGACTGACTCTACTACAAACGGTCCTTCCCATTTGGGTTGGAATTTTCCTTTTGTCTTGTGCGTCATGACCATGGGTCTTCGGACGGCTAAGACGAGGTCGCCCTTCTTGAAAGTTCGCGATTTGACTTTCTTGTTGAAGGCTCTGGTGATACGAGCTTGATAAAGCTCGATTTGTTGTTGGGCCTGCAGACGCTTGTCGTCCAAGGCTTCCAATTCTTGGAGTCGCTGTCGATGCTTCTCCTCTGTTGTCATCTCCGCTGTCAAGGCGACGCGAAGAGATGGAATTTGGATTTCCAGTGGAAGGACGGCTTCGCATCCGTACACCAAGGAAAATGGCGTGGCTTTAGTTGGGGTTCGCACAGTCGTGCGATAGGCCCATAAGCATTCGCCCAACTTATCGTCCCAGTCTCGTTGACTTTTCGAGACGAATTTCTTGAGAAGCTTGCCAATAGTCTTATTGAAAGCTTCTGCGAGGCCGTTAGCGGGCGGATAGTATGCCGTTGATGACACACTCTGGATTCTGAACTTGGCGCAGAATCTCTGAAAAGCCTGGCTGATGAACTGGGGTCCATTGTCATGGACAATCCGCCGAGGCACACCGAAGCGGTAAATAACGTGATGTTTCACGAACTTGATCACGTTAGATGATTTTACCTCCTTCAAAGGGATAGCTTCGGCCCACTTTGAGAAGTAATCGGTTATCGCTAGGATGAACCGATGTCCCTTTGATGATGGTGGGCTGATAGGACCAACCACGTCCATCCCCCACATTTCGAACGGCCAGGTAGAGGTCGTAGAGTGGAGGTATCCTGGTGCTTGATGGATGAAATCGCCATGTATTTGACAGGCGTGACATCTTTTGGCATAGGTAACAGCATCGGCAACCATTTTGGGCCAGTAGTAACCCAATCTTTGGAGTCGGTTTGCCAGCTTCGGGCCAGGTTGATGAGCTCCACACGTACCATCGTGGGCCTCTTTCAACACTTCGTGGGCTTCTTTTGATGAGAGGCACCGGAGCAGGATCCCGTCATGCGATCTACGATACAATGTTCGCGAAATCGCATTGTAGTAGAATTTGGAGGCTTTCCTTCGGATGGCAGCCGCCTCCCTGGTGTCTTCGGGCAAGATGCCGTATAAGACAAAATCAATGTAGGGGAATCGCCAGTCTTTAAGCTCTGGATCGGTCGACACTTCAAGTGTTTCCTTACCGCGACGATCTCCCGTTGACCTCTGGTAGTCTCCGAGGGGACTTTTTGGGCAGTATAGGTCGTGGCTATAGACGAATACCTTCTCCATTGCTCCAGCTGGAAGAGCTAAGGAGGCAGCAAGGGATGCAAGTGCATCTGCATGCGCATTTTGCTTGCGCGGTACATGGTCGATGTAGAAGTTTGAAAACCTCTCGGCCATGTGGATTGTCGCGTTGTAGTAGGGTACTAGATCTTCATGCCTGACCTCATACTCTCCGCGAACTTGGCTGACGATGAGTTTGGAGTCACCGTACGCCTCGAGATTTTTAACGCCAATCTCATCGGCGAATTGCATCCCAATCAAAAGAGCGTTGTATTCCGCCACATTGTTGGAGCAGGGCTCGGTTAACGAGATAGCTCGGGGAATCACATAATTTTGTGGGGAGACGAGTACTACTCCTACCCCCGCAACTGTGTGTCCCTTAGGGCTTGTTCTTGATGCACCATCGAAGAAAAGTTGCCATACTTGTCCTTCGAACAATGTCTGGGTTAGGCAGGCTTCGGCGACCTCGTCTGGGAGATCCTCGTAGAGTTTAGCTGCCCTCGGATCTGGGTGTTCGGCTAAGAAGTCCGCCACCGCTTGTCCTTTAATGGCTTTTTGGGGTAGGAAGTGCATCTCATATTGAGAGAGCAATATAGCCCATTTCGCCAGTCGGCCGTTCAATGATGAAGGCTTTGTCATGAGTAACCTCAGGGGGTTGACTTTGGATATGACATTTATGGTTTGGCCCACCAGATAGTGTCGCATTTTCTGAATAGCGAACACCAGTGCCAAACATTCCTTCTCGATCGGGTTGTACCGATGTTCGGCTCCGATCATCGTTCTACTTAGGTAGTAGATTGCTTGTTCTCGCCCTTGGTCATCATTCTGAGCTAGTAGAGCTCCCAAAGAATGATCCATTGATCGGACGTACACCAGGAAAGGCTTTCCGGATACCGGAGCTGCAAGGACTGGTGGTAGGGTGAGGTATCGTTTGATCTCCTCAAATGCTTGCTGGCAAGCGTCGTCCCAAATGAACGAAACGCCCTTCTTCATCAGCTTAGCGAAGGGTTGGCATCTCCCGGAGAGATTTGAGATGAATCTGCGGATGTATGCCAATCGTCCTTGCAATCCTCTGAGCTCCTTGAGGCTTCTGGGGGGTTGCATCTCTTGGATAGCACGGACTTTCTCCGGATCCAAATGGATTCCTGTGGAAGTCACAACAAACCCTAGGAATTTGCCACTGGCTACCCCCAGGAAGGACTTGGTGGGGTTCATCTTCAATTGATGAGCCCGCATGATGTCGAAGACCACCTTCAGATCAGCTATGTGATCTCCTTTAATGCGACTTTTCACCGCGATGTCGTCGACATAACATTCCACTGTTTTGCGTATCTGCTGATGGAAAATGGCATTCATGGCCCTTTGGTAGGTTGCCCCCGCATTCTTTAGACCGAAGGGCATGACGGTGTAGCAATATACCCCTAGAGGTGTCCTGAAGGAGGTGTGCTTTTCGTCATCGGGATACATCTTGATTTGATTGTATCCTGAGAACCCGTCCATAAAGGACATTCGCTCGAATCCACAAGTATTGTCAATCATGACATCCGTGATTGGCAATGGGAATTCGTCTTTGGGGCAGGCCTCGTTTAGATCGCGGAAGTCGATGCAGATCCGGATCTTCCCGTTCTTCTTGGCAACGGGTACGATGTTGGCTACCCAATCGGGATGCTGTTCCTCCCTGATAAAGCCAGAGTCAATAAGCTTCCTGACTTCTGATTGGATTGCCTCCATTATTTCAGGACGGAACCGTCGCTGCTGTTGTTTGACAGGTTTTACATCCGGATTGATGTTGAGGCGGTGCATAGCCACTTGAGGATCAAGTCCAGGCATGTCCTCGTAATTCCAGGCGAAGACGTCTATATACTCTTGTACAAGAGATATAAGATCCTTCTTCTCCGAAGGTGACAGGCCGTCACTTATGAAGATGGGTTTAGGATTGGCTTCATCTCCTAGGTTGACTTGAACAACCTTGTCTTCTGTGGGTGGTTCGCGCTGTTCAAAGCGGATATCCCAAAGAGCATTCAAATGTTTGATCCAAGGATCTGTATCAGATTGGATCATTTCTTCATCTTCATCCTCCAGATGGCTTGTCGAAACCATGTTTACTGAAAGCCCTTTGAAGATGTTGCCGACACTGACATCTGATTCCCACGACGACGTGTCTGATGAGCAGTCATGACTTGACAGTCTCTCCGAATCAGAGGCTGATGGCACTGGAGTTGATATATAGCCCAACCCCCGGCGCGTCTGATGATAGTAATCAGGGGTTTTCCCTTTCGGTACAAAGGATCGAAGCAGTGTTCTTCTTCCTTTTCCGAAGTTCAACCCAGGCCTGTTGGTTAGATCATACCCCATGCGCTTCATCATCCTGAGCGTTTTCGGTTCATAATGATCGAACTGAGGGGATTCATCCTCACCTTCCGATTCTTCGTGGGGCATTGGTTCAGACGCGATTCGCCCAAAAAGTATTGGTCTTTGGCCTTTTCGTCTGGCTGGAACCATGAATACAGACTCTTGCGCGTCTCCATTATCCTGGTACGTCCCGAAGGATGATTTTATTGGTACATGCAATGATGTCAAAGCATCCATTGCCGACCAGACATCCTCATCTACGTCGGTACTAGTATCCGACGGTATTGAATCAGACTCACACGCAGGGAAATACGCGAAATCTAAATCTTCATTAATATACCAACCGCCTGCATCGTCGGTGGTATCAACATCGAGCTTATTAGTGCTCTTTACAAGTGGTTCCAACTCCCACAGGCACTCTTCTTTCTCCGGCTCAATGTCAGCTTCATTACCAGAGTCTGGCTCCTCTGGTTGTGGGGTTTCATTAGTCTCCTCCGGTTCCTGATATAAGAGGGAGTCCGTGAAATAATTTTCAACCCCTTTAAACGGATGCCTTTCGGCAATCAACGTTCGGACCTGTCCACTCTCGTCAATGTATTTCATGACTTGGTGGAGAGTAGAGGGAACGATGGAATTGCGGTGAATCCATGGTCGTCCCAGCAACAGGTTGTAGGAAGTGTCCGCGTCAATGACGTAACACGTCACTTCTGACTTGAGGCTCCCGATCTGGCATTTGAGCTTGATCTTCCCCATCGGGCGGGAGCTGTTGGCATTGAACCCGTAAATAGTCGTCTGGGTAGGGCTCAGACGATGGGTAGGAATGCCTAGAAACTGCATAACCCGGCGAGGTATGATGCTTAGCGCAGACCCTGGGTCTACCTGGATGCGGTTCACCTCGGATGACCCAATATACCCTGTGAAGTATAGGGGTCGGTCATGCTTCCCTTTAACCTGCATGTCATCTGTTGTGAAGGTGATGCAGGGAGCATTTGGGGAGGTGTGGAGGCAATCCTCTACATCTTCCTCCCTTGGCACGCGGGTCATAAAGACCTCAGCATTTGCCAAAGCTTCTTGTAGAGCCTCTCTGGTTGACTTTGATAGCCTCAGGAGCTCATACAAGGTAATGCGTGCCGGGATGTTGGCTAATTGAGCCAAGACATCAAAACTGTAAGGTGTCGAGGATCCTTCCGTTACACCTTTCGCAAGAACTCGAGAAAACCGAGTTTCTTTCTGTTTCTCCCCAGGCTGTTTAGAGGAGGGCTTTGCTGGCTCTGCAGCTGGTTGTGGAGGAGCTACTGCTGTCTCGCCATACTGTTTCAGGTATGCCTGCCCCGAACGGGTTCCTGCCGTTGGTGGGTTGGGTTCCGCGGCCAGGACTATTGTCTCCTCTTCCGAGTCAGTCAGCGAGGGAACATCAGTATCCGCTTCTCGGGAGGAAGCGCATATCACATGGCAAGATGAAGCCTTCCCTTTGCCTTTGGACTTCCTGTTGGTCACAGTCGTCCATTGTTGCTCGTCGACGAGGTCAGGGTGGACCCACATGATTTCCCCTCGAGGTGTAGGGACGGGTACCAAGCCTTTCTCCCGCTGCTGATGAGGGTCTGTGTTGACCACCCTCAGTTCTCCTTTCGGGACAGAGATCACCCCCACGGGTGTCGGGGGTCGTGTCCCAAACTGGAGAATCGACGTCATGTTGGCCGTCATCTTCTTCTGCTCCGGTCGGAGTTTTAATACCTCCGCGTCAATCAGAGCTTGAAGGATGTCCTTAAAGACGTAGCAGCTTTTGGTAGGATGTCCGAGCATCCTGTGGTATAAGCAGTAGGTGGGATTGTCGGTCTTGCCGACTTCCTCCGGGCGCCTAATTTCAGGGAGCTTCAGTCGATTGCTCTTGTTGAGTAGCTTGAAGAGCGAATCGACGTGTTCCTCCTTGAAGGAATACTGCTTGTTGGGGCGTGGCTGGCTTGAAGAGCCACTTGCCCTGCCTGTTTGAGGTTTGGTGGGAGATTTGGTCTCCGTCGCCAAATTATCCTTCCGTTTGGTTTGGAGGGATGTGTCTGGTGCACGCCTTGTCGACCTCTCTGGCCTGGGCTTGCCTTCTTCCGCTCTGACGCGGGCGACAATCTCCTCAGCCTGTTCACCTTGCTGGACTAATTGTTTCCAGGTGCGGCTTTCAGCAACTCCTATTTGAGCAAGGAGTGAGGTTTGGAGATTATGGCGACATGTTTCCACCAGGGTGGCCTGGGTCATGCCGCTTGGACATCGGAGTGCCATGTTCCGAAATCTTTCTACGAAAGACTTGACGGACTCTCCCTTTCGCTGTTTTGTAGCTAAAAGGGTAGGCATTGTGACCTCCGAATCATCTTCGAAGAAGCGTGTTAGAAACAGCTTCTCCAAGTCGCCCCAGTTCTTGATGGAACCTTCCGGGAGCTTCATAAACCATTCAAAGGCCAACCCTTTTAGGGTGCCAATGAATAGGCGTGCCAGGATGGCATCGTTATCTACCACATTCCCGGTCTGGGATTTGAAGTAGTAGATGTGCTGGTTGGGTGACCCCTTCCCGTCGAATGCTTGGAGGGTTGGAGCCTTGAACTTAGGAGGGTATGGAACTAAGTCCCACTCAGCCGGATAGGGCCGGACCACTCCAGCTTCTTGGAGGTCCTTGCGATTGGCAAGGGCCTCGAGGCGTCGTTCCAATTGACTCATCCTCTTAACATGAGTCTTCTCCTGGTCTTGGTCGCTTCTTGCCTGCGACGAGGGCTTGGACACATCCGAGGTAGATCGTCGTGTCTCGTCAGAAGATTCGGAGGGTGGGCTTCCTCCCTTTCTCCCTTTCCCCTTCGGTCGTCTAGGAGGAGATCTCGCTCTTTCTTCAAGCAATTTCTCAAGCATATGCTTGAGGGAGTCAATGGATCTCTGTTGAGAGGCGATTATATCCATCTGGTGCTTCTGCGTCTGTTCTAAACGCCTGGCCGTCTCCTCAGGAGTGTCTGCCATGTAGGCGGAAGCCTCCTTCTCGACGGAAGAGTTTGAAGCCTGCGACTCCACTATAGCGGAGTGAGAACCACCCATTCTAATGCCGCGGGCTAAGGCATTATAGTCAATTGGGGGAATGGCCCCCGTCCGGGTGCGAGTATGTTGATACACCCCCTCCGGCTCAGAGTCAGATTCCTCTGAGTTGACCATTAGTTGTTTTCCCTTGCTTCTGCTAGTCATGTTTGCAGTAAGCTCCGGGTATTCAACATCTGAGAAGGTTCTCCTCCTGTGGGAGCGTCTTCTTTTGGCTGACGGGGGAATCAGGGTCAGCTGTCTAATTAAAGACGGCTGGTGCACGCCTGACTCGCAATGGCATCCAGAGAGCATCTGGATGAGCTGTTGACAGCAGCATGGAGAAGTGGCTTGATTGGCACTTCTTTTCCTTGTCAAATAATCCCTCAAATCCGTGGGAGAGGGATTAAATAGACTAGCCTCGCGACGTGGAAGACGGGAGGAAGTCATGCGCTGTGCTGTCTGGACACAGGTTTCAGAAACGCGGCTGTCGCGTCGCGGCTGCGTCACGCGCGTCTGGCGTCTCTGTTGATATGAGACGCGACTTTCGCGTTGCTGTCTGCTGCGTTGGAGCAGAGAGACTTGGGAGAGAGTGGGCTGCTGGGCCCCACGCCTGTGGGCGCGTGCTTCCTGCGTTTGACGAGACGCAGAAGCTTCGCTTTGGCGTTTGGCAAGTTGGTCTTCAGAAGGCTCAACTTGGGGAGTCTCGCGTTTGGGTCGCCAAACGCGGATCTCTCGCACTGGACGAGGTGCGGGCAAGGCATCGGATCGTGCGCTGCGTCCAACCCCAGTCAGAAAACCAACGGTTCCGACTGAGTGTTGACGCGCGCGTCTTCTCTGTCGACGCTCGGCATTCCGATTGCGCCGTGGAGGAAGAGAGAAGCCAACAACTTCCTGGTTTGTAGAACCAGGGGTGTTTGCCACGCGGGTCTCCCGAGAGACGCTGACGCGGGCGTTCTGTGCGACACGGTCGATCGCACCAGTAGATGTGCCGGGGACCACGCGGGCCTTCAGAGAGGCGTTGGCGCGTGTGTTCTGCGCGACGCGGTTGATCGCAGCAGAGGTGTCTGAGGTTACGCGGGCCTTCTGGGAGGCGTCGGCGCGTGAACCAAACTTGGCACAGTGGGCAGCAGGAGCACCCGACAGAGCCTCAGATTGGGCTTCAGGGGGCTGTCCACTTGAGACCCTGCGGCAGACGCGGGTCTTTGGGCTCTTGGAGCCAGAAGAGAGGAACTCTTCATACTTCGCCTGGTCGAACTCGACGACGAGTGATTCGACCATTTTCCCCTTACGGAGAACGTCATCTTGCACCACGGTGCGCTCGTCAGTAACGAAGGTATTCCCCAGCGGAGTCGCCATCTCTCTTGTATGCGCCGGAAAAAGAAAGAGGGAATTGCTGTAAAGATTTCTTTGACTCAGATGAAAAGATTACAACAAGACTTTTCCTTCCAGTTACAAGGGAGGGAGGATGTTGAAGCTTGAATCCCCCCTTTGTTTAATGCTGGGTTCTTCGTGTGGCGGTGGAGAGTGAATCTTGTTCTCCGTTGACCAGATGACCGTCCTGGACCGTCGGGGGTCTTCTCTTCGGTCGGTAGAAAGAGTAACTCAGCTCCGTCTACCAAAACTCTCAAAGAGGAGGTAGGCGAAGAGCGGCTAGTACTCAGTAAGCTCGCTGAAGAGTCTCCTCCCTCTGTCTGTTGTTGAAGTCGTGCTTCCCTCTTGATGATCCTCTTGCCTGGATTCGATCGATCTTGATGATGCCTTGACCTTCTTAATTCTCGACCTCTCCAAAGCTCCGATCCCCTCTTCATAGCAAACAAGGCTATTTATAGGGGTCTCAGGGGGTGAAGGTGCCTCCTGAAAACGCTCCCGAATGAGGGGCCACTACCCGCTACATGCGCGGTGACTGGCCCCGCAATCAGGGCAGTTGCAACTGAGACGCGGGCGTTGGGCCAAACGCGCCTTGAAGTTTGAGACGCGGGCGTTGAGCCAAACGCACCCTAAAGTTGAGACGCGGGCGTCGAGCCAACGCGCCTTAATGCTGAGACGCGAGCTTCGGGCCTTCACGTCTGGACGCTGAGGCGCGGGCGTCGGGCCGACGCGCCTTGATGCCGAGACGCGGGCTTTGGGCCGACGCGTCTGGACGTTGAGACGCGGGTGTAGAGCCAACGCGTCTTAATGCTGAGACGCGGGCCTCGATTCCTCGCGTCTAGAGCTTGAGACTCTGCTTCCTTT